>CM077824.1:28461058-28951816 GCA_039720395.1 Liquidambar formosana | reverse complement strand
GAGAGAGAGAAGAAGGTGGCATTGCAAGCCCCAAAATAAATAATACATCACCAAAAATTGACAACTCTGAAAAATTATACAACCCATTCATAAGACGGCCAATCACAATTGGTTAAGGTATAGTCCAAATCATATCCCTCCATAACCATACATCACATTGCTAATAAAGGAAAATAACTGTAAGCAATAAACATATGAGCATTTATGGTAACTCATTGATGGTTTTTCATTAATCTCATTAATGTGTCCTAATCTTATTAGGATATGCATAAATTCTTGAATTAATTAAGTCTTAACATTTAAGACATTTAATTTCAATAATCAACTCAATTGAAACATATAAAGTCCCCTAATTAAACTCTTAATATCAAATTATTAGAATCTTTTTTAATTTAAACAAAACAATTTTATTTAATTAAAATTTCCAAATTTTTATTTAATCCTAAAATTGTGTTTTTAAACCATTTAAAACAATATAAAATTAATCACCATTAATTAAATAATCAATTTCGGAATTAAATAAAATCATTTTATTAATTAATTAGTGCATTAGGGTTTCCTAAACCCTAAACCCTAACTGCATTAACTCTAAACCCTAAGTGTAACCCTAATGCATTAATGCCTAATTGGTCAATTAATGACCAATCATTTAAACCCTAGGTTTATACGGTATGAATGATTAGGATTAGGGTTTAATTAATGCCACCTAGGATATTAATACACCTAATTAATATGCACTACATTAGGCTTTCTTAAACCCTAAACCTTAAACCTATTAAATGCCAATGATTAATTACTAAACCATTAATGATCATGATTGGTCATTAATGACCAATCATTTAACCCTAAGTTAGACACATTAATTACTAGGTTTAGTTATTAATTAATGCATTAATAGAATTATGGTTTAATTAATATGAATTAGGGTTTTCCTAAACCCTAACCCTAGACATCATAAATGCACTTAATTATACCCTAATGATTAATAACCATGATGGTCAATTAATGACAATCATTAACATTTTAATTAACGGTAATTAATAGTCAATTAGGGTTTTTAATTAATTGCAATTAATGAATTAGGGTTTCATCATTAATGGGAATTAGGGTTTCCTAAGAAACCCTAAGGCTGCCGCCACCTATAGTGGGCTGCCATGGCTTAGCAAGGCTGCCATGGCTTGGCCAGGCCATGGGAGGCCATGGCCAGCAAAGGGGGACTCAGCCAGGGGTGTGGCCAGGCCCATGGACACGTGTGGAGTGGCCAAGAGGGCTGTCTTCTTCAAAAACATTAGGGTTTCAAGAACCCTTGCTGGCACCACCATGGGAGGACCTCCAAGGTCACAAATGTTTCTAAAACTTAATCAATTCGACTCCACCAACAAAACCAGCTTTTGTATCATGTCCATACATGAATTAATAAGCTAATTGAAGTGGTTTGGATGATCAAATCATCCCCAATTGTTCTAACAATTCAAGAACAGGTAGGCTGTCCCGAATTGACAGCAGACTGTCCTGATCACAAATTGATTTAAAACCCAGCAAGATGGTTAATTCAGGCTACCAAATTATTTTTCCTAGTATCCTACATGTCTTAGGAAACTAATAAAATTGGTTTCATGCAATTTGGAGTTCCCTAGCTCAAGATATGAACAAAACTCCATTGATGACTTTCTGCAGAAAAAACAGCCTGCTGTGTTCTTCAAGAAATCAAACTTTTTGATTCTTTATGCATCAAGACTCTTATAAAACTTAAAGAAAATCATACATACATTATGTATAATGATCCTATAAAGAATATACATCAATTTTACAGAGGATTCTGTACAAAACAGTAGCAAGAACCACAGGGTTTCTAAAACCCAGATTCAAACTCCATGTGTTCTTCCTATTCCTTTTGTCTTGTTTTAATTCTCATGCATCCCTATGCTGAGAAATCACCATAACATCTTTATGTGAATTAATTACAGCCATCTCATGTCTTAATAAACCCAAAACAAAAACAAAATACAAAAGAGAGCAACCTAGGGTTCCAAACCCTAGGTTCGGCCTCCATAGAAGAAACCCTGGTTTCTTCTTCTTCTGTATATATCACATGCTTCTCAACCATTCCAGAATTAATGCTTAGAAGCATGATTAGAGAGGAGAAGAGGGAAAAACAGCCTAGGGTTCAAAACCCCAGTTCGGCCATTGAAGAGGAAACCCTAGTTTCCTCCTTCTTCTATCCAAACTGAAACCTATTCAATTCTTTGAATTTCCAGCAGCCCTTAAAACTATTTTAGAAGAGGCGAAGAAGAGATAAACACCTAGGTTCACTAACCCTAGGTTCGGCCATGAGAAGGAATCAATTAAATGCATGAAAATGAATCTCAATTCATTAAACCAATCAATTTACCAATGAATACAGCCCATATGCAGTTTGTCTTAGGCCATAACCATGGCTCTGATACCACTGTTGGGAATCAAACTAGAGAGGAAAAATACAAAGGCGGAATTTTTAAAATTTTTCCTATGATTCCCAAACCCATGAAATCTTAATTATGCTTAATACAAAAACCATAAACCTAACTACCAAGAGACGTTAGGGTACTTACAGTTGAACAAGTCTTCTCCTTTATGCTCCAAGCTTTGTCTTCTGATTGAGCAGTCCAAGTGCATGCCTCTAATAGTATCCACACCTAGCTTGAGCAAGTTGTCCTTTCCTTCTTCTTCCTTAGGGTTGTCTAGAGGTGGAGAAGAGGGAGGAGAGAGAGAGAAAGAGGTGAAATTTTCGGCCAGCACTTGGGAGCCTCCAAGAGTGCTTCAAGTGATGATGTCAGCACATCATAAAAGGCTTTAAATAGCCTCCAAATAGGGCTGGCCAAGGGGGGTCTCCAAACCCTAATCTAATTTGTGTAATTACTCTTAATTACACAATTAGCCCACTAGTTTGCATCAAATACAAATTAGCCCCTTAAAGAACTTTTCTTTAATCACTTATGCCCTTTCTCTCATAGACAATCAAGCTCTCTTAGCATGATCAGTGTGTGACCCATTGGGTTCACATCATTAAGTAGTAGGGATAGCACGAAGTGTGCACAATGGAACACTTTCCATTAAGGGTCTAATTGAAACTCCTTTCAATTCCCTAATTGATTATAACTTATTTATATCAATTAGGGCTTCTACTAACCATGAGTAACACCTAGCATATGGCTCATGGTGTGGTCCTTAATGAGGTGAATAGTCATTTACAAAGAACCCTTCTGTTATAGTTTACAGGTTACAATTCCATCCTTCCATCAACACAATGTCTCCAATTGAACTAATAGGACATGGAAGTCTGTCAAGTCCCTAGTTCAATTACTTTATACTCATTCATTAATATCAACTCAATGATGAACTTATGGAAACTCCTTTCCATATTCATTCTACCATGGGCCCATGGATTTAATGAGTTATATTCAATGAATGCTGTATGAGACATTCACTCTCTTTTTCCTGAGAGTGATGGATTCCTTGTTGATCACTCACATGCCTTCACACACATAGCAGTAGGGCCAATGAACACCCTTACAGACCCCTGAATAGGATCTGCACTTAGTGTTATCAAACTTTTAAAGCTACATGTATAAGACAACCATGGTGTCTCAGGTCTAAGGATTACTTGTACCACTATAACAATGAGAAACTGATTGACAGGCAGGTTTAAAACTCCATTCAGTTTATCTCATATCTTTGGTCACATTCAGTGTACCTATTCTTATAATAGGCACCCACTTGTTGGTTGTAGTGTCTCCACACAAATAGCTTGAGACTAGCTATCCTCCTATAGAGTCAACCTAACAAGTGCTAGTCCTATGGTTCATTACTGTCCATCATAGTGAACCTTCAACTAGGAATGATTTAGGAGTTTAGTACAGAGATATATTTACAGTCTCAAAATTACAACCCTTTGTAATTTCATATTCTCAACTCTAACTCCATGGACATATTATGTAAATATAAATGATGCATATAAACATAATAGAATAAGCCCTTTTATTAAATCAATAATAAATGTGACATATATAAATGAAATCAATTGATTGTTCCTAATCCCTAAACAATCATCTCCATAATTGGCTCTAGGGCATAATCCTAACATAAGGAGCATGGTGGAGCCCAACAAGCCTATGGTGGAGACCATGAAGCTAATGGAGGAGATTGAAGGACTTGAAAGCTTGGAGAAGACTTTCAAGAGAGCATGCTATGTTTCGAATGAATGTTTTACAATCACCTACACCCACCTTAGACCTTAGATTCAATTCATTGGCTTGGATTGAATCTTCTTAAAGTCCATAATCATCATAGTGGGAGCTTTTAATGAGATTAATAGAGATAGCTCCAAATCCAAAGATCGTTATATGTCACCTTATAGGGACTAATATCGATAAGTGGATTACATATATATAATGTTGTTATATATTTCTTATTTAAATGCATGAGATGTATGTTAGATTAGTTTATTTGATGAGACCCTTAAAACCCCCTCTCTTTTAATATTAAGTTGGAAATGGAGAATACATTAGGGAATGGATCCTTCATTGCCTTCCATCATTATAGGATCATCTAACATCCCTTAATGTGGGTACCTGGCTGCAGACATGTAGGAGCTACCCATATTAAAGACATTACTTGAAACTATCACATATATAGATATCATGGGGTGCCTAAACTGGTATATACCAAGAAATTATAATGTGAGGTATATATTTGGCGAAACATACCTATGTGAATGATGGGCTTAACTTAACTAGGGAAGTATTACAAGAAACTATAATGTGAGGAGTATGTACCCTAGAGGCAAAATGATTGGAACTTGCTTATGAAGCAATAGACAAGGAGTTGTCTTCTTATTGTGGGTTAGAAGTCAAGAAACTATAATGTGAGGCTTCTAGGTCACAGTGGGACCCCAATCCCCATTAGGAATAAGATTCCCAAATTCCATTAGAGGGTGTATGGAATTTGATAAAATAGTGGGAGGTACCATATGATTAAAGACCCGATCATTATGGATTAAAAATGAAATCTAATTCTCTATTTTTATATGTAGTTCATAGAAATGGCTCACCTCAACCCACTATCCAAAATATTAGACATCAACCGTTGACTGGACCAAACTATCTTGACTGGCTGAGGAACTTAAAAATAGTTTTAACTTCCGAAAAGGTTACCTACACACTTGATGGCACACTTCCTGAGGCACTGGCTGAGACTGCAACTCAGCAAGAGAAAGACGCTTATCAAAAGCGCATGGACGATGACTTGAAGGCAAGATGCTATATGATGGCATCCATGAGCCCTGAGCTTCAGAAGCAACATGAGTCCATGAAAAGTGCTGCGACATCTTTTTCCATTTACAAGAGTTGTACGGGGAGCAAAGTAGGACTGCGAAGTACAATAGTGTCAAGGATCTATTCAAGGCAAGGATGAATGAGGGTTCATCTGTGACTGATCACACCTTAAAAATGATCAACCATATCGAGCAGCTTGAAAAGCTTGATGTGATCATTGAAGCTGATATGTGTTCAGACATTATACTGCAGTCCCTTCCTGATTCATTTGGGCCGTTCATAATGAATTTTCATATGAACAAGCTTGAGCCCACTCTCCCCGAGCTGCACAATTTGCTCAAGATGACTCAGGAGACAATGAAGAAGGGAAAAGGTTCTTTGCTCGCATTTGATGGAGCTTCTCTTCCAAGGCCAAGCCCAAACCTAAGGGCAAGGGCAAAAGAAAGGGTAAGAGTACCCAAGGGAAGAAGAAGAAGAACTTAAAGCCAAAGGGAGGCATCAAGAAAGGAAACACTGACAAGGCCAAAGGAACCTGTTTTCACTGTGGCAAGGATGGGCACTGGAAATGTAACTGCCAGGAGTATCTGGATACTCTAAAGAGCCGACCTTCGGAAGGTATGGATCATGCTCTAAACTAAATGTTAGTTCTGCTTCCACTTGGGTACTTAATTCTGATGTGAATTTTGAATTCCGTGCAGAATCTAGTGGGAAGCAGAAGGCAGAGTAAAGGCGGATCAACCCTACAAGTGGGGAATGGAGAAAACGTTGCTACATTAGTTGTGGGGCTTGTGGCTTGACTCTACCTAATGGAGTAGTTTAGAAATAATAGTTGGCTATCTTTACATTCCAGAAGTTATTAGAAACATTAATTTTATTTCAGTTTTATCTAAACGAGGTTTTAGTTTGATTTAATAAATGTTTTCTATTAAATGAAGAATTCATTACTTCTGGAGTTTATGTGGATGGCCTTTATTTTCTAAACTTTATTGCAAATATGAATTGCAATGGAGCGTGATAGTTCTAAATTGAATGTTAATAAACCTAAGAGAACAAGATATACATAATGATGTATGTAGAAGTTTCTCTTACTTTACAACCTTTACCAATGATTCATTCTAGGTTTGGGTGTGTATACTTAATGAAGTACAAGTCTGAAATATTTGAAAGGTTTAAAGAATTAAGATATGAAGTAGAGAAACAAATCGGTAAAAGTATTAAAGCTCTTCGATTGGATCAAAGAGGCAAATATTTAACCGGTCAATTTTCAGATCAACTTGTTCAAACGGGCATTCAATCACAATGGACACCTCTTGGAACACCATAACTTAATGGTGTGTCAGAAAAGAGGAATAGAACCTTATTGGATATGGTTAGGTCCATGATAAGTTACAACGACCTAATATTATCCTTATTAGGATATGCCCTAGAAATTGCCACGTACCTGTGAAATAGAGTTCAAACCAAGGCTGTCCCTTAGGACCTATATGAGATATGGAAAGGGAAGCACCAAACCTTAAGCATGTTAAGGTATGGGGATGCATTACATATGTAGAGACATATAATGCAACCAAATTGGAAATCAAGATAACTTAACTGTAGGTTTGTGTATTATCCTAAAAGGAGTTTAGGATATCATATCTATCATCCTGATGAACAAAAGTGTTTGTTAGTAAGTTTTCAATCTTTTTTGAAAAAGAGTTTATTCAAGAAGGAGATAACAATAGGAAAATAGAACTCAAAGAGTTGTCTAATGAGACACAAACCAACATTGATGCAACCACTGTCCCTGTTGAGATAAAACCCATCATTGTACCATGATTGTACAAAGGGTTAGTGGGAGTGCAATCACAATTTTTGGTCCTATAAGTGAATGACGTTCTACTTATTAGTGAATAATGTAGAGACGTTGTCAAAAGTGAAAAATTAGTTTTTCACAAAGTTTCTCCATAAAAGATTTGGAAGAAGCATCCTATATTTTGGGAATAGAGGTCTATAGAGATAGATCTAAAGGATGCTAAGTCTTTCCCAATTGATGTACGTAGACAAGATTTTGAATGGGTTCAAAATGCATGATTTCAAGAGAAGTCTAATTCCTGTCTGTGAACCCCGGAAATTGGGCCCACGAGGGATTGAAAAGAAAGTGGGTTTGAAAAAGAAAAAGGAAAGGAGTCGCCACCTTATTTTTTAAAGGAAACAAGGAAAACCCTAAAAATAGTTTGTTTTAGGAAAACAATTTGAATGACTCCATAAAAAAGGAAAGGCAAAAACCAATCTTTTGAAAACCAAAGAAATCGGGGATTCGGAGGCTAAGTTATGACATGGGAAGGTTCTAGGCAAAGCTTATAGGCACCCATGTCACCCTTTCGGTCTCTCAGTTCATTTGGGCTAAATTAAAGTCTTTCCATACAAAAATCAGCAAGTATATCATCACAAGAATTGCATGCATATCATATATTTCATTCATCCATCCATGCATAATAAGCAAATAAAAACAGAAAATAAAAAGAAGAAAAGAAAACATAAATAAACCTAGGATGCTTGGATCCTAGAACGGACTTGAGCCTCACGAAGAGCGCCTACGTACCATGCAATGAAATACATGGATCAAAGTCCACGTAGTTCGATTAGAATTAGGGTTAAGACCTAATATAAACCTATGGTTAAAACCCTAGGTTTCCTTATTTGATCAAAAGAGTTGAATATGATAGAAAGTTTGATTTTAGGAAAGAAATCCACAAAATGGAAACTTTAATAAAAACCAGGATTTTGTTGGTTAAGGAAACCTCTAATTAAACCATAGGATCATATTAAAAATTAACCCTAAATAGGGAGAAGAGAAGGGATAAGGAAGAAAGGTGAATTGGGGCACCTTCACACCCACTTACCTGAGCGCAATTACTCCAAACATTAGCTATTTCAGACATAAGCAGCCCTATTTGCCATAGGACAAATACCACACCTATTTGCACCCTTACAAGTGCTCAAAACCATGCGAAAACACTAACATGCAAATCTGGACAGAATAGTATTATGACCTAAAATCATCCACTAAGCATGCCAATAGCAAAAACAGCGAACAATAATAAGTCCTAACATATTCCTAGAACCATATCATGCATAAAAACCCTAAAACATACTAACATGCATGCAAAACTATCATGTTTACTCCATATGAAAAACATATACAGCAAACACGAAGAAAAACCAATAAAAAAGTCTACTTTATCATGCTGTATGAAAACAAACACAAAACAATGACTCTAAAACCCTAAACTCACAAATATGCTTAAAGACATACAAAACATACTTTAATCATGCAAAAACCAAAATAAACAGAAATTAAATCATGCATATTAACTAACTAAAGCAATATAACATGATGAAAATCCTAACTCTAACATGCAATGACACTAATCCTAGCACAAGGACAAACAGGAGCACAAGAATCATAACTATGCATTAAAAACCTAAAGGACAGCCCTAAAGCATGCTAAACAGTAGATAAAAAATAGATATTCCATGTATATTAACTAGCTAGAGTGTTAATACATGATAAAAAAGTTACCTTTAACATGCAATAGGCCTAACCCATATGAGAACCTAGTTTAAGCTTGAATAGAGAAGGAGAATACCTTAGGAAGTGGCTCCCCTTGTGTTTGTAATTGTTCGTGGCTCCTCAGGTCTTTAGAGTGAATCAAACCAACACGAATCCTCCTCTTTGTCAAAGTGGTATCACAGCAAAGAGATCAAAACTCACTCAACTTTGAAAAGAAATAGAAAACAAAAAGAGAACAAGAGAAAAGAAGAGTGATTTTCGTCACTTTGCAGCAGTAGAAACTTCAATCGCGTTTTTGGGTATGAAAACGTTGGATTTGGACAAAGCTTGTGAAATACAAAGTTGTAGAGAATTGAATTATCTTTCTAACAAGACCAATTTCATCAAATTCTGACTTCGGATGAAAAAGTTATGATTAAAATACGACTGCTGGTTTTCAGAAAATCTGCTGCTGAATTATGACGAATTTCACTCCCTCCAAACCCTCTTCTCCCCTCCCTTGTTTAAAGACATTAAGAGAGTATTTATAGCTGAAATCTGGAGTTTCCCTTTCCTTCCTGGACTAGGTTTCCTTGGAGAATAATCAAAAGGTATTTTATAATGATAAAAGACTTCTAATCTGAATAGGAAAAGGAAATTGTCTTTTATAAAAATTGGGAGACTGACCGCTAACACGCATGCACATGTATCGTATGTGCGTACACACACTCATCACATACGTACACGTGTTAGTGTCATGATAAAAATGGCTAATTTAATAAAATAATTTTCTTTTCATTTTAACCAAAAATCTCATCTGTGATTCGCACTAATTCTTCAAGGATAATCCGTAAATAACCACACTAAACTCATCATCAGGCCATATCAAAATTGAACTTCATGAAACACTTTTGAGGGTAAAATGATGACTAATGAAAATCAATTTGAAAAGATTTGGTTGTTAATTGTGAGTCAATTAGAGCTAACCCAAGGAAGGGTCAATTAACCAACTTGAACCACATCAAGCCATTTTAATCCCGAGCCATTGACTTACCAAATTGACACTAAAAATACCTCTTATGCATCCATATGAACTCCAATTGACAATTTGGAGATCATTCCAAGGTCAAATGAAAAGTTTGGGACTTAAAAGACGATTATGCCCCTCAAGTCACAAAAGCTCTTATTATCCCTCAAGATCAACTCCAATTTGAACCAAAATTCATATCCATTGTCCTTGTGACTCTAGAAAACTAATGCAAGTGACTAGACTCAAAAACAAAACAAAAACATGCATGAAATGATAAGCCCTAGTAAGGTGGTGCAAAAATGGGGTGTGACAGAAGCCCCTCATTGGCGAACAAGTTACACTTGTGAACCAATGATAAAGAACAACCCATTTTTGGCCAAAAAGCCCGGAGAAATCACACACTGATACCAACAATGATGGGAGGTTGAAAACCTGAGACTGAAATAAGGAAGTGTACTCAAGTCATGAGTATACTTAAACCACTGGGGGTTGATGATTGTCAAGAGAAGCATATTCAAGCCACTACGAATGAACATACTTTTGAAATGGAGAAATATATTCTAGTCACGAATATATTTAACCAAGTGATGAGAATGAGATCTGAAAAGTACGTTCAAGTGACGAATGTACCTTGGAAATGGAGAAGTATATTCAGGTCACGAATATATTTAACCAAGTGAGTGACAAAAAATCTGAGAAGTATACTCAAATGATGAGTATACCACTGAAATGGAGAAATATATTCAGGTCACGAATATATTTAACCAAGTAATCTGAGAATGAAATCTGAGAAGTATACTCAAGTGGTGAGCATACCATTGAAATGGAGAAATATATCCAAGCGATAGATATCTTTAACCAAGTAGGATAAGAATAATCTGAGAGGTGTATTCAAGTGATGAGTGTACTTTTGAAATGGAGAAATATATTCAGGTCACGAACATATTTAACCAAGTGATGAAAAAGATGCTGAGAAATATACTCAAGTGATGAGTATACTTAATGATTGAAAAAGACTGAGAAGTACATTCAAGTGATGAACATACTTTTGAAATGGAGAAATGTATCCAAGTGATGGATATATTTAACCAAGTAAGCTGAGAAGTACACTCAAGTGATGAGCATACCATTGAAATGGAGAAATATATCCAAACGACGGATATATTTAACCAAGTAAGATAAGAATAATTTGAGAAGTGTACTCAAGTGATGAGTACACCATTGAAATGGAGAAATATATTCTAGTCACGAATATACTTAACCAAGTAAGTGACAAGTATGTTTGAGTGATAAACATACCATTGAAATAGAGAAATATATCCAAGTGATGGATATACTTAACCAAGTAAGTGACAAGTATGTTTAAGTGATAAACATACCATTGAAATAGAGAAATATATCCAAGCGATGGATATACTTAAGCAAGTAAGATAGAGAATAATCTGAGAAGTGTACTCAAGTGATGAGTACACCATTGAAATGGAGAAATATATTCTAGTCATGAATATATTTAACCAAGTAAGTGACAAATAATCTGAGAAGTATGTTCAAGTGATGAACATACTATTGAAATGGAGAAATATACCCAAGCGATGGATATACTTAACCAAGTAAGTGGCAAAATATCTGAGAAGTATACTCAAGTGATGAGTATACCATTGAAATGGAAAAAATATACCCAAGTGGTGGATATACTTAACCAAGTAAGTGACAAATGATCTGAGAAGTATGTTCAAGTGATGAACATACCATTGAAATGGAGAAGTATACCCAAGTGGTGGATATACTTAACCAAGTAAGTGACAAATGATCTGAGAAGTATGTTCAAGTGATGAACATACCATTGAAATGGAGAAATATACCCAAGCGATGGATATACTTAACCAAGTAAGTGACGAAATATCTGAGAAGTATACTCGAGTGATGAGTATACCATTGAAATGGAGAAATATATTCAAGTGATGAATATATTTAACCAAGTAAGTGATAATGAGGATCTGAAACTAGGAAGCATATTCAATGGGTGAACATGCTTTTGAAATGGAAGAATATATTCAAGTGATGAATATATTCAACCAAGTATGATAGAAAATAAGAATTTGAAACTGAGAAGCATATTCAAAGGGTGAATACACTTTTGAAATGGAAGAACACATTCAAGCGATGAATATATTCAACCAAGTAGGATGAAAAATCAAGATTTGAAATGAGGATATATGATCAATTTATCAAGATTGAACAGGCATGGTGCAAGAGGAAAGTGACTTAACACATTGTCACTTGAGTTGGCATGACACAGGGGAAATATATTCAACCCTTTTGAACATAAAATCAATTCAAGGAATTGATTTCAAGATGGAATTTGATTGATTTTAAGCTCAAAAAGTGTTGAATATCTCATTTGGAAGGAGGTTTGATCACGCGTCAAGGCAAGACAAAGCGAGGGAGAAAGCCAAAACAAGGTGGCTTGGGTGACCACCAGGCCTCGGGAGGCTAACCGCCCAGGCCTGGGTGGTTACCCGAGCCCGAAGCGGAAATCCCACTTTGAGTAGGAAACTTCCTATTCTGATGGGTTTTTTCCTATTTGAACTTGGATTTGTGACCTTTTCCCTATAAAAACACATCCAAGAGGTTCCTAAACCTACTTGTATTCATTCATTAGAAGTTATAGAGGCTCTAGACAAATTTTTAGGAGGGTTTTTGAGAGTTATGAGTGCTGAAGCAAAATCTGAGTTCAAGTGCTTTGGCTTGGATCCATTGCTCTCCTTGAGGCATGTGAGGCTTGAAACGAACCTCTTGACTGCTGCTACATATTTTTGGGATCCTCAAGTTCATGTGTTCTGCTTCAACTATGAAGAACTGTGCCCAACCATGGAGGAATTCTGTGCATTGTATGGAGTTTCAACGGTAGGTCCTTTCATTCTCCCTACTCCTCGCCCAAGCTTTCTTACTTCTTTCTCCAATCTACTTGGGATTCACTCACAATATGCCTCTACGTTTGTAAAGGACCATATGGTAGACTTGATGAAATTGGCAACCTCTTTTTTAGCTTGTGATAGTAAAGGTATTCTGAATTTTACCTTTCCTATTAAGCATGCTCTTGCCTTTTGCCTCATTGGTCGTTTTCTTATTTCCACTGGTACTCCACATGTTCCCATTCAAATCTGTGACTTGATTCCTCTCCTTGCCAAGGGCCATAACTTGATTCCCATGGTGCTAGCTGAAACCCTGAATGGTTTGGATAAAACTCATGAGGACCCAAAGGTTCCTTTAGGAGGTAGCCCCATTCTACTGCAGATGTGGTTGCTTGAAAGACTGAATTTCTTGTCACCAATTGCCATTACACCATACAAGCCCCAGCATTACTGCCTTCGCCGCATTGAACTACCTGGGCAATTTTCATTGAGAGATTGGCTAGGTTACTTCCAAACCCTTTCTTAGAGGAGTGTCAAGTGGTTTGTATTCATATGGGGCTGCAGTGACCAGGTGCTTCTGCGGACTTCTGGATGCGCCATGGTGAGACTCATAGGACTGAGGTCTACTTCCTTCTATTGGCCTTCAAGGGTTCTGCGTCAGATGGGCGCCATGCAAACCATACCCACTTCCTTGAAAGGTGACTATCCTGTGGTGCCCGCGGGTCTTTCTGTAGTGACTTGGGCGAAGGACCGATGGCCTAGCAAGTTGATACTAACCCAAGTTACGAATACTGATGGTCCGTATATGATGAGCCCCGAGTATAAGGAATGGTTGAAAAGCAATTTAGGTGAGAGAGAGACTACTCGAAGAGAAAGGATTTTTGGACTTATCAAGAACAACGAACTTGGATCTTGCAGAGACGATATTATGGAAGCAGTGACAACAGCTTATGAACATGACTTGAGGAAGAAAAGAAGACATGAAAGAGAGAAGAAGAAAGCTGAGGAGCGAGCTGCAAAGAGGCTCAAGAAAATAGAATAGGATATTTATGGCATTTTTACAGTTCTTTTACTTAATACCAATGAATTGCTATGTCAATCAATTTTAGTTTTGAATAAATTGCCAATAATAAATCAAATTTGGGATTATCTTGTTTGATTTAGACCGCACCCAAGGTAACTTTGTGGGTTGCCTACGTATCTCCATGATTTTTTCTTCTGTTTTTTTTTTCTTCTTTCTTCTTTCTTTTCTTTTTTTTTTCTTTTTTTTTTCTTTCTTTTTGTTTCTTTTTTTTTTGAATGGAGAATCAGGCCTTACGTAGTTCTCATGCCTTAACTTTTGCCTAGGCTGCCCTTACGGGTTTTCAACCTAGCAGGCTTCAAACATGATATTTCTTCAATTGATCCAAATTAGTTGGACGAGCGAACTCAATTCCATCTAAATCCATGAGGCGAACAGCCCCTGCTGGCAATATCTCTTTGATAATGTATGGCCCACCCCAACTTGGCTTGAATTTTCCCCGCGGATCGAACACTGGAGCTCTGATTTCTTTCAGCACTACATCCCCTTTCTTTAGACCTCGATCTTTGACATGCTTGTTGAATGCTCTGGCAACTCTCCGTTGATACCCCTGAACATGATACAGCGCCCTTAAACGCCTTTCATCCAGCAAAGCTAACTCATCATAGCGACTCTTAACCCAGTCCACTTCTGTTATCTGGCTCTCCACGACAACTCTTAGTGAAGGAACTTCCAATTCAACTGGCAACGCGGCCTCCATTCCATAAACTAGAGAATAAGGGGTAGCCCCTGTTGACGACCTTATTGATGTTCTATAACCCCATAGAGCCAATGGCAACTTCTCATGCCAGTCTATGTGTGAGTCCGCAGTCTTCTGTAGTATCTTCTTGATGTTCTTGTTAGCTGCTTCCACCGCTCCATTAGTCTGAGGACGGTATGGTGACGACAGATGGTGGGCTATGCCATACTTTTGCAAGAGCTCATGGGTTTCTTTCTGAAAGTGCTGGCCATTGTCTGAGATAACTTCATGCGGTACCCCATATCGATAGATGATGCTGTGCTGTATGAACTGTGCTACCTTCTTGGAATTCAAGGTCTTGAAGGACGCTGCTTCCACCCACTTAGTGAAGTAGTCGATGGCGACCAGGATGTATTCATGCCCATTTGATGCCTTTGGCTTGATCTGTCCGATGATATCTATCCCCCATACCGCGAATGGCCAAGGTGATGACATACTCGTTAAAGGCATAGAAGGCAAATGTTGTCCACTGGCGAACAGTTGGCATTTGTGGCACTTCTTGACATGTGTGTGGCAGTCCCTTTCCATGGTAGACCAATAATAGCCTAACCTCATGATTTTCTTAGCTAACATATAGCCATTCATATGCGGAGCCCCTGTCCCTTCATGGATTTCTTTAATCAGATGCTCGGCTTCCTCCTCGGTGACACACAGCAGGTGGATCCCGTCGTATGATCTCCGATATAGCTTTCCTCCACAAAGTACATAGTGACTTGCCAACCGCCTTAGGGTTTTTCTATCGATACGAGATGCTCCTTCTGGGTATTCCCTTTCTTCAATGAACTTCTTTAT
Organism: Liquidambar formosana; assembly: GCA_039720395.1. Lineage (NCBI taxonomy): Eukaryota > Viridiplantae > Streptophyta > Magnoliopsida > Saxifragales > Altingiaceae > Liquidambar > Liquidambar formosana. Next base: position 28,936,412 of record CM077824.1, on the reverse strand, counting down.
GTCATGGAACCACGGACGGCCATCATTTACCTCTCCTCCTCGGATTGCACAACAGTACACAGGCTTGTCTCGGCATTCTATCACCAACGGCTTCACATTTCCCCCTTCAGGTATCTCCACCATGGATGCTAGGGTCGCCCAGGCATCGGCGAACTGGTTCTTGTTCCTTGAAAGGTAGTTAAATTCTATCTCTGAGAACTCCTTGGTTAGAGCTTCCAGGTAGGCATGGTAGGGTAGCAGCTTCTCATCTCGAGTTTTTCATTCCCCTTTTATCTGACAGATGATTAGCGCCGAGTCCCCGAACACTTCTAATTCTTTGATTCCCAATTCAAGTGCCGCTTCCAGTGCTAGGATACAGGCCTCATACTCAGCAATGTTGTTGGTAGCTTCGAACCCCAACTTGACCGCCAACAGTGTAAATGCCTCTTCGGGTGAGACCAGCAGGACTCCTATCCCATAACCTTTCTTATTGGCTGCCCCATCGAAGTATACTCTCCAAGTTTTTCTACCAATCTCTAGCACGTCCTCATCTGGGAATTGATCGTTGAACGGAGTGGATGATGACACCGGACAGCTGGCTAGGTAGTCTGCGATGACGCTTCCCTTGATAGACTTCTGATTCACGTACTTGATGTCGAATTCATTGAGGAGAATTGACCATCGAGCAGTTCTGAATGACAATACTGGCCTTTCTACCAGGTACTTCAACGGGTCCATGCGACTTATCAAGAACATTTCGAAGGACATCATGTAGTGCCGGAGTTTCTGCGTCGCCCATACTAGTGCCACACAAGCCTTTTCAATTGCATTGTACTTCACTTCATAGTCTGTCATTTTCTTGCTTAAGTAATAAATGGCATTTTCCTTTGTAGACCCTTCAAGATATTGAGCTAACATAGCTCCCGTCGCGGTTTCGGTGACCGTTAAGTATAACAAAAGTGGCGCGCCTTGCCGTGGGGAAACTAAGATTGGAGGATTGCTCAAGTATCTCTTAATGGTCTCAAAGGCCTCTTGGCATTCTTCGTTCCATACTTTTGGCACACCTTTCTTAAGCAATTTGAAGATTGGTTCGCAAACCATGGTCAAGTTGGCAATGAATCGGCTTATGTATTGAACTCTTCCCAGAAAACCCCGGATCTGCTTCTCAGTGCTAGGCGGCTCCATCTCCACAATAGCTTTTATCTTCCCTGGGTCCACTTCGATACCTCTCTGAGTGATCATAAACCCCAATAGCTTGCCTGCAGTGATGCCGAAAGCACACTTCTGTGGGTTGAGACGGAGATTGTACTTTTTTGCTCGCTCTAAGAATTTCTCTAGTGCCTTGAAATGCCCTTCCCTATCCACGGACTTCACGATCATATCATCGACGTAAACCTCGACTTCCTTATGGATCATATCATGCAATAGGGTCGTAGCTGCTCTTTGGTAAGTAGCCCCAGCGTTTCTTAAGCCAAAAGGCATTACCTTGTAACAGTACGTTCCCCATTGCGTGATAAAGGCTGTTTTCTCCATGTCTTGAGGCGCCATCTTTATCTGGTTATACCCGGAGAATCCGTCCATGAAGGAGAGGAGTGCATGTCCCACTGTACTATCCACCAACACGTCGATATGGGGTAAAGGAAAGTCATCCTTAAGGCTCGCGGCGTTGAGATCTCGGAAATCGACACACATCCTCACTTTCCCATCTTTTTTAGGCACAGGCACTATATTCGACAACCACTCGGGGTACTCCACAATTTGAAGGAAACCCGCGTCTAGTTGTTTAGTTACCTCTTCTTTTACTTTTAGGGCCCATTCTGGTTTTAATCTTCTGAGTTTCTGCTTTTACCGGCTTCTTTAGGGAATTGGTGGGGATATAGTGTTGCACAATATCGGGGTCAATGCCAGGCATGTCTTCATAAGACCTTGCAAAAGCCATAATGTTGGCTTTCAAGAGGGAGATCATCTTTTCTTTTTCAACGGGGGAGAGGGTTTTCCCAATTTTAACTATTCTTGGCAATTCATTCGTCCCTAAGTTGATTGATTCTAATTCATCCATATTAGGTTCGGTGACGCCCCTTTTCCTTTGCTCAACGAGCTCCGGGGGGACATCGTTCCTAGGATCTATATCCATGCCATAAATATCCATAGAGGAGAGAAAAGAGACACTGTATATATAGAGAAAGAAAGCACACTTTATTGACTAGGAATAATGGGAATGACACACAAAAGAAAGAAGGAAAACAAACAAATCTGTATCAATACTATGACTCCACAAAGTGAGTAAAGTAGATACATCTTATTGAATTAGGGAAATATTACTAAACTAAGACACCTACAAGCTGCTATCAGGTAGGCCAAGGTCTTCTTCTTCATGGATCTCCGCAATGACACCACATTCAAGGTACCAATTCAGGAATGGCACGGTAGCATGGCTAATGGATGAACCCTGGAGTTCTTCAATGGTCGAGTCTTCCACGGTGAGGATCATATCTTGGAACATTTCAGTCATAGCCCCTACGTCGAGGTTCTCTGCCCAGTCTTCCTCTTTCTTTTCCCAGAACTCATTATTGATGGCTTCATCATCCACCATTTCAGCTGTGATTGGATACCATTCGGTGAAGAAGATTTCAAAACCCGGAACTCGGATCTTGGTAGCTTGGTCAAAGGTGGGTTCTGGAAACCCGCAATATAGAAAATCATTCCCTTCTTTGACGAAGTAACCATTCAAAGTAGGTCGATATGGCGAGATCCTCAGGTCTGGCACCCTTCCCTCGGCTTTGGCTCTTACTTTCTCTTTATTCCTCTTCAGCATTTCCACATAATCATTTCTGGAGGGCTCATATCCTAGCCTGAAGGTGTATGAGGTGACACGGCTTTGAATAGACGTAGGGATCCCTTGTTGGCGACGCCCTAGCCCCATACCTGGGAAGAAACTCATCCTTCTCATGATTTCACCAACATGCAAGTTACCATGGGGGCAAAAGTCCAAGGGTATTAATTCACCCTTTTCGAGCTCTTTCTCAATGCATTGGACATAGTCAAACCCAGATAGCGGTATCGCTGCTGATTCGGGTTGTATCTCACATATAGGCACACCTGCGAGTTTCAATTCATAGTCCCCTTGAAGCGTTACTATGGCTCCTTCATAAGGAAACTTCACCTTTTGATGGAGTGAAGATGGCACAGCCCCAGCAGGATGGATCCAAGGTTAGCCCAACAACAAGTTGAAACATGACGGCACATCCAACACTTGGAATTCTACCCTAAATTCAGTGGGTCCCATGATAAGAGGCAAAGTAACTACCCCTATTACTTCTCGGCGGGTGTTGTCATAAGCTCTTACGGTCTGCCAAGATGGCGTGAAATCAGTGGGTCCCAAACCCAAAACAGTGGCAGTTTGGAGAGGACATACATTCAGTGCGGACCCATTGTCGATAAGAACGGTGGGAACCCTCTTCCCCATGGTGTCAACGGTCACATAGAGAGCTTGAGAATGGCTCGGCCCGCTTTTAGGTAGGTCTACATCGGTGAACACGATGGTTGAGTTCTTGGGAGTTGGATTCACCAAATGTACCAATCCCTCGGGGGATGTGTCAACAGGCACTTGTATCTGATTCAACAGTTTCAACACGGTCTGTCTGTGCTTATGCGAGGCCATGAGCAAGCCCCAAATAGTAATGTTGGCATTGGTCTTCTTCAGCTGCCTAAGCACTTCATCCTCTTCTTCTTGCAAGCTAGGACGCCTCTGCCCTTCCAAATCTTCCAACGGATTTTCAGATTCTAGGTGGGGGGGCTTGAAATGACGACCCCCTCTGGTTATATGGTCCAACTCATCATCGCTAGCCCATATGTCATGGACTTCCTCGGAGTCATTCATCAAGTCATCCCATTCTATCATGTCGATGCTCTCCATCTCTGTCGGCAAGTCATCCCAACCTGAAGGGACTATCGGCTCATCTGATATCAGACTTGGGCTTGAGTACAACACATAGTAATCATATTTCCCCGACGCTTCACCTAATAGGCCAACCTGAGGATCCCCTGCTTCATATCTTTCTTTCAGCTCTTGTTGGATAGATTTCTTTGGCAACAACAAAACCTTTTGGTCAATGAGGTCTTGGATGATCTTCTTTAGTATAGAACAAGCCTCGGTGTCATGGCCGGGTGCACGATGGTATTGGCAATATTGGTGAGGGGTTGATGGTCTTGGCTTTGGTGGAAGTGGCATGATAAGGCTGTTATTGCGGCAAATGGTGAAGAGACGGGTTAAGGTCATGGGGAGCGGAGTGTATTGTCTTATGGGATGGCGAGGGCGAGAGGATTCAACCCCAATGGCATTTATGGTGTTAGGTGGGGGTGTGTTGTTGTGTGATGGGAGAGGATTACGGGTGACATTTGGACGGGTTGGTGGTGAAATGACTTGCTTGTCAATGAGGTCTTGGACTTGGTGGCGAAGGCGAATACAGCGATTGGTGGCATGGCCTTTGGATTGGTGGTACTTGCAGTACTTATTCTCATTATAGCTCTTGGGTAAGGGATTTGGTGGAGGTCTTGGGTCGAGTGGCTTCAATAGGTCACGACTTATGAGCTTTTCAAGGACTCTTTCGAGTGGCATGAATAGGTCAGTGAATTGGCGAGGTGGGTTGACATCATTGAGAGAAAAGGGTTGGATTGGTTGAGTTATGGTGTTGACCTCGGCATTGTTCTTCCCAGTAAAGTTTGTCTTGCGACTCCTCACTTCCTCAGTTTTGATTGTCCCATTATTGATAGCATCTTCAACCTGCGTGCCAGCCCCTATGAGAGCTTTGAAATTGGGGAAATAGTGGGCAAATAAGTGTTTGTGGTACACGGGCAGCAAGTTCTTAACCACCAGCTGAATTTGGTCCTCCTCATTTGGCCTATCCGTCATTCTCGACGCCTTTTGTCTCCACCATGTAATGTAAGCGGAGAAAGTTTCATGAGCCCCTTGCTTGGTAGTTTCTAGGTCCCTTCGAGTAACGTCTACCTCTGTGTTATACTTGTAGTGCTCTGAAAACTCATTGCATATGTCTTCCCAAGTCCGGGTTCTATTCTCTTCCAAGGATAAGAACCATTTCAAAGCAGAAGTGGCCAAGGTTTCATGGAACATTTGAGCTAAAAGCTCGTCAGTAGCCCCTCGAGGGTGCATAGCTCGCACGTACATCTTCAAATGAGTCTTAGGGCAACCCGTCCCATCGAACTTTTCTAACTCCGGCATCTTGAATTGTAGTGGAATACGAGCCGTTGGAAACAGGGATAGAGTCCCCACATCGACCATGTCATCAGCCCTGCGAATCCCTTTTATGGTTCTCTACAAAGCTTCTACCTTGCTCGCTAACACGGAATCACTGCTAGTACCTTTCCCCTTGGCTTCCCCTTCTAGGTTGGTGACCTCAGGTTTCGAGCTACTTTCCCCCCTTGTCTTGGTGTTCTCATTGGATTGAGGTCCCTCTTCGGTGCCAGCCCCATGAGGTATACCTGAGGAATGGGCCTTAGAGCCATTTTGTTCAAGATCCGCCATCTTCTGTTGGTTCTCTTGAGCCATTTTCAATGCGGTATCGGATGTCTCGGCGGTATGGTCAAGCTTGGCCATGATGGCTTTCAGGCAAGCCTCAAGGTCGAAGTGCCCCTCACTAGTTCTTTCGTCGGCCATGTCTGTCTGATGGGTGGACTCAACACTCACTAGGCGCCCTTGTGGATTGCGGATCCAAGCCAGCACGTCTATGGATAGAAAAGTTTTAACCTTTAGCCTAAGGATCTGTCCTAAACCTCCATATTTTCCTTAATGAATTCGGTCTCTACACCATGTTCAATTAATTCATTCCTTTTATCCAATTACCTTTACAGGGGTCATGGATTAAGGGTATGTTTTAAAGAATAGGGCATAGAGTCCTTCAATTAGGTTTAATTAATCCCCTAGGGCTAGCACATCACAAACATAGCTTTACATCCTATTTCCTTAATTTATTCCTCCTAACCCATGGCCTTAACGAAGGCTAGGGTTTAAAGGTCTATATTAAGGGCATAAGATATAAAGCCTCACACCACAAACACGGCATAGCATCATTACAAACAATTGTGGGTGCATAAAGGTGAGACCGTAGTGTCCTACAAGTCTGTCTATATAGACTAATGATAAGGGTAGGCTAGGGTCCTTCACTTGTTTGAGCAATCCTTATACCTAACCACATGTGGCATCAGGAACACCGCGTGGGTCCAGCAGTACGTGATTAACTCATTTAATATACCCAATGGCAAGCACAAGGGTACTAGGCAAGAGAGGTTGATAGCTTTCGCCCCAACACATGGAATCAGGAAAACCAAGGTTGAGACTAGGCCGATCGTTGGCAAGGATACATCGAGGGACATCGATCCTAACATGCAAGAGTTTGCACACACAATGCAATAAATGAAAGCACACAATCAAGCGGATGCAATGTGATTGATTTTAATTAAACATAAGAAATTAACCTAGCCCAATTAAACTTTATAGAATCTAGCCCACAAGTCCCCAGTGGAGTCGCCAAACTGTGAACCCCGGAAATTGGGCCCACGAGGGATTGAAAAGAAAGTGGATTTGAAAAAGAAAAAGGAAAGGAGTCGCCACCTTATTTTTTAAAGGAAACAAGGAAAACCCTAAAAATAGTTTGTTTTAGGAAAACAATTTGAATGACTCCATAAAAAAGGAAAGGCAAAAACCAATCTTTTGAAAACCAAAGAAATCGGGGATTCGGAGGCTAAGTTATGACATGGGAAGGTTCTAGGCAAAGCCTATAGGCACCCATGTCACCCTTTCGGTCTCTCAGTTCATTTGGGCTAAATTAAAGTCTTTCCATACAAAAATCGGCAAGTATATCATCACAAGAATTGCATGCATATCATATATTTCATTCATCCATCCATGCATAATAAGCAAATAAAAACAGAAAATAAAAAGAAGAAAAGAAAACATAAATAAACCTAGGATGCTTGGATCCTAGAACGGACTTGAGCCTCACGAAGAGCGCCTACGTACCATGCAATGAAATACATGGATCAAAGTCCACGTAGTTCGATTAGAATTAGGGTTAAGACCTAATATAAACCTATGGTTAAAACCCTAGGTTTCCTTATTTGATCAAAAGAGTTAAATATGATAGAAAGTTTGATTTTAGGAAAGAAATCCACAAAATGGAAACTTTAATAAAAACCAGGATTTTGTTGGTTAAGGAAACCTCTAATTAAACCATAGGATCATATTAAAAATTAACCCTAAATAGGGAGAAGAGAAGGGATAAGGAAGAAAGGTGAATTGGGGCACCTTCACACCCACTTACCTGAGCGCAATTACTCCAAACATTAGCTATTTCAGACATAAGCAGCCCTATTTGCCATAGGACAAATACCACACCTATTTGCACCCTTACAAGTGCTCAAAACCATGCGAAAACACTAACATGCAAATCTGGACAGAATAGTATTATGACCTAAAATCATCCACTAAGCATGCCAATAGCAAAAACAGCGAACAATAATAAGTCCTAACATATTCCTAGAACCATATCATGCATAAAAACCCTAAAACATACTAACATGCATGCAAAACTATCATGTTTACTCCATATGAAAAACATATAAAGCAAACACGAAGAAAAACCAATAAAAAAGTCTACTTTATCATGCTGTATGAAAACAAACACAAAACAATGACTCTAAAACCCTAAACTCACAAATATGCTTAAAGACATACAAAACATACTTTAATCATGCAAAAACCAAAATAAACAGAAATTAAATCATGCATATTAACTAACTAAAGCAATATAACATGATGAAAATCCTAACTCTAACATGCAATGACACTAATCCTAGCACAAGGACAAACAGGAGCACAAGAATCATAACTATGCATTAAAAACCTAAAGGACAGCCCTAAAGCATGCTAAACAGTAGATAAAAAAATAGATATTCCATGTATATTAACTAGCTAGAGTGTTAATACATGATAAAAAAGTTACCTTTAACATGCAATAGGCCTAACCCATATGAGAACCTAGTTTAAGCTTGAATAGAGAAGGAGAATACCTTAGGAAGTGGCTCCCCTTGTGTTTGTAATTGTTCGTGGCTCCTCAGGTCTTTAGAGTGAATCAAACCAACACGAATCCTCCTCTTTGTCAAAGTGGTATCACAGCAAAGAGATCAAAACTCACTCAACTTTGAAAAGAAATAGAAAACAAAAAGAGAACAAGAGAAAAGAAGAGTGATTTTCGTCACTTTGCAGCAGCAGAAACTTCAATCGCGTTTTGGGGTATGAAAACGTTGGATTTGGACAAAGCTTGTGAAATACAAAGTTGTAGAGAATTGAATTATCTTTCTAACAAGACCAATTTCATCAAATTCTGACTTCGGATGAAAAAGTTATGATTAAAATACGACTGCTGGTTTTCAGAAAATCTGCTGCTGAATTATGACGAATTTCACTCCCTCCAAACCCTCTTCTCCCCTCCCTTGTTTAAAGACATTAAGAGAGTATTTATAGCTGAAATCTGGAGTTTCCCTTTCCTTCCTGGACTAGGTTTCCTTGGAGAATAATCAAAAGGTATTTTATAATGATAAAAGACTTCTAATCTGAATAGGAAAAGGAAATTGTCTTTTATAAAAATTGGGAGACTGACCGCTAACACGCATGCACATGTATCGTATGTGCGTACACACACTCATCACATACGTACACGTGCATGAAATGATGATCCCTAGTAAGGTGGTGCAAAAATGGGGTGTGACACTGTCAGACATGAAATCAAGTTGTCTAAAAGCATATGCTATGCTAAGTACATAACCAGATATCAGTTTTGCTGTAAATGTTACGAGCAGATATCGGGTAGACCCAGATAAGGTATACTGGGAAGCAGTCAAGGCTATCCTTAAGTTCTTGAGAAGAACTAAAGGACCTATGCCTTGCCTATGGAGAAAGAAACTTGAAATGGTTGGTATAACGGATTCAGATTTTCAATCTGACGATGATGATAGGAGATTAACATCGAGGTATGTTCTCACCTTAAATGGTGGAGCTGTAAATTAGAGCGCATTGCTGCATATTTGGATGAGTAAGTTCATTGCAGAACTAGGAGTGGTTCCTGACATTGAGAAGCCTTTACTATAGTTTTTGTGACAACAATAAGGCTATTGCTCAAGACAAGGATCCATGGTCTCATCAAAAGTCCAAACTTTAAGCGGCGATTCCAAGTGATTAGAGAGATCATTGGAAGAGATGACATATACATATAGAAGTTTAATACAACAGAGAATAAAGAAGACCCCTTCACTAAGGCTATGACCCAAGTGTGTTGGATCACCACCGACAGGATATGGGTATGAGATACATGGTGGATTGGCTATAGTGCAAGTGGGAGATTGTTAGGATTATGCCCTAGAGCCAATCATAGAGATGATTGTTTAGGGATTAGGAAAAATCAATTGATTTCATTTATATATGTCACATTTATTATTGATTTAATAAAAGGGCTTATTCTATTATGTTTATATGCATCATTTATATTTACATAATATATCCATGGAGTTAGAGTTAAGAATATGAAATTACAAAGGGTTGTAATTTTGAGACTCTAAATATATCTCTGTACTAAACTCCTAAATCATTCCTAGTTGAAGGTTCACTATGATGGACAGTAATGAACTATAGGACTAGCACTTGTTAGGTTGACTCTATAGGAGGATAGCTAGTCTCAAGCTATTTGTGTGGAGACACTACAACTAACAAGTGGGTGTCTATTATAAGAATAGGTACACTGAATGTGACCAAAGATATGAGATAAACTGAATGGAGTTTTAACTTGCCTGTCAATCAGTTTCTCATTATTATAGTGGTACAAGTAATCCTTAGACCTGAGACACCATGGTTGTCTTATGCATGTAGCTTTAGAAGTTTGATAACACTAAGTGCAGATCCTATTCATGGGTCTGTAAGGGTGTTCATTGGCCCTACTGCTATGTGTGTGAAGGCATGTGAGTGATCAACAAGGAATCCATCACTCTCAGGAAAAAGGGAGTGAATGTCTCATATAGCATTCATTGAATATAACTCATTAAACCCATGGGCCCATGGTAGAATGAATATGGAAAGGAGTTTCCATAAGTTCATCATTGAGTTGATATTAATGAATGAGTATAAAGTAATTGAACTAGGGACTTGACAGAATTCCATGTCCTATTTGTTCAATTGGAGACATTGTGTTGATGGAAGGATGGAATTGTAACCTATAAACTATAACAGAAGGGTTCTTTGTAAATGACTATTCACCTCATTAAGGACCACACCATGAGCCATATGCTAGGTGTTACTCATGGTTAGTAGAAGCCCTAATTGATATAAATGAGTTATAATCAATTAGGGAATTGAAAGGAGTTTCAATTAGACCCTTTAATGGAAAGTGTTCCATTGTGCACAACATGTGCTATTCCTACTACTTGATGATGTGAACCCAATGGGTCACACACTGATCATGCTAAGAGAGCTTGTTTGTCTATAAAAGAGAGGGTATAAGTGAATAAAGAATAGTTCTTTAAGGGCTTAATTTGTATATGATACAAATTAGTGGGGTTATTGTGTAATTAGGAGTAATTACACAAAACCCATTAGGGTTAGGAATCCCCCTATGGCCTGCCCTATTAGTGGGCTATATAATGCCCACTATGATGTGACGACATCATCACTTGAAGTGTTTTTGGAGGCTCCCTTGTGCTGGCCGAAAATTCCCTTGGAGGCTCTCTCTCTCTCTCTCTTCTCCACCTCTAGCAACCATAAGGAAGAAGAAGGAAAGGACAACTTGCTCTAGCTAGGTGTGGATACTATTGGAGGCAGTACACTTGGACTGCTCAATCAGAAGATAAAGCTTGGAGCATAAAGGAAAAGACTCGATTCAAGCTGTAAATAATTCTACCCTCTTCTAGTTAGGGTTTTTGTTTTTGTATTAAGCATAATTAAGATTCATGGTTTTGGGAATTGTAGGAAAAATTTTAATTCCACCTTTGTAGTTTTTCCTCTCTAGTTCGATTCCCAACAGTGAACCCAATGGGTCACACACTGATCATGTAAGATGAGCTTTAAAGTCTATGAGAGAAAGGGTATAAGTGAATAAAGAAAGGTTCTTTAAGGCCAAATTTATATATGATATAATTAAGAGGGGTTATTGCGTAATTAATAGTAATTACACAAAACCCTAAGTGGGTTCTCCCTCATGGTCGACCCCCCCTTGGTGGGCTATATATATGTAGTGTGATGTGATGACATCACAACAAGTTCAACTCCCAAAAGGGCTAGTTGAAATTCCAGCCTCCCTCTCTTTCTCTCCTCTCTTCTCCTACACTAGCAACAACAAGGAAAAGGTGGAAAGGACTTGAAACTCTAACGAGGTGTGGATACCGTTGGAGGTAGCACACTTGGGCTGCTCATTCACTGCTGTCCGGAATCAAAGCTTGGAGCAAAAAGGAGAAGACAAAAATTCTGTAAGTGTTCTAACCCTCTTTGTAGTTAGGGTTTGATTTTGTGTTATGCATAGTTAGATTCATGGGCTATGGAATCAAAGGAAAAATTTTTATATTCCGTACTTCTATTTTTCCTCTTGTATGATTCCTAACATGTACCCTAGAGGCAAAATGATTGGAACTTGCTTATGAAGCAATAAACAAGGAGTTGTCTTCTTATTGTGGGTTAGCAGCCAAGAAACTAACATATGAGGCTTCTAGGTCACAATGAGACCCCAATCCCTATTAGGAATGAGATTCCCGAATTCTATTAGAGGGAGTATGGAATTTGATAAAATAGTGGGAGGTACCATATGATTAAAGACTCGATCATTATGGATTAAAAATTAAATCTAATTCTCTATTTTATTTTCTATATGTAGTTCACTAAAATGGCTCACCTCAACCCGTTATCCAAAATATTGGACACTAACCGTTTGACTGGACCAAATTATTTTGATTGGCTAAGGAATTTGAAAATTGTTTTAACTTTCGAAAAGATTACCTACACACTTGATAGCCCACTTCCTAAGGCTCCGACTGAGGCTGCAACTCAACAGGATAAAGACGCTTATCAGAAGTGCATGGATGACGACCTAAAGGCAAGATGCTATATGATGGCATCCATGAGCCCTGAGCTTCAGAAGCAACATGAGTCCATGAGGAGTGCTCTCGATATCTTTCTCTACTTACAAGAGTTGTATGGGGAGCAAAGTAGGACCGCTAAGTATAATATTGTTAAGGATCTATTCAAGGCAAGGATGAATGAGGATTCATCCGTGACGGATCATACCTTGAAGATGATCAACCATATCGAGCAGCTTGAGAAGCTTGATGTGATCATTGAAGCGATATGTGTTCAGACATTATTCTGCAGTCCCTTCTTGATTCATTTGGGTCATTCATTATGAATTTTCATGTGAACAAGCTTAAGCCCACTCTCCTAGAGTTACACAATTTGATCAAGATGACCAAGGAGACGATGAAGAAGGGGAAAGGTTTTTTGCTCGCATTTGATGGAACTCCTACTTCCAAAGCCAAGCCCAAGCCCAAAGGCAAGGGCACAGGCAAGGGTAAGAGTACCCAAGGAAAGAAGAAGAAGAACTTAAAGCCAAAAGGAGGCGTAAAGAAAGGTAATGCTAACAAGGCCAAAGGAACCTATTTTCACTGCGGCAAGGATAGGCATTGGAAACGTAACTGCCGGGAGTATCTGGATACTCTAAAGAACCGACCTTCGGAAGGTATGGATCATGCTCTAAACTAAATGTTAGTTTTGCTTCCACTTGGGTGCTTAATTCTAATGCGAATTTTAATTCCATGTAGGATCTAGTGGGAAGCAGAAGGCTGAGTAGAGGCGGAGTAACCCTACGAGTGGAGAATGGAGCAAATGTTGTTGCATTAGTTGTGGGGCTTGCTGCTTGACTTTGCCTAATGAAGTAGTTTAGAAATAGTTGGCTATCTTTACATTCCAAAAGTTTTTAGAAACATTATTTCCATTTCAGTTTTATCTAAACAAGGCTTTAGTTTTATTTTAATAAATGATTTTTATTTTAATATAAAGAGTTTATTACTTCTAGAGTTTATGTGAATGGCCTTTATTTTCTAAAGTTTATTGCAAATATGAATTACATCGAGCATAAAAGTTCTAAATTGAATGCTGATAAACCCAAGAGAACAAGACATAAGGTTTGTCTTACTTAATAACCTTTACCAGTGTTCATTCAAGGTATGGGTATATGTACTTAAAGAAGTACAAATTTGAAGCATTTGAAAGGTTCAAAGAATTCAAATATGAAGTAGAGAAACAAACTGGTAAAAGTATTAAAGTTCTTCGATTAGATCAAGGAGGCGAATATTTGACCAGGGATTTTTCATATCAATTTGTTCAAGCAGTCATTCTATCACAATGGACGCCTCTTAGAATACCACAACTTAATGGTGTGTCAGCAAAGAAGAAAAGGATTTTATTGGATATGGTCCATTCCATGATAAGTTACACCGACCTAATATTATCCTTTTAAGGATATGCCTTAGAAACTACTGCGTACTTATGAAATAGAGTTCAAACCAAAGGCTATCCTTTAGAACCCATATGAGATATGAAAAAGGAAAGCACCAAGCCTTAAACATGTGAAGGTATGGGGTTGCACTGCATGTGTAAAGACACATAATGCAACTAAATTAGAATCAAGATAAGTTAAATGTAGGTTTGTGGATTGTCCTAAAGAGAGTTTAGGATATTATGTCTATTATCCTGATGAACAAAAGTTGTTTTGTTAGTAAGTTTGCAATCTTTCTTGAAAAAGAGTTTATTCAAGAAGGAGGCAACAATAGGAAAATAGAACTCATAGAGTTGCCTGATGAGACATGAACCGACAATGATTCAATATCTGTCCCTGTTGAGACAAAACCCGTTATTGTACCATGAGTGTACAAAAGGGTTAGTGGGAGTACGATCACATTGTCAAAAGTAAAAGATTGACTTTCACAGAATTTATCCATGAAAGATTTGGGAGAAGCATCCTATATTCTGAGAATAAAGGTCTATAGAGATAGATCTTAATGGATGCTAGGTCTCTCCCAATCGATGTATATAGACAAGATTTTGAAAAGGTTCAAAATGCATGATTCCAAAAGGAGGTCTAACTCCTATCAGATATGGAATCAAGTTGTCTAAAACTATAAGACCAGATATCAGTTATGCTGTAAGTGTTACGAGTAGATATCAGGCAAACCTAGGTAAGAAACACTGGGAAGCAGTTAAGGCTATCCTTAAGTACTTGGGAAGAACTAAGGACCTATGCCTTATCTATAGAGAAAGAAACTTGGAAATGGTTATTAAAACGGACTTAGATTTTCAATCTGAAGATGATGATAGGAGATCAACATCGAGGTATGTTCCTACCTTAAATGGTGGAGCAGTTAGTTGGAATGCATTGCTGCATGTTTGGATTAAGAAGTTCATTACTGAACTAGGAATGGTTCCTGACATTAAAAAGCCTATATCATTGTTTTGTGACAACAATGGGGCTATTGCTCAAACCAAGGAATCACGGTCTCATCAAAAGTCCAAACACATTAACTCGGTAATTCCATGTGATTAGAGATATCATTGGAAGATATGACATATACATATAGAAGATTAATACAATAGAGAATGTAGAAGACCCCTTCACTAAAGCTCTGACCCAAATGCAGTTGGATCACCACCGACAGGAAATGGGTATAAGATACATAGTGGATTGGCTATAGTGCAAGTAGGAGATTCTTAGGATTATGCCCTAGAGCCAATCATAGAGATGATTCTTTAGGGATTAGGAACAATCATTTCGTTTCATTTATGTATGTCACATTTATTATTGATTTAATATAAGGGCTTATTCTATTATGTTTATATGCATCATTTATATTTACATAATATGTCCATGGAGTTAGAGTTGAGAATATGAAATTACAAAGAGTTGTAATTTTGAGACTGTTAATATATCTTTGTACTAAACTCCTAAAGCATTCCTAGTTGAAAGTTCACTATGATGGACAGTAATAAACCATAGGACTAGCACCTGTTAGGTTGACTCTATAAGAGGATAGTTAGTCTCAAGCTATTTGTGTGGAGACACTACAACCAACAAATGGGTGCCTATTATAAGAATAGGTACATTGTGTGTGACCAAAGATATGAGATAAACTGAATGGAGTTTTAACCTGCTTGTCAATTAGTTTCTCATTGTTATAGTGGTACAAGTAATCCTTAGACTTGAGACACCATAGTTATTTTATGCACATAGCTTTAGAAGTTTGATAACACTAAGTGCAGATCCTTCTAGGGGTCTGCAAGGGTATTCATTGGCCTTACTACTATGTGCGTGAAGGCATGTGAGTGATTAACAAGGAATCCATCACTCTTAGGAAAAAGATAGAGAATGTTTCATATATCATTCAGTGATATAACTTATTAAATCCATGGGCCCATAATAGAATGAATATGGAAAGGAGTTTCCATAAGTTCATTATTGAGTTGATATTCATGAATGAGTATAAAATTATTGAACTAGGGACTTGACAGAATTCTATATCCTATTAGTTCAATTGGAGACATTGTATGGATAGAAGGATGTAATTGTAACCTGTAAACTATAACAGAAGGCTTCTTTGTAAAGATAACTATTTAACTCATTAAGGACCACACCATGAGCCATATGCTAGGTGTTACTCATGGTTAGTAGAAGCCCCAATTGATATAAATGAGTTAATCAATTAGGGAATTGGAAGGAGTCCAATTAGACCCTTAATGGAAAGAGTTCCATTGTGCACACCTTGTGTTGTTCCTATTGCTCGATGATGTGAACCCAATGGGTCACACACTAATCATGCTAAGAGAACTTAAAAGTTTATGAGAGAAAGGGTATAAGTGAATAAAAGAATAGTTCTTAAGGGGCAAGTTTGTATGGGATATAAACTAGAGGGGTTATTGTGTAATTAAGTAATTACACAAAACCCAAAAGGGATTGGACTTCCCCCCTTGGCTGGCCCTAGTGGAGGCTATTTAAAGATTCTTATGATGTGTGACATCATTACACTTAGTGAACTCCAAGTGCTGGCTAAAAATTTTAAAGGGCTCTCTCTCTCTTTTCTATTCTCCACCTTTAACAACGATAAGGAAGAAAAAAGAAACGACTTGAAGCTCTAGCTAGGTGTGGATACTGTTGGAGGCAATACACTTAGACTGCTTGTTCTTTGCTGTCCGGATTCAAGCTTGGAGCATAAAGGAGAAGACTTTTGAAACTATAAGTGTTCTTACCCTCTTCTAGTTAGGGTTTTTGTTTGTGTTTAAGCATAATTGGATTCATGGGTAAAGGAATCAATTAAGAAAAGTTTTGTTTATCAATTCATTCCGCACTTTGTTTTCCTTCTAGTTTTCCCAACATCATTGTGAAAATGTTTTTTTTTTTTTTAATACATTTGTTGGATTAATGGTTTATTCTAAAATGTCATTCAACTTGCCACATATTATTGAAGCTTCACATAATGTTAACGGTGTTCGCATGGAAGAAGATCCGCTTAGATTATTTGGGTATGTTCATATATATATATATATATATATTCGTTTACTATTACTTATTTTTTATAAAATGTAATTTCATATATGCATTATGTATAGTACATAATTTTACTATAAACCAAACTTTTTTGAAAATGCCTTACTAAGTTGGTGACATTTTTTATAGGCATTTTGTAACTCTTGCAAAGGAACACAACACCAGGAAACCTACCACAGGGACTGTCATAAATGGGAAGGACGTGTAAATCTAGTCGATGATGAAAACTAGCCCAACATTATAGAAACTATGTGGTTGAATTTCATATTTTACTTTTAAATTCATCTCATTAAAACTATTATGGTATATAGAAATGATAAGTGTAATGTTTAATTGTGTTCCAATCATGCAGCATTGGTCATTATAACTCTACTCCACTTGAAGAGCATATCGCATTTCTCTCTTCTAATCATGGAAACAACTTTCCCATGGATGAACACAATAGAACCCTGTGGTTGATGTCAATGGGAAGTACATGTTAGCGCAATCAATAATATACCCCTACACGTTATATATAATATAATTGAGAAATGCAATTTTATTCTAACGTCTACTCATAACAACTTCAAATGCATTATATTGCTTTCCCAATGTTGAACACAATGGGTTTTGATAGTACCATTAGTAAAATATCAACATTGTTGCCACCTATATCCTTGGATTGTGGAATGCAATGTATAGTACACTATTATAATTTTGATATATATCATTGTATCGCCTAACTTATTATTTTCTCATAGTCCTGACAATAACAGTTAAAAAAATATTTGAAAATTCTACTAATGTAATTGGTACTTGGTATTCATTTTACATCGCCCCCATTTCGTTAACATTGAGTGTTTTTCTTGTCTATTATGGAATACATTGTTATTGCCTACTAAAGAACATGAACACATATATAATTATGATTGCCAATGATCGGTTATTTATTAGTTAGTCAATAAATGTTTAACTTTTTTACTAATAAATAGGGTTATGTTATCATTTAAGAAGGAAATTTATTATGGTTTATGTAGGCCTTCAGTTGGTGAATATATAGGAGTATTTGTTGACTCAAATATTGATAATCTAGATGCTCATGTGTAAGCACTTACCCCATTGAGTGTGTGCATGGATGATTACTTTTTATGATGCCAGCTTAAGATTTACTTAAATTTTTTTATTCTCTAGATGTTCACCATATGATATGAACATTGCATGTGCTTCCCATCAAACTCTAAAGCATTATTATTAGATATCACATGAATGATTGTATGGTGAGGCACCCCAGGCAATCCATCTCGATTTCTCACCTCCACGATATGGATCAAATGATTGTAATGTTTAAAAAGAAGTACCTGCGCATCAAGAAGAATTTACAGCCAACTATTTATTCTCATCAAATGACGATGTTGGTGAGGTTGTGCCCGATCAATTTATAAAGGTTAGTGCTTCATATGCATCTGTAAATGAGTTTAAGAATGTCCTTTGAGAGCATCTGATTTAGCATAACTTCCAATATTATAATAGATACTACTGTCCTAATAAGTTTAGGGCGACATATGAGAGTTAAGGTTGTAGTTGGAATGTGTAGACACCCCATTTTCATCCCCTAACATTTGACCTTTCCATCTTAGGAGCATAATCACATGTGAGTTTTTGCGTCATTTTGGCACCAAATCTTTTTAGTCAGACTCTAGACACCCTTAAGAATCTATGGTATCTTCCAGGGTTCAATTTGGTTAAGTCTTGATTGCTAATAAGAACTTTTGTGACTTAAAGGGCATTTATGTCATTTCACTTGCATAATTCTTATTTGATATCCAATTCTCACTAAATTCATCATGGGATGATCCTAATGACCTTAGGATGTCATTTTTAGGCTTGATTTAAAGTTTGGTTAAGTTGGAGATGATTTGCTTAAGGATGGTCCAAAGAAGGCTCAGTTTAACTCCATTCATCGGTCCTTCTTATAATTGCTTCTTATCATTCTCTACCTTGTGATAAAGGAAGAGAATGTTCCATTCACCGCTTGTTTAGTAGTCTCTAAATCCCTACGAGTCACATCCACATTTGTGTTGCATTTGTAATGATTCGTGAATTCATTGCAGACGTCGTCCCAAGTCTTAGTTCTAGATTCTTCAAAAGCCAAAACTACTTCAATGCAAAGCTAACCAGTGACTCATGAAACATTTGGGACAACAATAATCATTAGCCTCACGGGGGTGCATAGCTCGCACATATATCTTCAAGTGAGTTTTAGGATAACCTGTACCATTAAACTTCTCTAGCTCAGGCATTTTGAATTGGAGTGGAATACGAGCCTTTGGAAACAAAGACAAAGTGCGCACATCCACTATATCATCAGGCCTGTGGATCCCCTTCAAAGTCCGCTCTAAAGCTTCCACTTTATTAGCCAACACGGTCGAATCTTCTCTTGATGCAATCTTAGACTCCCTTTCTTTATTCTTAGGTGGTTCTTCCCCTTCTCTTCTAGGGTCCTTAGTGGATTCAGAATCATTAGACCCTTGATAATTGTCAAAAGTGGGGCTCCTAGATTTGGGTTCTGAAATTTTCTATTGGATTTCCTAGGCCATCTTCAACGCGGTCTCGGATACCATAGTGGTGTGGTCAAGCTTCTCTATTATTTTTCTTAGACAAACCTTAAGATTGAATGTAAAATTGCTAGTTCCTTCGGCCATCTTAAGTTCAAAGTTAGAGCCCATAGTAAGTAACCTTATTAAGTTATCTCGGGTTTAATCCAGCCCATAGCAAGTAACCTTAATAAGTTATCTTGGGTTTAATCCAGCCCTCCTTTAAGAACAAATTCCCTTTTTTAGGCCTTGATAACAAGATTTCCATAACTACACTAAATTTGATAAGTGTGGTTTTATAAAGCATGCCCTTAGTTAGACATCTCATTCCCAAAGGTACCTTAAAGTGTAAGGTAACATGTTAAGGACATGAAAGTGAGTCATTTAACTTTAAGTCCTAACCATTAACCATTACAAAACAATAAAAAATTTCTTTTCCCCAAGCATGACAATGCAACTAGGTCCAAACATGATATCTCCGTAGTTGGACACCACATCCTTAAAAGTGTCCCTTAAGACATACTAAGGACATAAAGATAAATGAGCCGCTACTTTTTAACCCTGGATCAAACCTTTCATTCTATACAAACCCCAATTAGTTTACTTTAAAGCCCATGATTAAATGGTCTTAACTCACACACCCATTTTCATCCCTAGGAGTCTTTAAGCCTTTAAGGAGTCTTTAAGCCTTTAAGGACATTTTTGCCCTTTTAATCTTATGAGAGTAGTTCATTATTGCATGCATATTTTTGTCAAATTTTTGCGTCCCATCATTTGCATTTAGTTTTTAGGTGCATTTAGGATATATGTGTGCAATTTGGTTCAATTCTATATAGGTTTGGATAGTTAATTAGAACTTTTGCAATTTGAAGGGCAAATTTGTTTTTTTAACTTGTATCTTTTCCAATTGACCTCGAAACTCATCCCAGATTGTTCCATTGAGATTATATTGATAAAAATAGTCTATTTTTAGAGTAAATTTAAGGATTAAATAGGTTTGAAATAGATTTACCATATTATTCACCTATTGGCTAATTGACCCTTTTCGGTTAACTGCTTTATTAAACACAGACACTTAACCATGGTTGGAGAATTTTGGTTCAAAAATATTCTAGACGTATTTTTCATTGAAATATGAAAATTTGGGTTTTTGAATCACTCAATTTGGAGTTAATTTGAGGAATAATATGGCCGCTTTAAGGTAAAAACCCGAAATGAGTCAAAACCTGGGAAACCTGAGCTGAGTCTCGGGTGACCGGTTCACCTAACTGGTCACCCGAGGTTCCGTGTTCAATTTTTCCTATTTTTAAGGATATGCGTTTTTGGACTCTCCTACTATGTTTTTTTTTTTTTTTTTTTTTTGTTTCAAAAGAGTTTTAATCCTATTATTAAGTAACTTTGAGTTGTTTAAGGACCAGAGGAGTTAATAATAGCCTTAGATTAGTTTTATGGTGAATTAATCTCAACCATTGAATCCTAGGGTTGGCTAGCTATAAATATAGACCTTCTTATCAGTATTAGGAGGACTTTTAACACTCCATATTCACTAGAGAAAGGGTGACAATGAATTTATACACACATATACACTTTGAGAGAGCATTCTACTGCATTGTTGAAGACGAATAAGAAGGAGTTCAAGCTTAAGAAGAAGAAGGAACACAACAAAAGTCTTCTTTGTTGTAAGTTTCTATTATCTCTCTAAATTCTTTCTCTATCTTCTCATAGTCAATTCTCTGCATGCCTAGAGGTTATTATTGATTTGAATATCTATTAGGATTATGCCCTAGAGCCAATCATGGAGATGATTGTTTAGGGATTAGGAACAATCAATTGATTCCATTTATATATGTCACAATTATTATTGATTTAATAAAAGGGCTTATTCTATTATGTTTATATGCATCATTTATATTTACATAATATGTCCATGGAGTTAGAGTTGAGAATATGAAATTACAAAGGGTTGTAATTTTGAGACTGTAAATATATCTCTGTACTAAACTCCTAAATCATTCCTAGTTGAAGGTTCACTATGATGGACAATAATGAACCATAGGACTAGCACTTTTTAGGTTGACTCTATAGGAGGATAGCTAGTCTCAAGCTATTTGTGTGGAGACACTACAACCAACAAGTGGGTGCCTATTATAAGAATAGGTACACTGAATGTGACCAAAGATATGAGATAAACTGAATGGAGTTTTAACCTGCCCGTCAATCAGTTTCTCATTGTTATAGTAGTACAAGTAATCCTTAGACCTGAGACACCATGGTTGTCTTATACATGTAGCTTTAGAAGTTTGATAACACTAAGTGCAGATCCTATTCAGGGGTCTGTAAGGGTGTTCATTGGCCCTACTTCTATGTGTGTGAAGGCATGTGAGTGATCAACAAGGAATCCATCACTCTCAGGAAAAAGAGAGTGAATGTCTCATACAGCATTCATTGAATATAACTCATTAAATCCATGGGCCCATGGTAGAATGAATATGGAAAGGAGTTTCCATAAGTTCATCATTGAGTTGATATTAATGAATGAGTATAAAGTAATTGAACTAGGGACTTGACAGACTTCCATATCCCATTAGTTCAATTGGAGACATTGTGTTGATGGAAGGATGGAATTGTAACTTGTAAACTATAACAGAAGGGTTCTTTGTAAATGACTATTCACCTCATTAAGGACCACACCATGAGCCATATGCTAGGTGTTAGTCATGGTTAGTAGAAGCCCTAATTGATATAAATGAGTTATAATCAATTAGGGAATTGAAAGGAGTTTCAATTAGACCCTTAATGGAAAGTGTTCCATTGTGCACAACTTGTGCTGTTCCTACTACTTGATGATGTGAACCCAATGGGTCACACACTGATCATGCTAAGAGAGCTTGATTGTCTATGAGAGAAAGGGTATAAGTGATTAAAGAAAACTTCTTTAAGGGGCTAATTTGTATTTGATGCAAACTAGTGGGCTAATTGTGTAATTAAGAGTAATTACACAAATTAGATTAGGGTTTGGAATCCCCCCTTGGCCGGCCCTATTAGTGGGCTATATAATGCCCACTATAAGGTGATGACATCATCACAAGCATTCCTCCCCAAGTGCTGGCCGAAAATTTCACCTCTCTCTCTCTCTCTCTCTCCTCTCTTCTCCTACTCTAGCATCAACAAGGGAAAGAAGGAAAGGACATCAAGCTCTAGCTAGGTGTGGATACTGTTGGAGGCAGCACACTTGGGCTACTCATTCACCGCTGTTCGGAGACAAAGCTTGGAGCAAAAAGGAGAAGAAAAAGCTTGGAGCATAAAGGAGAAGACTTGAATCAACTGTAAGTAATTCTACCCTCTTCTAGTTAGGGTTTTTGTTTTGTATTAAGCATAATTAAGATTCATGGGTTTGGGAATCGTAGGAAAAATTTTAAATTCCGCCTTTGTATTTTTCCTCTCTAGTTTGATTCCCAACAGTGGTATCAGAGCCATGGTTGTGCCTAATACAAACTGCATGTGGGTTGTAATTCATGGTAAATTGATTGGTTTAATAAATCTGGAATTTATGTTCATGCATTAGAATGGTTTCCCTCTCATGGCCAAACCTAGGGTTTATGAACCCTAGGTTAATTCTCCTTCTACTCCTCTTCTAAAATAGTTTTAGGACTGCTGGTTATTCAAAAGTTGAATGGGGATTGAGTTTGGAGAAGATGATGAACAGTTTTTATGATAGTCATGAAAAATCGTCATCTTGTTTTGCATGCCAAAATCAGATTTCTTCTCCAAAATTTTCGAGCCACATATGGTTAGAAAGCTCTTCGAATCAACTTTAAAACCCAACAAACAGTTTGTCGATCCAAGTTTTGTAGTGAAAGTTATGAAATTTTTTACTACAGGCTGTCAGGGAAGACAGTTTTGCTCGGGAATGATGTAACAGCCACAATTGTGAGTTTTTGATGGAGATCAAAAGCATGGCAATGGTTGCCACCACTTGGGTTATGTTCTAGACATGGTAGGAAAGGGTTCCCAAGCATTCGGATGTATCATAATTGGATTATGAGTCTAGAACAGAAGGAAGAAGGAGAAGACCACCATGTTTGAATCTGGGTTTTAGAACCCTAGGGTTCTTACTACTGTTATGATCAGATACTTCTGTAAAATTGATGAATAATCATTATAGGATGATGATATATGATGTATAGATCATATTCTTTAATAATCAAAGGAGTCTTGATGCATAAAGAATCAAAAAGTTTGATTTCTTGGAAGAACAAAGCAGGCTGTTTTTCTGCAGAAAGTCATCAATGGAGTTTTGTTCATATCTTGAGCTAGGGAACTCCAAATTGCATGAAACCAATTTTATTAGTTTCCTAAGACATGTAGGATACTAGGAAAAATAATTTGGTAGCCTGAATTAATCATCTTGCTGGGTTTTAAATCAATTTGTGATCATGGACAGTATGCTGTCAAATTCTGGACAGCCTACTGTTCTTGAATTGTTTAGAACAATTGGGGATGATTTGATCATCCAAACCACTTCAATTAGCTTAGTAATTCATATAGGGACATGATACAAAAGCTGGTTTTGTTGGTGGAGTCGAATTGATTAAGTTTTAGAAACGTTTGTGACCTTGGAGGTCCTCCCATGGTGGTGCCAGCAAGGGTTCTTGAAACCCTAATGTTCTTTGAAGAAGACAGCCCTCTTGGCCACTCCACACATGTCCATGGGCTTGGCCCACACCCTAGCTTGAGTCCCCCTTTCCTGGCCATGGCCTCCCATGGCCTGGCCAATCTATGGCAGCCTTGCTAAGCCATGGCAGCCCACTAATGTGGCGGCAGCCTTAGGGTTTATGATGAAACCCTAATTCCCATTAATGATGAAACCCTAATTCATTAATTGCATTAATTAAAAACCCTAATTGACTATTAATTACCTTAATTAAAATGTTTAATGATTGGTCATTAATTGACCAATCATGGTTATTAATCATTAGGGTATAATTAATTGCATTTATGATGTCTAGGGTTTAAGGTTTAGGAAACCCTAATTCATATTAATTAAACCCTAATTCTATTAATGCATTAATTAATAACTAAACTTAGTAATTAATGTGTCTAACCTAGGGTTAAATGATTGGTCATTAATGACCAATCATGATCATTAATGGTTTAGTAATTAATCATTGGCATTTAATAGGTTTAAGGTTTAGGGTTTTAGAAACCCTAATTACTGCATATTAATTAGGTGTAATTAATATCCTAGGTGGCATTAATTAAACCCTAATCCTAATCATTAATACCGTATAAACCTAGGGTTTAAATGATTGGTCATTAATTGACCAATCATAAGGCATTTAATGCATTAGGGTTACACTTAGGGTTTAGAGTTAATGCATTTAGGGTTTAGGGTTTTAGGAAACCCTAATGCACTAATTAATTAATAAAATGATTTTATTTAATTCCAAAATTGATTATTTAATTAATGGTGATTAATTTTATAATTTTTTAAATGGTTTAAAACACAATTTAGGATTAAATTAAAATCTGGAATTTTTTAATTAAATGAAATTGTTTTGTTTAATTAAAGAGACCCTAATATTTGATATTAGAGTTTTATTAGGGGCCTTTAAATGTTTCAATTGATTTGATTAATTGAAATTAAATGTCTTAAATGTTAAGACTTAATTAATTCAGGAACTTTTGCATATCCTAATAAGATTAGGACACATTAATGAGATTAATGAAAACCAATCAATAGAGTTACCATGAATGCCCATATGTTTATTGCTTACAGTTATTTCCTTTATTATACAATGTGATTGTATGGTTATGGATGGATGATGATTATGGACTATACCCTTAAACCAATTGTGATTGGCCGTCTTATGAATGGGTTGTATTATTTTCAAGAGTTGTAATTTAATTATGGTGATGTAATTATTTATTTTGGGGCTTGCATGCCACCTTCTTCTCTCTCTCTTTCATTCTCTTATGTACCCCACATTCCCCTTATGTATCCCTTTCTTTAAATTATGTAAATGTTATGTAATCGAGAGCGCACTAAGGAGCATGGTGGACCTAAACAAGCCTATGGTGGAGACCATGAAGCTAATGGAGGAGATTGAAGGGCTTGAAAGCTTGGAGAAGACTTTCAAGAGAGCATGCTATGTTTTGAATGAATGTTTTACGATCACCTACACCCACCTTAGACCTAGGATTCAATTCGTTGGCTTGGATTGAATCCTCTTAAAGTCCATAATCATCATAGTGGGAGCTTTTAATGAGATTAATAGTGATAGCTCCAAATCCAAAGATCGTTATATGTCACCTTATAGGGACTAATATCGATAAGTGGATTATATATATATAATGTTGTTATATATTTCTTATTTAAATGCATGAGATGTATGTTAGATTAGTTAATTTGATGAGACCCTTAAAACCCCTCTCTTTTAATATTAAGTTGGAAATGGAGAATACATTAGGGAATGGATTCTTCATTGCCTTCCATCATTATAGGATCATCTAACGTCCCTTAATGTGGGTACCTGGCTGCAGACATGTAGGAGCTACCCATATTAACGACATTACTTGAAACTATCACATATGTAGATATCATGGGGTGCCTAAGCTGGTATATACCAAGAAACTAACATGTGAGGTATATATTTGGTGAAACATACCTGTGTGAATGATGGGTTTAACTTAACTAGGGAAGTATTCCAAGAAACTAACATGTGAGGAGTATGTACCCTAGAGGCAAAATGATTGGAACTTGCTTATGAAGCAATAGACAAAGAGTTGTCTTCTTACTGTGGGTTAGAAGTCAAGAAACTAACATGTGAGGCTTCTAGGTCATAGTGGGACCCCAATCCCCATTAGGAATAAGATTCCCGAATTCCATTAGAGGGTGTATGGAATTTGATAAAATAGTGGGAGGTACCATATGATTAAAGACCTGATCATTATGGATTAAAAATGAAATCTAATTCTCTATTTAATTTTTATATGTAGTTCATAGAAATGGCTCACCTCAACCCGTTATCCAAAATATTGGATACCAACCATTTGACTGGACCTAATTATCTTGATTGGCTAAGGAATTTGAAAATCGTTTAAAATTCTGAAAAGATTACCTACACACTTGATGGCCCACTTCCTAAGGCTCCTGCTGAGACTACAACTCAGCAAGAGAAAGACGCTTACCAGAAGCGCATGGACGACGATCTCATGGCAAGGTGCTATATGATGGTATTTATGAGTCTCGAGCTTAAGAAGCAACATGAGTCCATGGGAAGTGCTTATGAGATTTTTATCAACATACAAGAATTGTATAGGAAAGAATTCTTGCTTGAATTTAATGAAGCTGCTACTTCCAAGTCTAAGCTCAAGCCTAAGGGCAAGGGTATAAGCAAGGGTAAGAGTACCCAGAGAAAGAAGAAAGGTAACAACAAAGCCAAAGGAACCTGTTTTCACTGCGGTAAGGATGGGCATTGGAAACGTAACTGCCGGGAGTATCTGGATACTCTAAAGAACCAACCTTTGAAAGGTATGGATCATGCTCTAAACTAAATGTTAGTTCTGCTTCCACTTGGGTACTTAATTCTGATGTGAATTTTGAATTCCATGCAGAATCTAGTGGGAAGCAGAAGGCAGAGTAAAGGCGGATCAACCCTACAAGTGGGGAATGGAGCAAATGTTGCTGCATTAGCTGTGGGGCGTGTTGCTTGACTCTACCTAATGGAGTAGTTTAGAAATAATAGTTGGCTATCTTTACATTCCAGAAGTTATTAGAAACATTAATTTTATTTCAGTTTTATCTAAACGAGGTTTTAGTTTGATTTAATAAATGTTTTCTATTAAATGAAGAGTTCATTACTTCTGGAGTTTATGTGGATGGCCTTTATTTTCTAAACTTTATTGCAAATATGAATTGCAATGGAGCATGATAGTTCTAAATTGAATGCTAATAAACCTAAGAGAACAAGATATACATAATGATGTATGTAGAAGTTTCTCTTACTTTACAACCTTTACCAATGATTCATTCTAGGTTTGGGTGTGTATACTTAATGAAGTACAAGTCTGAAATATTTGAAAGGTTCAAAGAATTCAGATATGAAGTAGAGAAACAAATCGGTAAAAGTATTAAAGCTCTTCGATTGGATCAAGGAGGCAAATATTTAACCGGTCAATTTTCAGATCAACTTGTTCAAACGGGCATTCAATCACAATGGACACCTCTTAGAACACCATAACTTAATGGTGTGTCAGAAAAGAGGAATTGAACCTTATTGGATATGGTTAGGTCCATGATAAGTTACAACGACCTAATATTATCCTTGTTAGGATATGCCCTAGAAATTGCCACGTACCTGTGAAACAGAGTTCAAACCAAAGCTGTCCCTTAAGACCTATATGAGATATGGAAAGGGAAGCACCAAACCTTAAGCATGTTAAGGTATGGGGTTGCACTGCATATGTAGAGACACATGATGTAACCAAATTGGAAATCAAGATAACTTGAACGTAGGTTTGTGGATTATCCTAAATAGAGTTTAGGATACTAAGTCTATTATCCTGATGAACAAAAGGTGTTTTGTTTGTATGTTTGCAATCTTTCTTGAAAAAGAGTTTATTCAAGAAGGCAGCAACAACAGGAAAATAGAACTCAAAGAGTTGTCTAATGAGACACAAACCGACATTGATGCAACCCCTGTCCCTGTTGAGACAGTACCCATTATTGTACCATGATTGTACAAAGGGTTAGTGGGAGTGCGATCACATTTATGGTCCTATGAGTGAATGACGTTCTACTTATTAGGGAATAATGTAGAGACGTTGTCAAAAGTGAAAAATTGGTTTTTCACAAAGTTTCTCCATAAAAGATTTGGAAGAAGCATCCTATATTCTAGGAATAGGGGTCTATAGAGATAGATCTAAAGGATGCTAAGTCTCTCCCAATTGAAGTACATAGACAAGATTTTGAAAGAGTTCAAAATACATGATTCCAAAAGGAGGTCTAAATTCCTGTCAGACATAGAATCAAGTTGTCTATAACTAAAAGACCAGATATCAGTTTTGCTGTAAATGTTACGAGCAGATATCAAGCAAACCCAGATAAGGAACACTGGAAAGCAGTCAAGGCTATCCTTAAGTTCTTGAGAAGAACTAAAGGACCTATCCCTTGCCTATGGAGAAAGAAACTTGAAATGGTTGGTAGAACGGATACAGATTTTCAATCTGAGGATGATGATAGGAGATCAACATCGAGGTATGTTCTCACCTTAAATGGTGGAGCTATAAATTTGAGTGCATTGCTGCATGTTTGGATGAGTAAGTTCATTACAGAACTAGGAGTGGTTCCTGACATTGAGAAGCCTTTACTATTGTTTTTGTGACAACAATAAGGCTAGTGCTCAAGACAAGGATCCACTGTCTCATCAAAAGTCCAAACTTTAAGCGGCAATTCCAAGTGATTAGAGAGATCATTGGAAGAGATGACATATACATATAAAAGTTTAAAAGAACAGAGAATAAAGAAGACCCCTTTACTAAAGCTATGACCCAAGTGTGTTGGATCACCACCGACAGGATATGAGTATGAGATACATGGTGGATTGGCTATAGTGCAAGTGGGAGATTGTTAGGATTATGCCCTAGAGCCAATCATGGAGATGATTGTTTAGGGATTAGGAACAGTCAATTGATTTCATTTATATATGTCACAATTATTATTGATTTAATAAAAGGGCTTATTCTATTATGTTTATATGCATCATTTATATTTACATAATATGTCCATGGAGTTAGAATTGAGAATATGAAATTACAAAGGGTTGTAATTTTGAGACTGTAAATATATCTCTGTACTAAACTCCTAAATCATTCCTAGTTGAAGGTTCACTATGATGGATAGTAATGAACCATAGGACTAGCACTTGTTAGGTTGACTCTATAGGAGGATAGCTAGTCTTAAGTTATTTGTGTAGAGACACTACAACCAACAAGTGGGTGCCTATTATAAGAATAGGTACAGTGAATGTGACCAAAGATATGAGATAAACTGAATGGAGTTTTAACCTGCCTGTCAATCAGTTTCTCATTGTTATAGTGGTACAAGTAATCCTTAGACCTAAGACACCATGGTTGTCTTATACATGTAGCTTTAGAAGTTTGATAACACTAAGTGCAGATCCTATTCAGGGGTCTGTAAGGGTGTTCATTGGCCCTACTGCTATGTGTGTGAAGGCATGTGAGTGATCAACAAGGAATCCATCACTCTCAGGAAAAAGAGAGTGAATGTCTCATACAGCATTCATTGAATATAACTCATTAAATCCATGGGCCCATGGTAGAATGAATATGGAAAGGAGTTTCCATAAGTTCATCATTGAGTTGATATTAATGAATGAGTATAAAGTAATTGAACTAGGGACTTGACAGACTTCCATATCCCATTAGTTCAATTGGAGACATTGTGTTGATGGAAGGATGGAATTGTAACCTGTAAACTATAACAGAAGGGTTCTTTGTAAATGACTATTCACCTCATTAAGGACCACACCATGAGCCATATGCTAGGTGTTAGTCATGGTTAGTAGAAGCCCTAATTGATATAAATGAGTTATAATCAATTAGGGAATTGAAAGGAGTTTCAATTAGACCCTTAATGGAAAGTGTTCCATTGTGCACAACTTGTGCTGTTCCTACTACTTGATGATGTGAACCCAATGGGTCACACACTGATCATGCTAAGAGAGCTTGATTGTCTATGAGAGAAAGGGTATAAGTGATTAAAGAAAACTTCTTTAAGGGGCTAATTTGTATTTGATGCAAACTAGTGGGCTAATTGTGTAATTAAGAGTAATTACACAAATTAGATTAGGGTTTGGAATCCCCCCTTGGCCGGCCCTATTAGTGGGCTATATAATGCCCACTATAAGGTGATGACATCATCACAAGCACTCCTCCCCAAGTGCTGGCCGAAAATTTCACCTCTCTCTCTCTCTCTCTCCTCTCTTCTCCTACTCTAGCATCAACAAGGGAAAGAAGGAAAGGACATTAAGCTCTAGCTAGGTGTGGATACTGTTGGAAGCAGCACACTTGGGCTGCTCATTCACCGCTGTCCGGAGACAAAGCTTGGGGCAAAAAGGAGAAGAAAAAGCTTGGAGCATAAAGGAGAAGACTTGAATCAACTGTAAGTAATTCTACCCTCTTCTAGTTAGGGTTTTTTTTTTTGTATTAAGCATAATTAAGATTCATGGGTTTGGGAATCGTAGGAAAAATTTTAAATTCCGCCTTTGTATTTTTCCTCTCTAGTTTGATTCCCAACAATATCATGTTTACTTAATTCTATTGAGTTCATATGATTGAGTGCAAGCAAGCTAGTAGAGTAGGGTTTTGTGAATTGTGTGATGAATAGTGATTTTCTCTTTCTAGAATAGGAGTATGTTTTGAACAGCATATTAGTTGAAGAGTTAGGGTCATTTTCTCTTCATGGTTCATTTATATGCATGATTTTAAATACTTTAATGTAGAACACTTTTTGTGTACGGTTCATCTTCATGGGTATATAGATGACTATTCTTTTCGAAGATAATTATCCTTTTCAGAGGGTGAGTTTTTGTGTGGGTGCTTTCTGGAATGTGTTTAAGTGTGCCATTAGTTTCTTTACATTCTTAGGTATATATTTTACATAGGATATGTAAAGAAATCATTTATGCGGAGTATTTTCGATGTAAAATTATCCTAAGATAATTTTTCTTAAGAAAGCTCGCCGTAAGGATGCTTATTTCATGTTCTTACATAAAATCATTATCTAATGCAGCATTTTTTATTTTATTTTCATATTTTGGATTGCTATATGATATTTTCATCATAATAATTCATATTTAGCATGTCTTTGATATTTTTGTGCATGATAGTAAGTCTAGGGTATATAGGAGCATGTTAAGGTTTTGTCTTTCTTTTTATTTTTGTTCTTTGCATTGTTATTAGCATGTTTTAGGATGTTTTAGTATTTTATCCAGATTTGAGTTAGGTTTTCTAGTAATGATTTGAGCATAAATATGGTTGATTTGAGCATAATAATTGCCTTATAGCATACATGGGGTGATTAATTGGCATTTTCTCAAAGTTTTGAGATTACTGGCACATGGTAAGTTGGTTCATGGTGAGTTTTGTATGAATTATTCCTTTCTCTCTTTTGAGTTATTCTTTTTGCATTGAATCATGAAAAGTCTTGAGTTTCCATTCTTTTTAAAACTCTCTATTCTCTCCAAAGTTCACTTTTTTGATAAACTTCTTATTAAATGGAAACTTAGTATTTATAGTAGCTCATTGTGAAGGGAATGACCCCCTTCTCAATCAAACTATGTAGATTTTGATCTTTACATCTTTTCATGTGGGTACGTAGGCACTCATTTGATGTTTAAGTCCGCCCTAAGATACTAAGTATCCGAGGTTTTCTTTCTTTTCTTCCTTTTATTCTTTATCTCTCTTTCAATTGCTTTCAATATCTCTCTTTATTCTTTCATAGATATTTATGGATGCGTTATGAATGTTTATGGATGAACGGATGGTTATGGATGATTCTTTACATATGCATGGTGATTAAATAGGAAGTGATTGAAATAGCCCATATAAATTAAAAGACCCATTTTAAGGCGATGTGGGTGCCTATAAGATGTTTCCTAAAACCTTCCCACATCGTAACTTAGTCTCCGAATCCTCTCTTGTTTTGTTAAGACTTGCTTTTCCTTATTTGGAGTCATGTCTTTGGTTTTAAAAAGGTTTTCTTTAAAATATTTTATGGTTTTCCTCTTTTCTTTAAAAAATGAGGTTGCGACTCCTTGTTTGTTATTGTTTTTATGAACCTTAAAAAACAGATTTTTATTTATTTAAATCTCTACACTTTTTAAAAGGGCGTTGAAAACCCATGGTTCACAGCAGCATAACATTATCATAAAGTGTGTGCATAAGGGTGATTTAATGATGTCTTATAAGGCTCATTACATGTATTTCTTTTAAAAGGGTAGGCTAGGGTCCTCAACTTTGCTTGTACCAATCCTTATACCTAACCACATATGACATTGGGAATGCAGCGTGGGTCCAGCAGTACATGATTGCTCCATTTTATACCCAAAAGCAAACCCATGGGTACTAGGCAAGAGAGATTTGATAGTTTCGTTCAACACATGGAATCATGAAAACCAAGGTTGAGGCTAGGCCATTAACTGGCAAAGAAACATTAAGGGACAATCGAGCCTATCATGCAATAATTGCGCACATGATGCAATAAATGAAGGCACACAATCAAGTGGATGCAAGTGATTGATTTTAATTAAACAATAAGCAACTAATTTAGCCCAATCAAATTAAATGAGTCTAGCCCTCAAAGTCCCCAGTGAAGTCACCAAACTGTAAACCCAGGAAAATGGCCCACGAGAACACATGTAAAAATAAAGGAGTCGCCACCCCATTTTTAAGGAACGGGGGAAACCCAAAAAATTTTTTTATTTCCAAAACACACATAACTCCATTTTAAAAGGAAAGACAAAGTCTTTAAAACTAGAAAATTAGATTCGGGGGCTAAGTTACAATGTGGGAAGGTTATGGGCTAAGCTAGCCCATAGGCACCCACATCGCTCGAGTTGGTCTCTTAATTTAATTGGGCTAATTTAATGAATTAAACATATGCAAATCAATATCAATCAATAAAATACAGCATGCATGTCAATCATAAATCCATCCTACTCTACTAGCAATCATATGAGATAGATAATAGTACAAATTCATCCTACTCCACTACTGTGAACCCCGGAAATTGGGCCCACAAAGATTTGGCAAAAAGAAAATACTTGTTTAAAAAGAAAAGAAAAGGAGTCGCCACCTTATTTTTTAAAGGAAATAAGGAAAACCCTAAAAATAGTTTTGTTTTAAGAAAATAATTTGAATGACTCCATGTTTATTGGAAACCAAAGAAATCGGGGATTCGAAGGCTACGTTATGACATGGGAAGGTTCTAGGCAAAGCCTATAGGCACCCATGTCACCCTTTCGGTCTCTCGGTTTATTTGGGCTAAATTAAGATCTTTTCCATACAAAAATCAGCAAATATCATCACAAGACAGTATATTCCATTCATCCATCCATGCATAATAAGCAAATAAAAACAGAAAATAAAGAAAAGAGAAAAGAAACCTAGGATACTTGGATCCTAGAACGGACTTGAGCCTCACGAAGAGCGCCTACGTACCATGCAACGAAATACATGGATCAAAGTCCACGTAGTTCGAATAGAAATAGGGTTAAATCCTAATATAAACCTATGGTAAAAACCCTAGGCTTCCTTATTTGAAAAAGAGTTGAATGTGATAGATAAACCAAGTTTAAATTTAGAAAGAATTCCACAAGATGGAAACTTTGGTAAAAAAAAATACCAGAATTTTATTATTGAAGGAAACCTTTGATTAAGACCATAGATTCATATTAAAAACTAACCCTAGGAGGGAGAAAAGAAAGAGTTAGGAAAAGAGGTGAATTGGGGCACCTTCACACCCACTTACCTGAGCGCAATAGCTCCAAGCATTAGCAATTTCAAGCAATGGCAGCCCTATTTGCCATAGGTCAATCACCACACCTATTTGCACCCTTTCACGTGCTCAAAACCATGCAAACATAATGATATATAAATCTGGACAGAATAGTATTAAGGCCTAAAATCATCCACTAAACATGCTAACAGCAAAAACAGCGAACAAATATAAGCTCTAACACAATCCTAAAACCATATCATGCATAAAAACCCTAGAAATCAACTAACATGCATGCAAAAATATCATAATTATTCCATATGTAAAACATATACAGCAACTATGAAGAAAAATCAATAAAAAGCCTAAACTAACATGCTGTATGAAACTAACCTAAAACAAGGACACTAAAAACCCTAAACTCACGAACATGTTTAAAAACACACAAAACAAACTCTAAACATGCTAAAATCAAACTAAACAGAACCTAAGTCATGCATATTAACTAACTAAAGCAATTGAACATGATAAAAATCCTAACTTTAACATGCAATGACGCTATTCTAAAACAAGGACAACAGAAGCACTAGAATCACAAACATGCTTAAAAACACATAGAACAGCCCTAAAGCATGCTAAACTCATGATAAATAGTAGGTATTTCATGTATATTAACTAGCTAAAGTGTTAATACATGATAAAAAAGCTACCTTTAACATGCAATAAGCCTATTCTACATGAAACCCTAGTTTAAGCTTGAATAGAAAGGAAGAATACCTTAGGAAAGCTTCCTTGCTGCTGTAGGGACTCTCCTCTTGACTTGTGGATGACTTGGATCAATGTTCTCCAAGGCTACAGCAAGACCTCTAGCTCTCCTTCAAGTCTTTCTCTCTTATTCTCTCTCAAACACTCAAGTTTTAATACATAAAGTGGCTCCCAATTGCCTCCAATTGCCTCCCCTTGTGCTGAAGTATAGGGGGTATTTATAGAGTTCACTAAGGATAAACCAATGGCTGGGATTAAAACCCTAAGAATTAATCCAAGGGTTATTAGAGACCCCCTTGGGGCTTAAGTAACTCAAAAGTTACCAAAAACCAGAAGGAAACACGTCCAAAAGAGCCCAAATACGTCAAAATAGGCAAGAGTCCGCTCCAGCAAGGAGTTAAAGAACAATTAGGAAAGTGGTCTCGGCTAACCACCAGGGCCTGGGTGGCTAGCCACCTGGGACCAGGCGGCTAGCCGCCCGGGGCTGGGTGGTCACCCGAGCCCACTCTGGATTTTTGCCTATTTTTGACTCCTAATGCTTCTAGAAGTGGTTCAGGGGGCAAATGAAGTCCGATTTTGATGAAACAAAAGCCAAAATGACCGTGTTTCGATGAGGAATACATTTTTGAACATTTTAGGGTGAAAACTACTAACCATGGGGGCATGGTTAGGTTTGACAAAGGCGGTTAACCGCTATGTTCTACCTTTGCTAAGCATAGGTATGCACATAGGATCAAACCAAATGCTTTCCATATCAAAATTAAACTCTCTAAAACACTTTTAGGAATAAAATGATGACTAATTAAAGTCCATTTGAAAAGATTTGATTGGTAATTGTAAGTCAATTAGAGCTAACCCAAAGGAGGGTCAATTAACCAACTTGAACTACATCGAGCCATTTTAATCCCGAGCCATTGATTCATCAAATTGCCACTAGAAATACCTCATATGCATCCATATGAACTCCAATTGACAATTTGGAGATCATTTCAAGGTCAAATGAAAAGTTTGGGACTTAAAAGACGATTATGCCCCTCAAGTCACAAAAGCTCTTATTATCCCTCAAGATCAACTCAGAATTGAACCAAAATTCATATCCATTGTCTTTGTGACTCTAGAAAACTAATGCAAGTGACTAGACTCAAAAACAAAACAAAAACATGCATGAAATGATGAGCCCTAGTAAGGTGGTGCAAAAATGGGGTGTGACAACTACCAATCACAAGAGATAGATAATGAAATAAAGCACAAATTCATCCTACTCCATTCGCAATCACATGAGATAAAAAAATAAAAGAATAAGGAAAACCTAGGATACTTAGTATCCTAGGGTGGACTTGAACATCAATTGAGCGCCTACATACCTTACACAAACATGCAAGGATCAAAGTTCACGTAGCTCGATTAAATAAGTTAGGGGGAGAGTTTCACTCCTTTTAAGACTCTATTAGAATCCAATCCATAATCAAACTCTTGCTTTGAAAATAATTTGCTTTGATGAAAACAACTTTAGTTTGATAAACTAGTTTGATTTAGGATAAAAAACTAATAAAATCCTATGATTAATAAAACTCAAGGGAGTATACAATATCACATTAGCATTTATATCATGGCATAAGTTTAAACATGCTAGAGAAAGTCTAGAATCATACCTGATAGAACGTGACAAGCTCTATTTCACCTCCACAAACTCTGGCCGGAGTCCACCCAAATCGCTCCACAAATGATTCCCTAAGCTTTCTAGGACGAGTGGTTTGTTCAAGAAGGCACCATTGGATGTTTCGCTCTTGAGCTTAGCAACTCGAACTCTTCTATCTAGGGTGATTGGTTTGCTCAAGAAGGCACCATTGGGTGTTTCCTTCGATCTAGATACTTGAACCTTTACTTTACTCAACAAAGTTTAACTGAGACTTGGTCAATAATGAAGGAGGCAATAACCCTTATTTATAATAGAGCTAGGAAGAGGTATTATTCTTTTCCGACCAATGTGGGATTAACAAGAACGTAAAAAACCCTTATTCTCACTACCCAACAATAGCAGCTACTTTAAGGGCCTGTTTGGGTATGAAAACGTTAGCATTGGAAAATTTTTCGAATTTTAACGAGACCAATTTCATCCAAATCTAAATTTCGAGTCAAAAGTTATGGCAACAATACAAAATCTGGTTTTAAAGCATATTTTGGACAAAATTGTTCTAAAACTCCCTATTGCTCTTCCAACTATGGGCATTTGAAATCATCATATTAAAGCTCTAAATCATCTAACAAAACTTTTTGAGCATGAATCCATAAGTATAAAATGCATAAAGAAAAGGCGAAGAGATGTAGAATTAAGGTGACAAAAATATGGTGTAATGTAACATATGGTGCTAATATAAGCTAAGTGAGCACATGCTCACTTAATTGAGACTTATATATATCTATATATATATATATATATATATATATATAGATATATATCCAAAATTAAGGTGACAAAAATGGGGTGTAACATATGGTGCTGATATAAGTTAAGTGAGCACGTGCTCACTTAATCAAGACTGATATATATCTATCTATATATATATATATGTAAAACATAGTGTGACAACCAGGTGAGCATGTGCAGATATAATATTAGCCCCTAGTATTGAGGGTTGTACATCTTGTATTAGTAGGTTACAAGATACATTGGGCCAATACATGAAGCATAACCCCTAATGCATGGTGTTGATATAAGTTAGGTGAGTATGTGTTGATTTAATCAGGAGTATATATACATATATATATATATGTGTGTATATATATACACATATATATATGGGATAACAATCAAGTGAGCATATGCCGATATAACTTATATCAGCCCTGTGTTTGGCACATCGTTTTGAAATAAAAAGGCTTTTCGGAGAAAGGCATTTTCAAAAAGTTATTTTTAAAAAGGCTATTGAAAGAAAATTGATATTTGGTGAATGCATATTTTGAAAGTCAATTTGTCTCAAAAGGGTTGGAAAGTAAAAATAAATTTAATAAATAAGTATAAATTTAGCATCTTTTTGTAATTTTCACTTGAGAGCCTTTTGCCTTCTCGCAATCGGCATTTTGAAAATCTACTTCTAATCGATAGCTTTTGCAAGCGCCTTTTAGGAAAAAATGTCTTTGTCTTTTTCTAAAAGGCCTTTTAAATGGGTTTTGATTTCCTCCAACCCCCTGCCCACCAGTTCCATCCAGTTCATGGCTCTTCAAACTCCACCTCATTTTAGGTTAATCCAAGGGCATATAGTAAGCCACATCACTAGCTTGCTTCTTAAATTATTCTTTTACCCATTTGGAAACAACAATGGCTTATGGCTAATAGAGAAGCTTATGGCTAACAGAGAAGCTTATGTGTAACACATTTATCTTGGCTTTCTACCTTTCTCTTCCATAACTCAGTTGTGTTAAATCTTAGAATAAACATATCAAGTCTTAGAACATGCAAACCCAATTAGAGAAATCACCCGCAACAAATGATGAGGATAACTTGGCTTTTTTAGTCAAATTTGGGCATTAACCATAAACGAAACCATGGATGTGACCAGTGGCGATGCCAGACTATTAGTTTTGCAGGGTCAAGATTCAAGACTAATGATAAATATTTTAGATTTTTTTTTCTCAGTGGTAAATAATAATGGGATTTTGTTCTTTAACTTTGTATAGGGTAAAAATATGATTATAATAAATAAAAGGGTAAAAATCACCAATGTTTTGGGTCAAAAAAGCAATTAGAAGGTTAAAATACATTTTTTTTAGGGGTTAAATAAAAATTAACAAGGTCAAATTTTTGAATACTCATAATTTTGTTCAAGGAAAAAAAAAACAAAAAACAAAAGGTAAAGGGAGTCAATTGCTCGTTCTTGACTGTACCCCCCCCCCCCTTCCCTCCTCCCATGATCATGTAACCAATAGAACCAGTTGGCCATGAATAAGAATTTTGATAATAAATTTTTTTTCAAAAAATAAAATAAAATGAAAATAAAAGATGTAGTTATTGCTGTAAATCATATGTATATGAGATATATGGGACTTAACACGGTGCTGATTTGGGAATAAAGAAAAATAATATTCCCTCTATTCCTAAATTATTAGCCTCATCTTTTATGATGTTTCAAAATTATTATCTTATTTCAAAAATAAATGTTTCTTTTTATATCATTTCCTAAAATACCCTTAAAAAGGTATTCTCTATTTTCCAATGTTTTGTACACTTAGAGTGCAAAATTAGAATGTCAAAACATATAAATTGACGTGAAAACATTTATTAAGGTTTCCTAAAAAAATGTGTTTTTCAAAGGAAACAGACAATTAGGAACAGAGGGAGTAGAAGAAATTAAGAGTAAAAGAAAATTCACATCTATATTTGATCATCAGTGAGTTAAGTGATGAAGGTAGATGGGTTTGCTTTTGTTTTTTTTTTTTTTTTTTTTTTTTTTTTTTTTTTGTCTTTTTGAGGCAGCCATGGTGGATTGAATGATGGAATGTCATAATTCAAAAACCTCTGCTTGGTTGATTTTTCATGATTTCCTTCGAGGCTTTAAAATATAGTTATGGAGTTGAATTGGTGCCTTTATATTGGCAATTTCATAACTTCTTTGACCATCGGGTTTTGAAGGATATATAAAAGAAAATAAGTTTAAAACGTGAGGGCAATTTGGTGTGTTAAATTACTATAAGAATATGGGTATACGGAATACCTCAGTGGAAACGAATCGGATTTTTGTACTTGGATTACAAGTCCTACGCAATCACGAACTTTGAAGACGCACCCACTCGTCAATGGAGAAAGCTACCAAAGTCTCTCCAATAATATCCACACTCTAAGTTCTATTGCTATGGTGATGGTTGCTAGAGAGAAGAAAGTGATTGGGAATTCACATCATGTCTGTTTCCAAAAGACACATACATATATGGGTATGTCTTATGTCTGTTCCCAACAGACACAACCCTTTAATTCGAACTAACTCGTGTGGATGCTCCATAGGTTGTGGGTCGAGTCAAAACCCAATCCAAATTCCACCATCTCCCACTCGTCCACTTTGGGTATCATGTCCACTAAATGGTTTCTTTTCTATCTCGTTTCCAATTCTCTTCTCATACAGAAAATGGAGCATGCGACTTAACGAGAAGGTGTAACATAGGAGTGCTACATTAAGTTACCATCTAACTAACGTAGCACATTACTCAAAAAATCTCATCTATGCCCTAAACTATTCTATCACACCATATCAAGCATATTTTAACCCCTCATGGTTATAATCCAAAAAATCATGCTCAACCTCAAACACTATACTCATACTCATGATTATATCAAAACAAATTGATATAACCGTCCGGACTATGAGCTACAAGACAAGGGTGTAATATCAAACAATCTTCCTTAACTACTCATGCCGATTGATTTAGACTTGACTGCTTTCCTAGATATGGTCTGTTGGACCGTATCTTTTTGTGGCCCTTAGATTTTATGTTAAAGTAACGACATCGAGTCCTTATTTCATGGCATAGTCCTAAGTTCAAAGGGCATAGTATAGATCACAATTTGATCTATTAGGGCCCACACAATGTTGGAGCAGGGATTTATATAGCATTCCCTTTAATGGTCGTCTATAGTACATACAGTATAATTTGTATGCCACGGTAGAGTTCCCACTAGGTTTGGGCCTATCACACTCAAACGTCGTACGAATCTTAGTCTAGTCACTATACAATCGTCTAACTTGAGTTTCTTAGCCCAGTCACTTATCAAGCGCCTGTCTAAGATCTCACATTCGGCTCTATTTAGGCTATATAAAGTTGTGGAATTACTTTATATTCGACTCTAATAAGTCTAATCTTAGCTCAACTAAGGCAACATTTTCGAAAAATTATATTTTGTTCGCTTTATAAGCACTGACAAAATATCTATCTTGCTCACTTTCTAAGTGCCAAGATAATTGTCTCATCCTGCCCGTTATCTAAGCGCTAGGGTGATCGCTCATGTCAGTGGGCTGATCTAAGCTTGGTGACATCAACATAAAATGTGTGCTAGATTATAGTATCAATTACGCCATAATATAAACTCATATGCGTAAGATACTCATAAACATATATGTCAAATAATCAAATACATCACAGTCAATATGGTGTCTAAAACTACATTAAGGCCTAGGAAGTCCC
The DNA here is from genome assembly GCA_039720395.1 of Liquidambar formosana. NCBI lineage: Eukaryota > Viridiplantae > Streptophyta > Magnoliopsida > Saxifragales > Altingiaceae > Liquidambar > Liquidambar formosana. The sequence continues at coordinate 28,895,757 of CM077824.1, read as the reverse complement.
AAACCTCTAGAATGGGCCTGAAATGCATCTCTAGCTATGGCTTTGGTAAGAGAATCATCCACCACCCTATTGATGGAGATATGCTGTGGGACCACCTCCCCTCATGCAACAAAATCATAAATGTAGTGAAAACGAATGTCTATGTGTTTGGTTCTTCTATGGTATTTGGGATCCTTAGTGTACACTAAGGCTGCCATATTGTCAATATAAATCATTATGGCTTCATCTACAATAGCAGAGATCCTAAGACGCTGGAAGAATCTCCTTAACCAAACAGCTTCATTTATTGCCACAGAATAAGCAACATACACTAACTCTAACGTGGACAAAGCTATGTAGGGTTGTTTCTTACTATACTAAGAAATAGCCGTGCCACTAACCCAATCTCATGTCTCCACCCTAATAGTAAAGAATATGATCTGTTGTCCCACGAAGATAATAGAAAATCCTCTTGAATACTTCCCAATGAACATGTTTTGGGTTACTCTGGTAACGACTGACTATACTTACTACAAAGTATATGTCTGGTCGCGTACACAACATAGTGTACATCAGACTACCAACTGCACTCACATAAGAAACCGTTTCTATTTTCTTCTTTTCCTCATTAGTTTGTGAGACAATTTCTTTAGGCCATAAATGGAACATTTAAGGAGGCATACTTTGCGCTCTTGTCCATTGACCAATTCCCATATTTGATTTTTTTAGCCATGGAATTCATTTCATCCTCCATAGCAACGAACCATTCTATAGAGTTAGATAAAGCTTAAACTTCTTTATAAGAAGCAGGCTCATCAATATCATTAGGATCCAACAGAGCACATACAAAGGATTCCCCTTTAATCCCAAAATGACGACGAGGAATCACTCCACATTCGCTTCTCCATAACTAAGTCCCTTTTAAGCCAATTTCTAGTGGTACACTCCCACTAGGAGGCAAGTTACTCCCACTATCTTTGGCGATTTCAGAACGATTTTCTAATTCCCCACCTTCGCCCAAAGATAGCATAACTTCCTTAGATTCTTATAACTCATAATGTTCAAGATCTTTCTTCACCTCACCAATGTTGAGGAAAATCATTTTCCATAAAATTGATATCTTGAGACTCTATTTCAATCATTCCATCATTAGGATGTTCACCATACATCACATAACCCTTAGAACAATCAGAATTGTAAGGAATTGATGTAGAGAAAAACTACAAAGCAGAATTTAATGATAAACAAAAGTCATAATACAATTCTTTAAAGCCCATGAATCTGATTGTGATTTATACAAAACATAAAACCCTAACTAGAAGAAGAGTTAGAGCACTTACAGTTGATTCAAGTCTTTAAATTCCAAGCTTTGAATTTCTAGACAGTAATGAATGATCCTTGAATAAGCAACTACGAGTAGTGCAAGTGCACTGCCCCCATAGTATCCACACCAAGAAAAAGTCAAGAGTTATTCTTCAAGTCCTCCTTAGAATATGCTAGAGAGGATGAACTAGAAAAGAGAGAAAGGTTTCTCAAATTCGGCCTAGAGAGAAAGTGGAGTGCAATTCATTTGTCTAAAGCACATGCTAGTGTGCTAATTATAGACCACTATGCTAGGGTTGGCCATAGGGAATCCTACTAAGTGTGGGATTCGCAATTTCCCAAATTGCATATTAACCCCTTTAAATAAACATCAAATGCAAGTATGGCCCTTTAGAACTTTTCTTATGCACTCTTACCCTTTCTCTCACAACTAAAGTCCCTCTTTTCTTATTGGTGTGTGACCCATTGGGTTCAAAACATCTAGTAGTAGGTAATGACACTCAATGTTACATTGAGTGCCCAATAGAACACTTTCCATTAAGGGTCTAATTGGAACACCTTCTAATTCCCTAATTGATTATAACTCATTTATATCAATTAGGGTTTCTACTAACCATGAGCAACATCTAGCAATGGCTCATGGTGTGGTCCTAAATGAGGTGAATAATTATCGAACAAAGAACCCTTCAGTTATAGTTAAAGGTTACAATTACATCCTTCTATTATACACAATGTCTCTGTTTGAACTAATAGGATATGAAAGTCTGTCAAGTCCCTAGTTCAATACATTTATGATCATTCACACATATCAACTTAAGTAGATGCACTATGGAAACACCCTTTCCATAGTCATCTTGCTATGGCCATAGACTTACATAAGTTATATTGTGAATGTCAATTATGAGACGTTCTCTCCCTTTTCCTAAGAGTGATAGATCCCTTATTGATCACCCATATTCCTTCACACATGAAGCAGTAGAGCCAATGAACACCCTTGTAAACCCCAATGGAATATATAGTCAGTGCTATTAAACTTCTAAAGCTTAATGTATAAAACAACTATGGTGTCTCAGGTTTAAGGATTACTTATACCACTACAACTATGAGAAACTGATTGACAGGCAGGTAAAAACTCCATTCAATTTATCTCAAGACTTTGGTCACATTTAGTGTACTTGTTTATTTATACAACAAGCACCCACATATTGGTTATAGTGTCTCCACACAAATAGCTCAGAGACTAGCTATCCTCCCAAAGAGCTAACCTAACATGTGCTAGTCCTATGGTTTCTTATTGTCCATCATAGTAAACCTTTATTATTGTCCATCATAGGAATAATTTAAAAGTTTAGTATAGAGATATATATATAGTCTCATAATCACAACACATTATGATTTCATATTCTCAACTCTAACTCTATGGACATATCATGTAAATATAAAGAATAGAATAAACATGATAGAAAAGCTCTTTTATTAAATTATAATAATAAATGTGACATACTAAATGAAATCCTATGATTGTTCTTTATCCTTGAAGCATCATCTCTATGATTGGCTGTAGGGCATACAACTAACAAGAAAATCGAACAAAAATTTGTTTATTTGCTCTAGGGCCAAGTTTCCCATACTTGTAGGAAGAATTGTGAATATAACCTGCACAACCCTAAGGCCGCATATGTTCTAAATTAGGCTTTGCGCCATTCCATAACTCATATGGGGTTGTAAGAACTAACTTAGAAGGCACACGATTAAGGATGTAGGCTGTAGTTAAAAGAGCATGCGAATAATCGTCTATAAAGGTGAGAAGATAATAAGCTCCATGGCATGCCTTCATAGTCATAGGTCCGCAAATATCAGAATGGACTAACTCTAAAGGATATGATACCCTAGGTGCCTTTCTAAAAAGCTTCCTACAAGCTTTTATTGCTAAACAACACTCACACATAGATAGGCTCACTTTAGCGAGAGACCCCAATAAGCCTTCTCTAGCTAGTCTTGCCATTCTATCTTTTCCTATACGTTCAAGTCTAGCATACCATTTCACAAAGTTAAAAGCATTATCATCATAAGCCACATAAGAATATGAAAAAAAAAATCCAAATCTAATATAAAAATATTAGATAGATATCCATGTCCATACAAATTACCATATAAATAGAAGTCCAACTATGTACCATCAAAATAAAAAATAAATCCAAGTTCTAACAAAACAATAATTGAAAATAGATTACATCGGACACCAGGTGCATAAAGCACATCATGGAGGAGTAATGTGCGCCCTAGACGCATCTTGAGCTGATAAGTAACAACACCAAGAACATCCTCTCGAGTTCCATTACCCAAAGTAACGTACTGTGTTCTCATAGATATCTTTCTGTAATCTACAAACCCAACTCCATCTCTGACTACATGTCTGATTGCTCCTATGTCTACAATCCAACAATGGAGAGAATGAGCAACAAATATATATGAATAAACATAAGTATTGAGAGACTTGTGTTAGAGGTCTACATTCTTTGCCTCAGTGCATTTACGAGCAAAATGACCTAACTTTTGATAGTTATAGCACTTTACCTTGGACTTGTCCTTTTTCCCGCCGTGCTTGCCTGTACGGCGCTTTCCTACATTGCGTTTCTTGGACCCATGGTTACTAGATGTCCCAGCACTATTCCCTTGTTCCTTGCGCTTAGACTCAGATAGTTGGCGCTGCCCTCCTTGGGCGACAAAGAGAGTGCCACAGTGCTCCCCCAAACACTCCACCTCTAACTCGAGGTGACAAGATATATCAGCAAAAGTCTTAATATTCTCGCTATGGGTGAGGACAAGCTTCATTTGCACCCAAGACTCGAGCACAGAGCGTATAACAACTGTAACCTACTAGTTATCAATAAGGACATTATTAGCAGCCTTTAAATCTCAAATCGTGGCAAACATTGCCCTCAAATGTTCAAGCATAGAATGTTTAGGGTTTGCAGTATACTGCTCAAACTTCAAAGTGAGAACTCATAACCTAGAAACAGATGTAGTACCATATGTAACTTTTAGTTAATCCCACATGTCTCGAGCAGTAAGAGAGTTCTCAAACTTTCCAATAAGATCATAATGCATGCTGCTAAGCATAGCATAGTAAAGTGCGCACACTAATCTTTCTTAACCCAAGCCTGATAGGCTTCCATATCACGACAATGTTGGGCAGTGTCACCCTTTTCAGGTTCAACCATAGAAGTGGTCAAAGTCTCTAAGACTTCTTGTTCGTTAAACAGTTATCGGATTTTCCTATGCCACATATCATAATTGGTTTCAATTAATTTCTTTCCTTTGGTGAGATCAACAACAACATTTTTAGAGGCCATTTCACTACATTCATTGCACAAGGTTGACATGAGCACACATTTTAATTTTATTTCAAAAACCCAATTAGCATATAATGTCCCTACCTACATAGCAAGATTGAAAATTTTGCGAGGCTAGTAATCATCTCCTACTACGTAAGTTAGCACAAAATATCCAATTGATTTCGAATAAAATAATAGATGCTTAACCTCTCTAATTCCACAAGTCAAATCATGCATATATATTCATGTGTCCATAATATTTGGGTACGGGCTCCATTTGAAGCCCTTGGTATTTTAGTGCATCATGTCAAGGCAACCTCTAAAACATATTGGTGAACATGAAGCACATCCCCTTACAATGCCATGAATAAATAATACATCTCAAATATTACAAATCCAAAATTCCCTATTACAAAGAATCTAATAAAAAATAAATGGGGATGCCACTTCACCAACATATTTGACGTGTGCCTTAATCCATCCACAAAATAAATAAATAAATAACACCAACCATGAGCACAACAAAATACCAATGCCATGCCTCCATCCATACATAAACCATCCATACAATAACAAATTAACAATATAAATTGTGTTCAATTGAATGGAGGAAAAACCACACTTCCATTTATGGAAAGAGTTTAAGGTCAATAAAAACCTAGGACACATTATACAAAAAAATAACCCAATCACAATAATGAATCATAATACAAAATTATGCAAATTGATTAAGCTAATTAATATGCATGAGATATAAAGAAAATAAAATTTTCTTTTATTTTTAAGCCAAAACAGTGTATAAAATGGATATATATAAACAAAATATAATGACATGGGATTAAAATAGAAATGGCCATAAGAAAAAAAATTGGGGTTTAGAACACACAGGGACGCCTCCTTTTGTGGTGAGTACATATTAAAGTCCTCGTTAGACTTTGTGCAAAACAGTCGCCTTAAAAAAATCCACTTGTTATTCATCAACCCAATGGCAACCCGTCCTCTGGTACAGGTGATCTAATATTCATGCAACAACCTTTTTTTTTTTTTTTTTTTTAAGTCAACTAAGCTGAGCCGCACTTTAAGCCGAGCCATGTACCATTATGTGCCTAGCCAAGTCGAGCCGAGCCACATGGCTAGCATAAGCCGTGCACTATTCATCTTCAACCTTCAGTACGGTTATGTAGGAAAAACGCAAATTTCATATTACCAACCCCCAAACTTTGAATGGCTATATCTCATTCAATATAGGTCCAAATTACGCATATGATACGTCGTTGGAAAGCCCATACGACATAGATTTGCAATATATAAATTTCATACATTATAAACTTCTCTAAGTGTATAAAAAATTGACCCAAAGTTTCTAAAAAACCACAATTTCATAAAACAAAATTTTAAGTTTTCTTCCAAAACACACAATGGTTTTTCATGAAATTTTAGAGAGAAGTTCCTGACACATAAGGGAACAAAACCCTATAAAAAATTTTGGATAAAAACACCATATTTAAAAACGAATTTTTTTTTTTTTTGTAAAGATATTTAAAAACAAATTTTAATGATCCCAAAAATTGTGTTTTAAAGAAAAACTCATGTATTATGCAAATCGTATTCTCAATGATCACAGGAGTGAAAACAAGTAATATCATGCTCTGATACCAATGTTAAATTACTATAAGAATATGGGTATACGAAATACCTCAGTGAAAACAAATCGGATCTTTGTACTTAGATTACAAGCCCCACGCATTCACGAACTTTGAGGACATACCCACTTGTCAATGGAGATGCTACCAGAGTCTCTCCAATAATATCCACACTCCAAGTTCTATGGCTATGGTGATGGTTGCTAGAGAGAAGAAAGTACTAGGAATTCACATCATGTTTGTTTCCAAAAGACACACACACACACACACACACACACACACATATATATATATATATATGGGTATGTCTTATGTCTGTTCCTAATTGATACAACCCTTTAATTCTGACTAACCCATGTGGACACTCCACGGGTTGTGGGTCGAGTCAAAACCCAATCCAAATTCTAACATGGTGGAATTACACTCTATAAGAAAATAAGTTGTTACCATTTTCAAAAAATTTTCCTTTTGAAAAGTTGTTCAAAATGATGTTTACTAGTACACCACGCAACCAATTTTCATAAAAACCTTTTATATTTTTATAAAATGTTGAAAAATTAAAATAAGTGGTGGAGGGGGGTGTACTGATAAAACTAATAAGGGGTGGCAATAAACGGTCCCTAAAATATATAAAATGACTTTTCCAATGTGTTGTACACTCGAGTGTAAAATTAGGATGTCAAAACATATATATTGATGTGAAAACATTAATTAAGTGTGCGGGATAAAATCTGCTCCCTGAGACCTGATGATGGTGAAGGAGCTTATTCTCGCGCGTGGACCTACACTCACAAGCTTGGAAACAAAGTCAAAGGGTAGGCCAAAGTGGGTTTTGGCCAAGCCTTCTCCAATGCTTAAATCAGAAGCCGTTTATGGAGGGAAAGACAAGGAAGAAGATGAATTTCAGAGAATTATGGTACTGTAGCTTACCTTATTTGGCTGTATCATATTCTATTTACACCCACCTGTACGGACTGACCATGTGAGGTTAGGTAACTACTTTGGTTAGGCCAGATCTGACTATAGTTGGCCAATAACCATCTGATCATGGTTTATTGATTATGGTTGGGCAAAGAACCATGGTTTCCTGTAATCGCTATGTTAAGAATTACAGCTGTAGTAACAGTTTTGGACTGTAATAGGATTTGGATTGTAGTGTGAGTCATGGGACAGATGTCCCAAGCTGAGTGTAAGTCCCCGAGCTGGGAGATCACGTGCGTTGCAATGGATCTGGCTAAATTGCCTTTGCCATGTGTCAATAATTCTGGTTTGAGCTCTTTAGCTCGAGCTAGTTCCTCGATTTAGAAATATTCCCATACAACTTACCCCAATTATGACTTTCCCAAGTTAGGACTTGTCATAATTTTTGTAATTGCTGAATGCCTCTTACTGTGTCCCTATGGCGCTTAGCTTTCTAGGGCTTAGCTGGCAAAATGTGTAGTTACACCCTTTTGTATTTCAAAGCGCTAACGTATATGGCATTTACTGCTCCAAAAGCATTATGTCTTTGGGAAAAAGTTAATTATTGTTTATCTTGCCTTTTGCCTTTTCTCTTTTTACTCTCTCTACTCTCTCTACTCTCTGTTCTTTTTGCCCTTTGCATTCTGCCTTCATCAGGAAGTACTGTTCACGCCGTTTTCTCGTCGAAATCCACCACTGTTCACTGTATATTTTCTGGAGGAAGTCTCTCTCTACTCTTTTCACCATTTCAAGATTCGTTCTGCCGTCACTGCACTGTTCTTGGGCATTGTTTTAGTTTTCCTATCATTTTAGAAGCTATCCTTCGAAGATTCTCACCGTCACGTGCTTGCACCTTTCCAGCGAACTTACTTTTCGGTACGCTTCTTCAAATCTGCTATGGTATATCTCTTTCCCTATCTTTACTTTTTGGTTTATTCAGTATTATTTTCTTGGACTGGGGTTGTTGGTGTTGCTCTTGGGGTTTGTTTCACGATTCTAGGGTTTTCCTCTGATTTTTGGGGCAAATCGCCAAGATTCCAACTTTCCAGCCTTTTAGGGTTTGAAAACCCCATCTCGGGGTAAATTTAAGAGGGAGACCCTTAGTCTCCTCTTTTTGAATTTTTCTAACACCAAGTTAAGTGACTCCCGAGCTGACACTTAGAACAATTTTTGAGTTTGTCAAGGCAAGGCAAACATACCTGTTAGAACATTGTTCTTGAGACTCAGGTCGGGGCATATGAGGAAAGATAGTTGATCTTGGATTTAACCTTCCCCATTTTAAACATGGCAGATGTCGTCTTTTTATGATATTAAGGACAATCCTGTAAGGATAGCAGAATTTAAGGCCTTGTATGGCTTCGAAGATGGGAAGTTCAGTTTTCGGTTCACTGAACCTAAAGAGGACATTTATCGATCAGATACTCAGGACGGCCTTCCCATTCCTATTGCTGCATTCATGGAGGGTGGAGTTCGCATCCCTTTTTCTGACCTTCTCATTGAGTTCCTCCTTTACTGTAATGTTGTTCCAACCCAACTAGGGTTAAATTCCTTTAGGATTGTCACGGGCGTCCATCCCCTCAACCAAATTCTAAGGACTTCTATTGGAGTGCGGGAGATACTCAAACCCTATAAAATCTGTGCCTTAAAAAATAAACCAGACATTACCTCTTTGTCAAGCCCAAAAGAAAACCCTTCATTACATATATCCCCGATTCCAACATCGGGGCTCACGACCACATTATCTTCATGTACAGACCCGTGGATAGGACTTTACTAACAAGAACACCATCATTCCTCACGAACAAAGCTTTTGCTGTAAGCACTAAGCAAGATTTATTATTTTTATGTCTTCTTATGTGAGTTCCTAGGTGAATATTAGATTTAATGCTGATGTTTGTGTTCGGTTTCTTTCTAGCAGCTCTGCATGCTAACGAACCTGTTGAGGAGTTGAAGGAGGAAGACATTGAAAGGCTGCTGAACTACCAAGTCAGCCAACATTGCAAGGCTACTCACATCCTGCTTTATTATCATGTGAAGCATTAGACCTACAGCAAAGCAAGTCTCCCTCATTGGGAGCAACCCGAGGAGAACGTAGCCCTTCCTCCAGAGCAAAAAGAAGAAGAAGGAATCCGGTTTCCAGCTGAAGGAGAGGGTGCTATCGAAGTTGGAGCCTTGGATAAAGCTGGTCGCTCTGCCCCTCTGGTGATAGAGAGCTCCAGTTATTAGGAGACAGTCTCTCAGGAAATGGAGAGAATAAGCTCTAACCCTCTCCCGTCCAAAAGACAGAGGACTGATTCTGGAACCAGCGGTCCAAGAAAGATGATGGGCTAAATCTGCGGGCCTGGTGGCCGAAAAAAGGGTGACCGATAAAGAGGCCATGGATAAAAAGGTTGCTACGTAGAAGAATGCCTAGCAGAGGCAGAGGCAGCTGCAATAGAAACTACCCCAGGGGAAGGCCAGCCAAATAGCCTCTGCCAAAAACGCTAGGCAGGATGCTAGCCAGAAGCCCACTGACCCCAACAGTGGCAAACTCATGGCTTCTGCCATAAGGGGGCAAGATGTTGGCAGGCCCGAGGTGCCTGAAGTCACAGGAAAAAGGAAAGCCCCCTTGGTTGTGCCTCCAAAAAATAAAAGGCCTACCACGGGCTACAAACAGCAGCCTACTGTGCAAAAACCCGGGCGAGGGACCACTGCCACTGTTGCTACGGGGAGGAGTGCTGCCTCCTAAAGTGAAATAATGGCCAAGTTCCCCGAGGTAAGAGTTTATTCTTTCAAATCTATGCTTGCCCCTGTCACACCCCATTTTTGCACCACCTTACTGGGGCTCATCATTTCATGCATGTTTTTGTTTTGTTTTTGAGTCTAGTCACTTGCATTAGTTTTCTAGAGTCACAAGGACAATGGATATGAATTTTGGTTCAAATTGGAGTTGATCTTGAGGGATAATAAGAGCTTTTGTGACTTGAGGGGCATAATCGTCTTTTAAGTCCCAAACTTTTCATTTGACCTTGGAATGATCTCCAAATTGTCAATTGGAGTTCATATGGATGCATAAGAGGTATTTTTAGTGTCAATTTGGTAAGTCAATGGCTCGGGATTAAAATGGCTCGATGTGGTTCAAGTTGGTTAATTGACCCTTCCTTGGGTTAGCTCTAATTGACTCACAATTACCAACCAAATCTTTTCAAATTGACTTTCATTAGTCATCATTTTACCCTCAAAAGTGTTTCATGAAGTTCAATTTTGATATGGCCTGATGATGAGTTTAGTGTGGTTATTTACGGATTATCCTTGAAGAATTAGTGCGAATCACAGCATGAGATTTTTGGTTAAAATGAAAAGAAAATTATTTTATTAAATTAGCCATTTTTATCATGACACTAACACGTGTACGTATGTGATGAGTGTGTGTACGCACATACGATACATGTGCATGCGTGTTAGCGGTCAGTCTCCCAATTTTTATAAAAGACAATTTCCTTTTCCTATTCAGATTAGAAGTCTTTTATCATTATAAAATACCTTTTGATTATTCTCCAAGGAAACCTAGTCCAGGAAGGAAAGGGAAACTCCAGATTTCAGCTATAAATATTCTCTTAATGTCTTTAAACAAGGGAGAAGAGAAGAGGGTTTGGAGGGAGTGAAATTCGTCATAATTTAGCAGCAGATTTTCTGAAAACCAGCAGTCGTATTTTAATCATAACGTTTTCATCCGAAGTCAGAATTTGATGAAATTGGTCTTGTTAGAAAGATAATTCAATTCTCTACAACTTTGTATTTCACAAGCTTTGTCCAAATCCAACGTTTTCGTACCCAAAAACGCGATTGAAGTTGCTGCTGCTGCAAAGTGACGAGAATCACTTTTTCTTTTCTCTTGTTCTCTTTTTGTTTTCTATTTCTTTTCAAAGTTGAGTGAGTTTTGGTCTCTTTGCTGTGATACCACTTTGACAAAGAGGAGGATTCGTGTTGGTTTGATTCACTCTAAAGACCTGAGGAGCCACGAACAATTACAAACACAAGGGGAGCCACTTCCTAAGGTATTCTCCTTCTCTATTCAAGCTTAAACTAGGTTCTCATATGGGTTAGGCTTATTGCATGTTAAAGGTGACTTTTTTATCATGTATTAACACTCTAGCTAGTTAATATACATGGAATATCTATTTTTTATCTACTGTTTAGCATGCTTTAGGGCTGTCCTTTAGGTTTTTAATGCATAGTTATGATTCTTGTGCTCCTGCTTGTCCTTGTGCTAGGATTAGTGTCATTGCATGTTAGAGTTAGGATTTTCATCATGTTATATTGCTTTAGTTAGTTAATATGCATGATTTAATTTCTGTTTAGTTTGGTTTTAGCATGATTAAAGTATGTTTTGTATGTTTTTAAGCATATTTGTGAGTTTAGGGTTTTAGAGTCATTGTTTTGTGTTTGTTTTCATATAGCATGATAAAGTAGACTTTTTTATTTGGTTTTTCTTCGTGTTTGCTGTATATGTTTTTCATATGAAGTAAACATGATAGTTTTGCATGCATGTTAGTATGTTTTAGGGTTTTTATGCATGATATGGTTCTAGGAATATGTTAGGACTTATTATTGTTCGCTGTGTTGCTGTTAGCATGCTTAGTGGATGATTTTTAGGCCATAATACTATTCTGTCCAGATTTGCATGTTAGTGTTTTTGCATGGTTTTGAGCACTTGTAAGGGTGCAAATAGGTGTGGTATTTGTCCTATGGCAAATAGGGCTGCTTATGTCTGAAATGGCTAAATGCTTGGAGCTAATTGCGCTCAGGTAAGTGGGTGTGAAGGTGCCCCAATTCACCTTTCTTCTTAACTCATTCTCTTCTCCCTATCTAGGGTTATTTTTTAATACAAGTCCTATGGTTTAATTAGAGGTTTCCTTAACCAACAAAATTCTGGTTTTTATTAAAGTTTCCATTTTGTGGATTTCTTTCCTAAAATCAAACTTTCTATCAAATTCAACTCTTTTGATCAAATAAGGAAACCTAGGGTTTTTACCATAGGTTTGTATTAGGATTTAACCTTAGTTCTAATCGAACTACGTGGACTTTGATCCATGTATTTCGTTGCATGGTACGTAGGCGCTCTTCGTGAGGCTCAAGTCCGTTCTAGGATCCAAGCATCCTAGGTTTATTTATGTTTTCTTTTCTTCTTTTTATTTTCTGTTTTTATTTGCTTATTATGCATGGATGGATGAATGAAATATATAATATGCATGCAATTCTTGTGATGATATACTTGCTGATTTTTGTATGGAAAGACTTTAATTTAGCCCAAATGAACTGAGAGACCGAAAGGGTGACATGGGTGCCTATAGGCTTTGCCTAGAACCTTCACATGTCATAACTTAGCCTCCGAATCCCCGATTTCTTTGGTTTTCAAAAGATTGGTTTTTGCCTTTCCTTTTTTATGGAGTCATTCAAATTGTTTTCCTAAAACAAACTATTTTTAGGGTTTTCCTTGTTTCCTTTAAAAAATAAGGTGGCGACTCCTTTCCTTTTTCTTTTTCAAACCCACTTTCTTTTCAATCCCTCGTGGGCCCAATTTCCGGGGTTCACAGTTTGGCGACTCCACTGGGGACTTGTGGGCTAGACTCTATAAAGTTTAAATGGGCTAGGTTAATTTCTTATGTTTAATTAAAATCAATCACATTGCATCCGCTTGATTGTGTGCTTTCATTTATTGCATTGTGTGCGCAAACTCTTGCATGTTAGGATCGATGTCCCTCGATGTATCCTTGCCAACGATCGGCCTAGTCTCAACCTTGGTTTTCCTGATTCCATGTGTTGGGGCGAAAGCTATCAACCTCTCTTGCCTAGTACCCTTGGGCTTGCCCTTGGGTATATTAAATGAGTTAATCACGTACTGCTGGACCCACGCGGCGTTCCTGATGCCACATGTGGTTAGGTATAAGGATTGCTCAAGCAAGTGAAGGACCCTAGCCTACCCTTATCATTAGTCCATATTGACAGACTTGTAGGACACTACGGTCTCACCTTTATGCACCCACAATTGTTTGTAATGATGCTATGCCGTGTTTGTGGTGTGAGGCTTTATATCTTATGCCCTTAATATAGACCTTTAAACCCTAGCCTTCGTTAAGGCCATGGGTTAGGAGGAATAAATTAAGGAAATAGGATGTAAAGCTATGTTTGTGATGTGCTAGTCCTAGGGGATTAATTAAACCTAATTGAAGGACTCTATGCCCTATTCTTTAAAACATACCCTTAATCCATGACCCCTGTAAAGGTAATTGGATAAAAGGAATGAATTAATTGAACATGGTATAGAGACCGAATTCATTAAGGAAAATATGGAGGTTTAGGACAGATCCTTAGGCTAAAGGTTAAAACTTTTCTATCCATAGACGTGCTGGCTTGGATCCGCAATCCACAAGGGCGCCTAGTGAGTGTTGAGTCCACCCATCAAACAGACATGGCCGACGAAAGAACTAGTGAGGGGCACTTCGACCTTGAGGCTTGCCTGAAAGCCATCATGGCCAAGCTTGATCATACCGCCGAGACATCCGATACCGCATTGAAAATGGCTCAAGAGAACCAACAGAAGATGGCGGATCTTGAACAAAATGGCTCTAAGGCCCATTCCTCGGGTATACCTCATGGGGCTGGCACCGAAGAGGGACCTCAATCCAATGAGAACACCAAGACAAGGGGGGAAAGTAGCTCGAAACCTGAGGTCACCGACCTAGAAGGGGAAGCCAAGGGGAAAGGTACTAGCAGTGATTCCGTGTTAGCTAGCAAGGTAGAAGCTTTGGAGAGAACCATAAAAGGGATTCGTAGGGCTAATGACATGGTCGATGTGCGGACTCTATCCCTGTTTCCAACGGCTCGTATTCCACTACAATTCAAGATGCCGGAGTTAGAAAAGTTCGATGGGACGGGTTGCCCTAAGACTCATTTGAAGATGTACGTGCGAGCTATGCACCCTCGAGGGGCTACTGACGAGCTTTTAGCTCAAATGTTCCATGAAACCTTGGCCACTTCTGCTTTGAAATGGTTCTTATCCTTGGATGAGAATAGAACCCGGACTTGGGAAGACATATGCAATGAGTTTTCAGAGCACTACAAGTATAACACAGAGGTGGACGTTACTCGAAGGGACCTAGAAACTACCAAGCAAGGGGCTCATGAAACTTTCTCCGCTTACATTACACGGTGGAGACAAAAGGCGTCGAGAATGACGGATAGGCCGAATGAGGAGGACCAAATTCAGTTAGTGGTTAAGAACCTGCTGCCCGTGTATCACAAGCACCTATTTGCCCACTATTTCCCAAATTTCAAAGCTCTCATTGGGGCTGGCACGCAGGTTGAAGATGCTATCAATGATGGGACAATCAAGACTGAGGAAGTGAGGAGTCGCAAGACAAACTTTACTGGGAAGAACAATGCCGAGGTCAACACCATAACTCAACCAATCCAACCCTTTTCTCTTAATGATGTCAACCCACCTCGCCAATTCACTGACCTATTCATGCCACTCGAAAGAGTCCTTGAAAAGCTCATAAGTCGTGACCTATTAAAGCCACTCGACCCAAGACCTCCACCAAATCCCTTACCCAAGAGCTACAATGAGAATGAGTACTGCAAGTACCATCAATCCAAAGGCCATGCCACCAATCGCTGTATTTGCCTTCGCCACCAAGTCCAAGACCTCATTGACAAGCAAGTCATTTCACCACCAACCCGTCCAAATGTCACCCGTAATCCTCTCCCATCACACAACAACATACCCCCACCTAACACCATAAATGCCATTGGGGTTGAATCCTCTCGCCCTCGCTATCCCATAAGACAATACACTCCGCTCCCCATGACCTTAACCCGTCTCTTCACCATTTGCCGCAATAACAGCCTTATCATGCCACTTCCACCAAAGCCCAGACCATCAACCCCTCACCAATATTGCCAATACCATCGTGCACCCGGCCATGACACCGAGGCTTGTTCTACACTAAAGAAGATCATCCAAGACCTCATTGACCAAAAGGTTTTGTTGTTGCCAAAGAAATCTATCCAACAAGAGCTGAAAGAAAGATATGAAGCAGGGGATCCTCAGGTTGGCTTATTAGGTGAAGCGTCGGGGAAATATGATTACTATATGCTGTACTCAAACCCAAGTCCGATATCAGATGAGCCGATAGTCCCTTCAGGTTGGGATGACTTGCCGACAGAGATGGAGAGCATCGACATGATAGAATGGGATGACTTGATGAATGACTCCGAGGAAGTCCATGACATATGGGCTAGCGATGATGAGTTAGACCATATAACCAAAGGGGGTCGTCATTTCAAGCCTCCCCACCTAGAATCTGAAAATCCGTTGGAAGATTTGGAAGGGCAGAGGCGTCCTAGCTTGCAAGAAGAAGAGGATGAAGTGCTTAGGCAGCTGAAGAAGACCAATGCCAACATTACTATTTGGGGCTTGCTCATGGCCTCGCATAAGCACAGACAAACCATGTTGAAACTGTTGAATCAGATACAAGTGCTCGTTGACACATCCCCCAAGGGATTGGTACATTTGGTGAATCCAACTCCCAAGAACTCAACCATCGTGTTCACCGATGTAGACCTACCTAAAAGCGGGCCGAGCCATTCTCAAGCTCTCTATGTGACCGTTGACACTATGGGGAAGAGGGTTCCCACCTTTCTTATCGACAATGGGTCTGCACTGAATGTATGTCCTCTCCGAACTGCCACTGTTTTGGGTTTGGGACCCACTGATTTCACGCCATCTGGGCAGACCGTAAGAGCTTATGACAACACCCGCCGAGAAGTAATAGGGGTGGTTACTTTGCCTCTTATCATGGGACCCACTGAATTTAGGGTGGAATTCCAAGTGTTAGATGTGCCGTCATGTTTCAACTTGCTGTTGGGCCGACCTTGGATCCATCCCGCTGGGGCTGTGCCATCTTCACTCCATCAAAAGGTGAAGTTTCCATATGAAGGAGCCATAGTAACGCTTCAAGGGGACTATGAATTGAAACTCGCAGGTGTGCCTATATGTGAGATGCAACCTGAATCAGCAGCGATACCGCTATCTGGGTTTGATTATATCCAATGCATTGAGAAAGAGCTGAATGAATCATCACGCCATTACTCTTCTATAAAGCAGTACATCCCATATACTTTTTATCCAAGTTCCGACCCAGCCGTGGCAGATAAAAGTTTTAGTGATAGATACTTCACAAAAGGGCTGAATCCTCAAAGTTTGACAAGTTGGTACCACTCTATCCAAGATCTATATGGAAGCTTGAAAGAGGAAGACTGGGCAGAGAACCTTGATGCGGGGGCTATGACTGAAATGTTCCAAGACATGATCCTCACCATGGAAGACTCGACCATTGAAGAACTCCAGGGTTCATCCATTAGCCATGCTACCTTGCCATTCCTGAATTGGTACCTTGAATGTGGTGTCATTGCGGAGATCCATGAAGAAGAAGACCTTGGCCTACCTGATAGCAGCTTGTAGGTGTCTTAGTTTAGTAATATTTCCCTAATTCAATAAGATGTATCTACTTTACTCACTTTGTGGAGTCATAGTATTGATACAAATTTGTTTGTTTTCCTTCTTTCTTTTGTGTGTCATTCCCATTATTCCTAGTCAATAAAGTGTGCTTTCTTTCTCTATATATGCAGTGTCTCTTTTCTCTCCTCTATGGATATTTATGGCATGGATATAGATCCTAGGAACGATGTCCCCCCGGAGCTCGTTGAGCAAAGGAAAAGGGGCGTCACCGAACCTAATATGGATGAATTGGAATCAATCAACTTAGGGACGAATGAATTGCCAAGAATAGTTAAAATTGGGAAAACCCTCTCCCCCGTTGAAAAAGAAAAGATGATCTCTCTCTTGAAAGCCAACATTATGGCTTTTGTATGGTCTTATGAAGACATGCCTGGCATCGACCCCGATATTGTGCAACACTATATCCCCACTAATTCCCTAAAGAAGCCGGTAAAGTAGAAACTCAGAAGATCAAAACCAGAATGGGCTCTAAAAGTAAAAGAAGAGGTAACTAAACAACTAGACGCGGGTTTCCTCCAAGTTGTGGAGTACCCCGAGTGGTTGTCGAATATAGTGCCTGTGCCTAAAAAAGATGGGAAAGTGAGGATGTGTGTCGACTTCCGAGATCTCAACGCCGCGAGCCCTAAGGATGACTTTCCTTTACCCCATATCGACGTGTTGGTAGATAGCACGGTGGGACATGCACTCCTCTCCTTCATGGACGGATTCTCCGGGTATAACCAGATAAAGATGGCGCCTCAAGACATGGAGAAAACAGCCTTTATCACGCAATGGGGAACGTACTGTTACAAAGTAATGCCTTTTGGCTTAAGAAACGCTGGGGCTACTTACCAAAGAGCAGCTATGACCCTATTGCATGATATGATCCATAAGGAAGTCAAGGTTTACGTCGATGATATGATCGTGAAGTCCGTGGATAGGGAAGGGCATTTCAAGGCACTAGAGAAATTCTTAGAGCGAGCAAAAAAGTACAATCTCCGTCTCAACCCACAGAAGTGTGCTTTCGGCGTCACTGCAGGCAAGCTATTGGGGTTTATGATCACTCAGAGAGGTATCGAAGTGGACCCAGGGAAGATAAAAGCTATTGTGGAGATGGAGCCGCCTAGCACTGAGAAGCAGATCCGAGGTTTTCTGGGAAGAGTTCAATACATAAGCCGATTCATTGCCAACTTGACCATGGTTTGCGAACCAATCTTCAAATTGCTTAAGAAAGGTGTGCCAAAAGTGTGGAACGAAGAATGCCAAGAGGCCTTTGAGACCATTAAGAGATACTTGAGCAATCCTCCAATCTTAGTTCCCCCACGGCAAGGTGCGCCACTTTTGTTATACTTAACGGTCACCGAAACCGCGACGGGAGCTATGTTAGCTCAATATCTTGAAGGGTCTACAAAGGAAAATGCCATTTATTACTTAAGCAAGAAAATGACAGACTATGAAGTGAAGTACAATGCAATTGAAAAGGCTTGTGTGGCACTAGTATGGGCGACGCAGAAACTCCGACACTACATGATGTCCTTCGAAGTGTTCTTGATAAGTCGCATGGACCCGTTGAAGTACCTGGTAGAAAGGCCAGTATTGTCATTCAGAACTGCTCGATGGTCAATTCTCCTCAATGAATTCGACATCAAGTACGTGAATCAGAAGTCTATCAAGGGAAGCGTCATCACAGACTACCAAGCCAGTTGTCCGGTGTCATCATCCGCTCGGTTCAACGATCAATTCCCAGATGAAGACGTGCTAGAGATTGGTAGAAAAACTTGGAGAGTATACTTCGATGGGGCAGCCAATAAGAAAGGTTATGGGATAGGAGTCCTGCTGGTCTCACCTGAAGAGGCATTTACACCGTTGGCGGTCAAGTTGGGGTTCGAAGCTACCAACAACATTGCTGAGTATGAGGCCTGTATCCTAGCACTGGAAGCGGCACTTGAATTGGGGATCAAAGAATTAGAAGTGTTCGGGGACTCGGCGCTAATCATTTGTCAGATAAAAGGGGAATGGAAAACTCGAGATGAGAAGCTGCTACCCTACCATGCCTACCTGGAAGCTCTAACCAAGGAGTTCTCAGAGATAGAATTTAACTACCTTTCAAGGAACAAGAACCAGTTCGCCGATGCCTTGGCGACCCTAGCATCCATGGTGGAGATACCTGAAGGGGGAAATGTGAAGCCGTTGGTGATAGAATGCCGAGACAAGCTTGTGTACTGTTGTGCAATCCGAGGAGGAGAGGTAAATGATGGCCGTCCGTGGTTCCATGACATAAAGAAGTTCATTGAAGAAAGGGAATACCCAGAAGGAGCATCTCGTATCGATAGAAAAACACTAAGGCGGTTGGCGAGTCACTATGTACTTTGTGGAGGAAAGCTATATCGGAGATCATACGACGGGATCCACCTGCTGTGTGTCACCGAGGAGGAAGCCGAGCATCTGATTAAAGAAATCCATGAAGGGACAAGGGCTCCGCATATGAATGGCTATATGTTAGCTAAGAAAATCATGAGGTTAGGCTATTATTGGTCCACCATGGAAAGAGACTGCCACGCACATGTCAAGAAGTGCCACAAATGCCAACTGTTCGCCAGTGGACAACATTTGCCTTCTATGCCTTTAACGAGTATGTCGTCACCTTGGCCATTCGCGGTGTGGGGGATAGATATCATCGGACAGATCAAGCCAAAGGCATTAAATGGGCATGAATACATCCTGGTTGCCATCGACTACTTCACTAAGTGGGTGGAAGCAGCGTCCTTCAAGACCTTGAATTCCAAGAAGGTAGCACAGTTCATACAGCACAGCATCATCTATCGATATGGGGTACCGCATGAAGTTATCTCAGACAATGGCCAGCACTTTCAGAAAGAAACCCATGAGCTCTTGCAAAAGTACGGCATAGTTCACCATCTGTCATCACCATACCGTCCTCAGACTAATGGAGCGGTGGAAGCAGCTAACAAGAACATCAAGAAGATACTACAGAAGACTACGGACTCGCACACAGACTGGCATGAGAAGTTGCCATTGGCTTTATGGGGTTACAGAACATCAATAAGGTCGTCAACAGGGGCTACCCCTTATTCTCTAGTTTATGGAATGGAGGCCGTGTTGCCAGTTGAATTAGAGGTTCTTTCACTAAGGGTTGCCGTGGAGAGCCAGATAACAGAAGTGGACTGGGTTAATAGCCGCTATGATGAGTTAGCTTTGCTGGATGAAAGGCGTTTAAGGGCGCTGTATCATGTTCAGGAGTATCAACGGAGAGTTGCCAGAGCATTCAACAAGCATGTCAAAGATCGAGGTCTAAAGAAAGGGGATGTAGTGCTGAAAGAAATCAGAGCTCCAGTGTTCGATCCGCGGGGAAAATTCAAGCCAAGTTGGGGTGGGCCATACATTATCAAAGAGATATTGCCAGCAGGGGCTGTTCGCCTCATGGATTTAGATGGAATTGAGTTCGCTCGTCCAACTAATTTGGATCAATTGAAGAAATATCATGTTTGAAGCCTGCTAGGTTGAAAACCCGTAAGGGCGGCCTAGGCAAAAGTTAAGGCATAAGAACTACGTAAGACCTGATTCTCCATTCAAAAACAAAAAAAAAAAAAACAAAAAAAAAAACAAAAAAAACAAAAAAAAAAAAACAAAACAAAAACAAAAAAAAAAAGAAGAAAAAACCATGGAGATACGTACGCAACCCATAAAGTTACCTTGGGTGCGGTCTAAATCAAACAAGAAAATCCCAAATTTGATTTATTATTGGCAATTTATTCAAAACTAAAATTGATTGACATAGCAATTCATTGGTATTAAGTAAAAGAACTATAAATATGCCATAAATATCCTATTCTATTTTCTTGAGCCTCTTTGCAGCTCGCTCCTTAGCTTTCTTCTTCTCTCTTTCATGTCTTCTTTTCTTCCTCAAGTCATGTTCATAAGCTGCTGTCACTGCTTCCATAATATCTTCTCTGCAAGATCCAAGTTCGTTGTTCTTGATAAGTCCAAAAATCCTTTCTCTTCGAGTAGTCTCTCTCTCACCTAAATTGCTTTTCAACCATTCCTTATACTCGGGGCTCATCATATATGGACCATCAGTATTCGTAACTTGGGTTAGTATCAACTTGCTAGGCCATCGGTCCTTCGCCCAAGTCACTACAGAAAGACCCGCGGGCACCACAGGATAGTCACCTTTCAAGGAAGTGGGTATGGTTTGCATGGCGCCCATCTGACGCAGAACCCTTGAAGGCCAATAGAAGGAAGTAGACCTCAGTCCTATGAGTCTCACCATGGCGCATCCAGAAGTCCGCAGAAGCACCTGGTCACTGCAGCCCCATATGAATACAAGCCACTTGACACTCCTCCAAGAAAGGGTTTGGTAGTAACCTAGCCAATCTCTCAATGAAAATTGCCCAGGTAATTCAATGCGGCGAAGGCAGTAATGCTGGGGCTTGTATGGTGTAATGGCAACTGGTGACAAGAAATTCAGTCTTTCAAGCAACCACATCTGCAGTATAATGGGGCTACCTCCTAAAGAAACCTTTGGGTCCTCATGGACTTTATCCAAACCATTCAGGGTTTCAGCTAGCACCATGGCAATCAAGTTATGGCCCTTGGCAAGGAGAGGAATCAAGTCACAGATTTGAATGGGAACATGTGGAGTACCAGTGGAAATAAGGAAACGACCAATGAGGCAAAAGGCAAGAGCATGCTTAATAGGAAAGGTAAAATTCAGAATACCTTTACTATCACAAGCTAAAAAAGAGGTTGCCAATTTCATCAAGTCTACCATATGGTCCTTTACAAACGTAGAGGCATATTGTGAGTGAATCCCAAGTAGATTGGAGAAAGAAGTAAGAAAGCTTGGGCGAGGAGTAGGGAGAATGAAAGGACCTACCGTTGAAACTCCATACAATGCACAGAATTCCTCCATGGTTGGGCACAGTTCTTCATAGTTGAAGCGGAACACATAAACTTGAGGATCCCAAAAATATGTAGCAGCAGTCAAGAGGTTCGTTTCAAGCCTCACATGCCTCAAGGAGAGCAATGGATCCAAGCCAAAGCACTTGAACTCAGATTTTGCTTCAGCACTCATAACTCTCAAAAACCCTCCTAAAAATTTGTCTAGAGCCTCCATAACTTCTAATGAATGAATACAAGTAGGTTTAGGAACCTCTTGGATGTGTTTTTATAGGGAAAAGGTCACAAATCCAAGTTCAAATAGGAAAAAACCCATCAGAATAGGAAGTTTCCTATTCAAAGTGGGATTTCCGCTTCGGGCTCGGGTAACCACCCAGGCCTGGGCGGCTAGCCTCCCGAGGCCTGGTGGTCACCCAAGCCACTTTGTTTTGGTTTTGCTTCTCGCTTTGTCTCGCCTTGACGCGTGATCAAACCTCCTTCCAAATGAGATATTCAACATTTTTTGAGCTTAAAATCAATCAAATTCCATCTTGAAATCAATTCCTTGAATTGATTTTATGTTCAAAAGGGTTGAATATATTTCCCCTGTGCCATGCCAACTCAAGTGACAATGTGTTAAGACACTTTCCTCTTGCACCATGCTTGTTTAATCTTGATAAATTGATCATATATCCTCATGTCAAATCTTGATTTTTCATCTCACTTGGTTGAATGTATTCATCACTTGAATATATTCTTCCATTTCAAAAGTGTATTCACCCTTTGAATATACTCCTCAGTTTCAAATTCTTGATTTTCCATCCCACTTGGTTGAATATACTCATCACTTGAATATATTCTTCCATTTCAAAAGTGTATTCACTCTTTGAATATGCTTCTCAGCTTCAAATTCTCATTCTCTATCATACTTGGTTGAATATATTCATCACTTGAATATATTCTTCCATTTCAAAAGCATGTTCACCCATTGAATATGCTTCCTAGTTTCAGATCCTCATTATCACTTACTTGGTTAAATATATTCATCACTTGAATATATTTCTCCATTTCAATGGTATACTCATCACTCGAGTATGCTTCTCAGATATTTCGTCACTTACTTGGTTAAGTATATCCATCGCTTGGGTATATTTCTCCATTTCAATGGTATGTTCATCACTTGAACATACTTCTCAGATCATTTGTCACTTACTTGGTTAAGTATATCCACCACTTGGGTATATTTTTTCCATTTCAATGGTATGTTCATCACTTGAACATACTTCTCAGATCATTTGTCACTTACTTGGTTAAGTATATCCACCACTTGGGTATATTTTTTCCATTTCAATGGTATACTCATCACTTGAGTATACTTCTCAGATATTTTGCCACTTACTTGGTTAAGTATATTCATCACTTGAATATATTTCTCCATTTCAATAGTATGTTCATCACTTGAACATACTTCTCAAATTATTTGTCACTTACTTAAATATATTCATGACTAGAATATATTTGTCCATTTCAATGGTGTACTCATCACTTGAGTACACTTCTCAGATTATTCTCTATCTTACTTGCTTAATTATATCCATCGCTTGGATATATTTCTCTATGGTATGTTTATCACTTAAACATACTTGTCACTTACTTGGTTAAGTATATCCATCACTTGGATATATTTCTCTATTTCAATGGTATGTTTATCACTCAAACATACTTGTCACTTACTTGGTTAAGTATATTCGTGACTAGAATATATTTCTCCATTTCAATGGTGTACTCATCACTTGAGTACACTTCTCAGATTATTCTTATCTTACTTGGTTAAATATATCCGTCGTTTGGATATATTTCTCCATTTCAATGGTATGCTCATCACTTGAGTGTACTTCTCAGCTTACTTGGTTAAATATATCCATCACTTGGATACATTTCTCCATTTCAAAAGTATGTTCATCACTTGAACGTACTTCTCAGTCTTTTTCAATCATTAAGTATACTCATCACTTGAGTATATTTCTCAGCATCTTTTTCATCACTTGGTTAAATATGTTCGTGACCTGAATATATTTCTCCATTTCAAAAGTACACTCATCACTTGAATACACCTCTCAGATTATTCTTATCCTACTTGGTTAAAGATATCCATCGCTTGGATATATTTCTCCATTTCAATGGTATGCTCACCACTTGAGTATACTTCTCAGATTTCATTCTCAGATTACTTGGTTAAATATATTCGTGACCTGAATATATTTCTCCATTTCAGTGGTATACTCATCATTTGAGTATACTTCTCAGATATTTTGTCACTTACTTGGTTAAGTATATCCATCGCTTGGATATATTTCTCCATTTCAAAGGTATGTTCATCACTTGAACGTACTTTTCAGATCTCATTCTCATCACTTGGTTAAATATATTCGTGACTAGAATATATTTCTCCGTTTCAAAAGTATGTTCATTCGTAGTGGCTTGAATATGCTTCTCTTGACAATCATCAACCCCCAGTGGTTTAAGTATACTCATGACTTGAGTACACTTCCTTATTTCAGTCTCAGGTTTTCAACCTCCCATCATTGTTGGTATCAGTGTGTGATTTCTCCGGGCTTTTTGGCCAAAAATGGGTTGTTCTTTATCATTGGTTCACAAGTGTAACTTGTTCGCCAATGAGGGGCTTCTGTCACACCCCATTTTTGCACCACCTTACTAGGGCTCATCATTTCATGCATGTTTTTGTTTTGTTTTTGAGTCTAGTCACTTGCATTAGTTTTCTAGAGTCACAAGGACAATGGATATGAATTTTGGTTCAAATTGGAGTTGATCTTGAGGGATAATAAGAGCTTTTGTGACTTGAGGGGCATAATCGTCTTTTAAGTCCCAAACTTTTCATTTGACCTTGGAATGATCTCCAAATTGTCAATTGGAGTTCATATGGATGCATAAGAGGTATTTTTAGTGTCAATTTGGTAAGTCAATGGCTCGGGATTAAAATGGCTCGATGTGGTTCAAGTTGGTTAATTGACCCTTCCTTGGGTTAGCTCTAATTGACTCACAATTACCAACCAAATCTTTTCAAATTGACTTTCATTAGTCATCATTTTACCCTCAAAAGTGTTTCATGAAGTTCAATTTTGATATGGCCTGATGATGAGTTTAGTGTGGTTATTTACGGATTATCTTTGAAGAATTAGTGCGAATCACAGCATGAGATTTTTGGTTAAAATGAAAAGAAAATTATTTTATTAAATTAGCCATTTTTATCATGACACTAACACGTGTACGTATGTGATGAGTGTGTGTATGCACATACGATACATGTGCATGCGTGTTAGCGGTCAGTCTCCCAATTTTTATAAAAGACAATTTCCTTTTCCTATTCAGATTAGAAGTCTTTTATCATTATAAAATACCTTTTGATTATTCTCCAAGGAAACCTAGTCCAGGAAGGAAAGGGAAACTCCAGATTTCAGCTATAAATACTCTCTTAATGTCTTTAAACAAGGGAGAAGAGAAGAGGGTTTGGAGGGAGTGAAATTCGTCATAATTCAGCAGCAGATTTTCTGAAAACCAGCAGTCGTATTTTAATCATAACTTTTTCATCCGAATCCAACGTTTAAATTGGTCTTGTTAGAAAGATAATTCAATTCTCTACAACTTTGTATTTCACAAGCTTTGTCCAAATCCAACGTTTTCATACCCAAAAACGCGATTGAAGTTGCTGCTGCTGCAAAGTGACAAGAATCACTTTTTCTTTTCTCTTGTTCTCTTTTTGTTTTCTATTTCTTTTCAAAGTTGAGTGAGTTTTGGTCTCTTTGCTGTGATACCACTTTGACAAAGAGGAGGATTCGTGTTGGTTTGATTCACTCTAAAGACCTGAGGAGCCACGAACAAGTACAAACACAAGGGGAGCCACTTCCTAAGGTATTCTCCTTCTCTATTCAAGCTTAAACTAGGTTCTCATATGGGTTAGGCTTATTGCATGTTAAAGGTGACTTTTTTATCATGTATTAACACTCTAGCTAGTTAATATACATGGAATATCTATTTTTTATCTACTGTTTAGCATGCTTTAGGGCTGTCCTTTAGGTTTTTAATGCATAGTTATGATTCTTGTGCTCCTGCTTGTCCTTGTGCTAGGATTAGTGTCATTGCATGTTAGAGTTAGGATTTTCATCATGTTATATTGCTTTAGTTAGTTAATATGCATGATTTAATTTCTGTTTAGTTTGGTTTTAGCATGATTAAAGTATGTTTTGTATGTTTTTAAGCATATTTGTGAGTTTAGGGTTTTAGAGTCATTGTTTCGTGTTTGTTTTCATATAGCATGATAAAGTAGACTTTTTTATTTGGTTTTTCTTCGTGTTTGCTGTATATGTTTTTCATATGGAGTAAACATGATAGTTTTGCATGCATGTTAGTATGTTTTAGGGTTTTTATGCATGATATGGTTCTAGGAATATGTTAGGACTTATTATTGTTCGCTGTGTTGCTGTTAGCATGCTTAGTGGATGATTTTTAGGCCATAATACTATTCTGTCCAGATTTGCATGTTAGTGTTTTTGCATGGTTTTGAGCACTTGTAAGGGTGCAAATAGGTGTGGTATTTGTCCTATGGCAAATAGGGCTACTTATGTTTGAAATGGCTAAATGCTTGGAGCTAATTGCGCTCAGGTAAGTGGGTGTGAAGGTGCCCCAATTCACCTTTCTTCTTAACTCATTCTCTTCTCCCTATCTAGGGTTATTTTTTAATACAAGTCCTATGGTTTAATTAGAGGTTTCCTTAACCAACAAAATTCTGGTTTTTATTAAAGTTTCCATTTTGTGGATTTCTTTCCTAAAATCAAACTTTCTATCAAATTCAACTCTTTTGATCAAATAAGGAAACCTAGGGTTTTTACCATAGGTTTGTATTAGGATTTAACCTTAGTTCTAATCGAACTATGTGGACTTTGATCCATGTATTTCGTTGCATGGTACGTAGGCGCTCTTCGTGAGGCTCAAGTCCGTTCTAGGATCCAAGCATCCTAGGTTTATTTATGTTTTCTTTTCTTCTTTTTATTTTCTGTTTTTATTTGCTTATTATGCATGGATGGATGAATGAAATATATGATATGCATGCAATTCTTGTGATGATATACTTGCTGATTTTTGTATGGAAAGACTTTAATTTAGCCCAAATGAACTGAGAGACCGAAAGGGTGACATGGGTGCCTATAGGCTTTGCCTAGAACCTTCCCATGTCGTAACTTAGCCTCCGAATCCCCGATTTCTTTGGTTTTCAAAAGATTGGTTTTTGCCTTTCCTTTTTTATGGAGTCATTCAAATTGTTTTCCTAAAACAAACTATTTTTAGGGTTTTCCTTGTTTCCTTTAAAAAATAAGGTGGCGACTCCTTTCCTTTTTCTTTTTCAAACCCACTTTCTTTTCAATCCCTCGTGGGCCCAATTTCCGGGGTTCACAGCCCCATACTCACAAGTTTTTGTTATGGACCCTGACTGACTCCACCTCCTCCTACATGTATTCGGTTCCCTGTACTCATAGATGAGACTGTCACCAGTTCTTTTTCTGCAGAGTACAATTTCAAGCAACTGGGGAATCACATGAGGCTGCCTGCGGACATGGAGCATTTCAGGAAGAAGTCCACCCTCGAGCTACTTCGTTTCGAGTTCACCAGCCTTTATAGAGTAAGTCTTGTCACCTTTTGATCTGTTTTGCTGTTATTCAATCCATTTTTTGACTTGATGATATTTTTGCAGGGCTGCCAACAAATTCTATTTGTAGGTGACCTCCTCGAAGAAGAGGACAACAAGATAAAAATTGAGGTTACCAACGTCTAGAATGAGTATGATAGAAAACTGTAAGAATCTGAGGCGAATTGCTCTGCAACTATGTCCTAACTTCAAAAATTGAAGTCTGAGTGCGAGACACTCAAGTAAACTCAGTAAACTGGAACTCATGAGGAAGGATTATGCAGATTTGGAGGCAAAGCTAAAGAAGGTGAAGGACACCA
This sequence comes from Liquidambar formosana, assembly GCA_039720395.1. Lineage (NCBI taxonomy): Eukaryota > Viridiplantae > Streptophyta > Magnoliopsida > Saxifragales > Altingiaceae > Liquidambar > Liquidambar formosana. Next base: position 28,868,056 of record CM077824.1, on the reverse strand, counting down.
ACGACGAGCTAGCTTGGGGAAAGCAGGACCTGGCGAGGAAGGTTCAGGCCTTGGAGGCTGAGGTAGAGAAAGAGAAGGCTTCTGCTGAGAAGGCAGTGGCAGAGGAAAGGAAGATAGTCAAAAACACTCTCGTTGGGCAGTTGGCCAAGGAGCTCGAGGCTACCTACAAGCTCGCGTAGGATACTTTGATTGAATAGGCATCTGTCCAATTCCCTGGGATCGCTTACATTCCTTTTGAGAGGAGGGATTAACCCCAAAGGACAACCCGTGGGCGGCGATGTTGGGGAAGCTAATGCCGAAGCTAATAGTAAAGATGTGCCCGGGGTGAGTGAACCCGAGGTTATGTCCCAGCCCGAGGCCGGTGCGGAAGCCAAGAAGGTCGATAGCGCCTCCAATGAACCTCCTGCTACTGTTAACGGGGATCAATCTACTGCAGCAATAGAAAACATCACAAAGGCAGTCCCTGATCCGCCTCAGGCTCCTGTAACCCCTCCTACCTCTGCCACTTTTGCCCAGGTGCCTGAAATTGTTGATCCCGCAGTGAAGAACTCAAGGCAGAAGCGAATGCCACTTTGAGGCTTTATTTTCCTTTTCTTTTTCTCGGCTAAGTGCCTAAGCTTGTACAGACACTTATAAATTTTTTTTTGGAATAAGATATATTCTTTTTTCTCTGCTAGTTATGTGTATCTATGTATGCTTGCTTCCAAGTCTATATTTGTCTATTTATTTATGCCTTTTTTTTTTTTACCTCTGTAATCCCTATGCGCTAAAATGTGAAATCAGGCAAACTCTTACGCTGCCACGTGACATTTGCTTTTGCTAATAGATTGGGTGCACATAAGTCCAATCTCGTTCTGGATTTTAACCTAGTTCCATTTCTGGGCAGGTACTTAGAGTCGAGCTTACTCTTGGGCAAATTTTGCTTGGACCCAAACTTGGGCAAGACTTAGGATTGAGCCTGTTTTTAGGCAAACTGTGCTTGGACCCATTCTTGGGCAAGACTTAGGATTGAGCCTGTTCTTAGGCAAATTGTGTTTAGACCTATTCTTGGGCAAGACTTAGGATTGAGCCTGTTCTTAGGCAATAGCTGACCTGGACCCATTCTTAAGCAGGTTCCTTTTCAACCTATTACCAGCTTTCTTAATCTCGGGCCTCCTCTTAGGAGAGACTTGTGCCTATTATTAATCAGTAGATGACTTGGACCCGTTCTTACGCAAGCGTTTTTAGTTCAAAATGATACATGCACAAACATCTGTATTTGTATTGAATGATCTTTGCGTGTAATTACAAATTTCTCAACGGTAAAACAATCTCAAATTAGCTATATTAACTGACCTCGAGAGTTCCTATCTTGTCTCTACATTCTTTAGTCTATATAAACTTGTTCCTCCCGTACTGATGACCTCGTAGGGTCCTTCCCATGTTGCCCCAAGCTTCCCTTCTGCTGGGTTGACTTACCTGAGCAGCAATTCTCCTGCTTTGAACTCTCTAGACCTGACCCTTCTGTTGTAATATTTTCTCAAATTTTGCTAGTAAGATGCCATTTTGATTCGAGCTCTTTCCCTTCTTTCCTCTGCCAGATCCAAATCCCGAGCCAATACTTATTCGTTTGTCGTAGCATCATACTGCTCTGTCCTAAGACCTGGTAAGCCCAATTCTGTTGGAATCACTGCTTCCATCCCGTAAGTCATTGAAAATGGAGTTTCTCCTGTGGACCTCCTAGGCGTAGTTCGGTATGCCCACAGGACTGAATGCAACTAATCTGGCCATGGTCCTTTGGCATTGTTCAGCCTCTTCTTTATCCCTACCACTATAATCTTATTTGTTACCTTTGCTTGGCCAGTGCATTGAGGGTAGCTCGCGCTCGAATACCACCACTGGATCCCCTGCTCCGTACTGAACTCCTTGGTTCTCTTACTTTCAAATTGAGTTCCGTTATCCGACAAGAATGCCCTAGGGACCCCGAAGCGGGTAATAATATTTTCCCAAAGGAATTTGATAATGTCTTAGTCCTTAATTGATGCAAGCGCAATTGCTTCCACCCATTTGGTGAAATAGTCAATTGCGATAAACAAGTATTTCCTGTTCCCCGAGGCTGCAGGCAGTAAGCCTACAAGATCCAAGCCCCACTGCACGAATGTGTCACACCCCATTTTTGCCACCTTAGCTAGGGTTTATCATTTCATGTGTCTTTTTGTTTCCTTTTTGAGTCTAGTCTTTTGCATTGAGTTTCTAGGGTCTTGAGGATGATGTGTATGAATTTTGGTTTGATTTGGAGTTGATCTTGAGGATTAATAAGAACTTTTGTGATTTGAGGGGCATAATCGTCTTTTAGGTCACAAACTTTCCATTTGACCTTAAAATGATCTCCAAGTTGCCAATTGGAGTTCATATAGATGCATTTGAGGTATTTATGGGTTCAATTTGATGAATTGATGGTTCGGGATTAGAATGGCTCAATATGGATCAGGTTGGTTAAGAGACCTATTTCGGGTTAACTCGAATTGGCTCATGATTTTCATTTTATGACTATTCATTTGAATTTGATTAGTCTTAATTTCATCCCCAAATGTGTTTAGGGAGGTTAAATTTCAAATTAAAAGACATTCGGTGCAACCCTATGTGCATACCTAAGCTAAGGTTAACCGCCTTTGTAGGACCTAACCATGCAGCCATGGCTCGGGTTTTTTTCCCTCAAGTGACTCAAATTACATTCTCCTTCAAAACATGGGCGTTTTGGCTTTCGTTTCGTCAAAATCGGAGTTGATTTGAGCCCCGAAATACATTTGGAAGTCGAAAGGGTCAGAAGTGGGCATAAGATGACAAGGCCTCAAGTGACTACCCAGGCCTGGGTAGCTAGCCGCCTAGTCCCAGGTGGTCACCCGAGCCTCTTTCCATTTTTTGAATGCTGAAGTGGGATCCTTCCTATTTTCTCGAAATATTCCGCTTCCAGTCGCCATTTAACCCTATTTTCAACCCTAATTGATCTACTTGAGCCCCAAGGGAGTCTCTAAGAGCCCTTGGATCAATACCTAGGGTTTTAATCCCAACCATGGAGGGTTTCACCTCAAACCCTATAAATACCCTCTTATATTTCAGCACTAGGGGAGGCATTTTTTTGGAGAGAAAGAGACTTGGAGGCAATTACAGCCATCCTTAGGATAGTTTAACCTAATTCTGAGTGAGAAAGTGAGAGAGAGAGTTTAGGTGAGGGCTGGAGTTTTGCTTGAAGGCTTGAAGGAGAGTGTTTCTAGCAGTACACGAGGAGAAGAAGACTCTACAGCAGTAAGGTTCTACATACAGGTATACCTCATTTTCTCTCTTTTAAACTAGGGTTTTGCATTGAATAGCTATTATTTCAAGCTCAAGCTTATGTTTTTATCATGTGTTGATACTTCTATTAGCTAGTATGCATGATTAGGATATTGTTTATGGCTGGTTTTGCATGATATAATGTTATTCCATGTGATTTTATGTGTAGTTGTGACTTTAGGGTTTCCTTAGTGCTGAAATTGGTTTTTTGCATGAAATAACTCTTTTGCATATTGAAGCATATGTTTTTATCATGTTTTGCTACTTCTATTAGTTAGTATGCATGATTAGGATGATGTTTATGGGCTGTTTTGCATGCTGAAGTGTTATTTCATGTGATTTAATGCATAGTTGGGATTATATGGTTTCTCTTGTGCTGAAATTGAGATTATGCTTAGAATAGCTATATTTCATGTGCAAGCCTATGTCTTTATCATGTGTTGATTATTCTATTGGTTAATATGCATGGTTAGAATGTTGTTCATATTCGGTTTTGCATGATTTAGGCTTATTTCATGTGATTCTATGCACAATTGTGATTCTAGGGTTTTTATCATCCTTGCATTGGTTTAGTTGCATATAGCATGGTAGCTTAGGATTTTTCTTTAGTTTTTCTTCATAGTTGCTGTATATGTGCTGCATATTAGATAACTATGATATTTTTGCATTCATGGTAGTTGATTTTAGGTTTGTTTGCATGTTATTGCATATAGGGTTGAATTAGGGTTTATATTATTTCATGATTCATGTTGTTTACATGATTTGTGGGTGATTTTAAGCCTTATTTCAATTCTGTCCAGATTTGTTATTTGTCCTTAATGTGATATTTTGAGCATGTGTTAGCCTATGTTTAAGCATAATAATTGCTTGGTTAGAAACTAGTTTGGTTTGTTGGTATGTTTGGTATGTTTTGCATGCAAATTGCAGGTACATGACAGGTATAAACCCGTAGAAAGTGGGATATGACAGGTGCAATTACCCCACCAATGTGGGGTGATTATTTTGGCTATTGCAAGATGAAATCTTGCAAATAAAGTAATTACCTTATGCAATAGGGTAGTTATTTTTGACAGGTTGCTTTTGCTTAAGGTAAGTTGGGTATGAAGGTGCCCTAATTCACCTTTCTTTCCTTTCCTTGAAACTTTCCCTTTCTCCCTCTTAGGGTTATTTCCTAATAGAGGGGTATGGTAATTCCTATAATTTCCATTTATAAAGAAATTCCTTTTTAAATCAAAGTTTCTATCTTTACTTGAAATTCCATATTTTCTAAAAGATTTTTTGAGAATCATTTATCTTTGGAAACTCTTTTATCTATGAAAGGAAACTTAGGGTTTACCATAGGCCTCTATTAGGTTATAACCCTATTCCCTTTTAAACTACGTGGACTTTGATCTATGTATTTCCATATATGGTATGTACGCGCTCTTCGTGAGATTCAAGTCTACCCTAGGATACTAAGTATCCTAGGTTTTCTCTATCCTTTTTCTCTTTTCTATTTTTCTTTGATTTATTTGATTATGTGGATGAATGAATAGATGATATGCATGCTGCCTTGTGATGATAATTGCTATTTCTTAAGTGTTTAAGACTTTGATTTAGCCCAATTAAATTAAGAGACCGTTTAGGGCGATATGGGTGCCTATAGGCTTTGCCTAGAACCTTCCCATATTGTAACTTAGCCTCCGAATCCACAATCTTTGGTTTCCAAAAGACTTTTTGCCTTTCCATCTTTAAACATGGAGTCACTCGTTTTGGAAAATAAAACATTTTAGGGTTTTCCTTGTTTCCTTTAAAAAATAAGGTGGCGACTCCTTTTCGTTTTCAAACCTATTTTCCTTTCAACCCTCGTGGGCCATCCACTTTCCTGGATCCACAGAATGGCCAAGGAATGGATATGGGATATAATTCTTGGGCTGGCTAGTGTATTTTATCGGCAAACATCTGGCACTTCGGACATCTTTTAACGTATCTGATAGCATCTTTCTACATATATGGCCACCAATACCCCCAGGAGTTCGCTCTATGGGGTAATGATCTTCCTCCTGTGTGACCCCCACATGACCCCTCATGGAGTTCAGTCAAAAGGTCTAGCACCTGGTCTGGATACACGCACTTTAAGTATGGCCCTGTATAAGATCTTTTATAGAGACTGCCCGAAGGAGATAACCAAAATCGAGCTACCTTAATTCGAACTCGATGACCCTGGTTCCTATCCTCGGGTAGTTCATCTCTTTGTAAATAAGCAATTATCTCGTCCATCCAGCTCAGGGATGAAGTCTAAATGTCCAAGATGACATCTTCTGTTCTAATACTGGGTTCTTGAAGGATCTCAACACTTATGGTCTGAGGAGTATCTGTTTCCAGTGCTGCAGCTAGAGCAGCCAACCCATCTGCATGTCTGTTCTGATCCCTCACGAAATGCCTAAACTCAATGCTCTTGAAATCTGAAGCCAACTCCCAGACCTTGTGCATGTACGCGATCATTCTCTCGTTTTTGGCCTCATATTCTTTGTTTAGCTGGTTAACCACGAGTCTGAAGTCGCTATATACTAACAAATCTTTTACTCCCACTGCTGGGGCTATCCCTAGTCCAGCCACAACTGCCTCATACTCAGCTTCATTGTTTAAGGCTGGAAACATAAGCCTTATCGCCTGCTCAATGATTTCTCCTTCGGAATTTGTTAGCACAATACCCAAACCTGCTCCTTTTCCGTTCGATGCCCCATCCACTTTAAGCTCCCATTTCGTCTTATTATCACTGTCTATATTGTCTTCCCCCTCCCCTCCCAATTCAGGCAGAGAGGCTGTGACAAGGGCTAGAATTAATTTTTCGAGGGGTAGGTAGCGAGTTTTAGCATCCAGTAATGTCTTGCTAATATAATAAATTAGCTTTTGCTCGTGACCACGCTGGGCGATGAGTACTCCACTAAGGGAATGTGCTGAAACCGCTAGGTATAGGTAAAGTGTTTCCCTAAGGTGAGGGTAGGTTAGGGTGGGGAGTGTTTCTAAGTGAGCAACCAGTTTTTGGTAAGCTTCCTGACATTCTGTGTTCCATCCCAAGTTTTTACCCTTCTTTAGGATCTGGAAGAAAATGTGGCATTTGTCTGATGACCTTAAGATAAATCTGATAAGTGCTGCCACCATCCCATTTAACTGTTGGACATCTCTAACCTTTGTTGGTGTCTTGAGGGTTCTGATTGCCTCAATCTTACTCGGGTTTGCCTTAATCCCTCTTCTCGAGACTAAGTGACCCAGAAACTTTCCCAAGTCTATTCCAAATGAGCTTTTCTTTGCATTCAACTTCATCCCGTACTCCTTGAGTCGAGCGAAGGTTTCAGTCAGATCTGCTAAGTGATTTTTCTCAGAACTACTCTTTACAATGGTGTCATTGATATATGCTTCTAGGCTTTTACTAATCAATCCCTTGAACATCCTACTTACAAGACGTTGATAGGTTGCCCCAGCATTCTTCAGTCCAAATGGCATTACCTTGTAGCAGTAGGTTTCCTTCGAGGTAATAAACCCTGTTTTATTTTGATCGTGTTCTACCATAGGTATTTGATGATAACCCAAGAAGGCATCGAAGATGCTTAGTCGCTCGTAACCTAAGATGGAGTATATTAGCTGGTCAATCTTTAGTAATGGGAAACTGTCTTTGGGGCATGCCTTGTTAAGATCTGTGCAGTCAATGCATACACGCTAGTCTCCAGTTTTCTTTCTTATACATACGGGATTGGCAAACCAGCTTGGGTACTTCACCTCTCGAATGAATCCCGCCCTTAAAAGCTTATCCACCTCAGCAGAAATCATTTGAGCTCGATCATTAGATAGCCTCCATTGCTTTAGGACTACAGGTTTGCAGTTCGGGTTTACCTGCAGCTCGTGCTGTATAATTCTCGGGTCGATTCCAGGCATCTCATGGGGTGAACAAGCAAACACATTGACATTATTTTTCAAAAATTAGAACAATTCTACAGCGTCGGTCTCATTCAATGATTTTCCAATCCAGAAAAACCTCTTCGGAACCTCGAGATTAATTATCTTCTTTACAAGTTCTTCCTTCGTTCGATCTGCGGGCTCTAGAGCAGTTTCTTCTACCCCAGGCCGCTCCCCCTTTCGTTGCTATAAGGAGGCTTGATCAACCTTAGCTTTCTTCTTCTGTTCTAGTGCTTACTTTGAGGTCTTAGTTTTTTCATTCTCCAAGCTAGGGAGTTGGGGGATTTTAGACTTTAGCTTATCCCCCGAAGAAGTCGAGTAGCCTGCATACTCAACCAAGAAACATTCTCTAGCTGCTGTTTGGCTTTCCTTTATCTCCATGATCCCCTCCGGACTCGAGAACCTGATAGACTGGTGGTAAGAAGACGGAATAGCCTTGATGGCATGGATCCAGGGTCTTCTAAGGATTACATTATAGGCTAATTTCTCCTGGATGACCACAAAAGTTTCCATTGTTTGGATTGGCCCCGCTCAAACTAGGAGAGTTATTTACCCTAATAGAAATGTCATGTTCCCACTGAAAGCCTTCAAGCTGACGTGGTAAGGTTTGAGATCAGAGTCTTTCAGCCCGAGTTGCCTAAATAGTTTTTGGAACATTACGTTCACGGATGCTCCATTGTCTACGTAGACTTTTCCCACATCATAGTTCCCAATGAGCACGCGCACAACCAAGGCATCGTTATGGGGCCACCACACTGTCTCATCAGATTCTACATCCCCAAAAAAAAGCAGCTTTTCTCCAGACTCCCCTTTATCCCGAGGAAGAAATACTGGCTTGCTCCTAACATCACTGACCTCGGCATCTTTATTATTATTTACCACTCTAATTATAAATTAATTATTGTGATTATTATTTTTATTATTGTTGTTATCATAATTATAATCCTTATTAATATTTATTCTTATTTAATCACCAAAACTTTAGGATTATATATAACAAAACAAAAAGAAAAAAAAAATTTACTAACTTATTATAATAGGATTAATGATGTAATTAATCCTTCAGATGAGGTCATTGCTTACATGGGAGGGGATAGGTGGCTAAATTTTATGAATTGCTAAAAAAGTAAAGCAAAACAAAACAAACCAACAAAAACAGCCACGTTTGCTTGAGGAAAAAGAAATGGTTTGCTTGGGGACAAAGGGATAAGGGGGAATCTTCACAAATTAATGAGGGGAGACTTCCTTTGACTTGAGGGGGTATAAAAGGGCTAATTTTCAGCTCATTTTCGTGCTATTTTGGGCTGCTAAGAGAGTGTAAAAACAAGAGAGAAATAGAGAGAAAGAAAGAAGGAGAAAAAAGGGAGCTCAAACTATGGAAGTTTCAAAACATTTTTCTACAAAGCTAAGGTGAGATTTTTCTTCTTTGAATGATATAGGATAGGTTCTAAAAGTTTCATGAGGATTGGTTGATGTTTGGATAATTTTTGGAGCTTCAAAGAAGCATCAATGGCTTCCCTCATACTTTGTTTGATTGGTTCTCTATGCACAGTAAATGAAACTTCATGAAATTTGTACCATAGTTTTATGATACTATAGAGAAGCTTCTGTATAAATCTTAGCCTTTAATACAATGTAGGTTGGGAGAAATAAATGGGACAACCCGAAACACAAATATGAAAAACTGTATGACTTCGTAACTCATTTAATTTTTTTGATATTTTTATAATATTTTACATGAAAAACTAAGCAAAATGGGCTTTTGAATCATCGAAAAAGGTTAAGAAATGAATTAGTTATGAATTTTTGAAGTTTGGATAATTAGTTGAAAAAAATGTGAACAGCACTGTTTTTTTGTAGTTGCACGGGGAAGAAGATGTGCAGGTTGGTTAGGTGTGGCAGGGTGTACCATAGGCCACCTGGACCTTAGTGCAATTGGCCATGTGGGGCCCTCCTTTGGAGCTAAAAATATTTTTAAAAATCATATAAAAATACTAGAAACCTATATTTACAATTTTGTAATCATTTGATTGTGATAACATGGGTTTCAAAAATTAGGATATTATAACCCTTTTATGTAATTTGTTTTCAAACTTTGATTACCTTAAACAAAGTGTATTGAATTCCGATTAAGTTACCATTTAAAACATTGGATTCATATGAACAAAATCTATATGAGGATATTGTGAGGCAAAATGAATATTTTTATTTTGAGCATTATTTTATTCACTTGTAAAATGACTATTATACCCCTACGTACTAAAAATAGCTCAAATGGATTCCAAATTGAGTTATGTTTGAATCTATGAGATATTGGTGAAAAGTAAAACACTTTAGGGACTTTTATTAACATTTCTATGATGTCATCATAGTCCTCATAATTCTTGTATTTGCAATATAGCCTCTATGTTTATGAAAATTTCAAATTGTCCCAAATTGAATATTTGGCATTAAGATTTATGTTGAGTAGTTTGATTTAGATTGTTAATAGTAGTAGAACATAATATGAATGATAATGCATGAGCATGCATATTCATATTTTATAACGGGAAAACATACTATTGAGGTTAATTTGCATACATATATGAAATTATCATCCATATATTGAGCTCCATAATAATTAATACATGTAATAACATGTATGAATCTATTGTATGAAATGTTTATGCGAAGTTGCTTATATTTGTAATTGAGATTGAAATGTTGAGATGTTGAGATGAGACGACCGGGTTGAGAATACCTGACAGTTAGTGCACTAATATGCTACTCCATTTTTGAGGGCAAAAGGCCAGTGGGGTAGTATACACACATAATGAGAGGTGTGTGCTGTGGTCATAGAGAGTATATCCTGTATGAGTAGACAGGTATACTGTGATTATTTGTTTTGCAGGTTGCGAAAGGCAATAGAGGCATAGGTATGTGCAAAAAATTTTATATGCGAGAAAGGCATTATTGACTCATGAATATTACAAAATACTTGCCTATGCATGATAAATTGTATTAGACCCATGTTGGTTGTTCAAAGAGGAATTATCTCACTGAGCTGTGGTTTGCTCACCCTTTTATTAATAAATAATTATCAGGATCTAGAAATTTGTGAGCAATTGAGGAAAACATGGGAGAAGGAGCTTGCTATTTAGAATTAGAGTTTATTTTGCTTTATTCAAAGAATGTAATTTGGAACTTATATGTTATGTAATATCGAACAATAATGTTTTGTGCTAAGTTATGTAATATTATCAGAATGACTTCGCTTCGTGAATGTATGGATAAGGTTTCTGAACTGTTATCGCCACATTAGGCTTAAGTAAGGCTATTTTTGGGGCGTGATAGATTTTGGTATCAGAGCCTAGGTTTAGGCTGAAACGACTTACTATATTAAATGTTGTAGACTTATTACTAATTTTGTTTTCTTTTCATGATAGGATGGAAGGGAATGAGCGATGGGGAGGTTTCTTCATAGGCCCATATAGTATTGTACCACGTGACCCTAGGCGATACCATGACATTATCTCCTTTGATGCACAGGCGTTGGTGTATAGCGAGGTTGTTCGGCTCATGAGGGATTTGCCTGTCTGTGACCCGGATGTGCTGAGGCGTCTGGTGCGCTATTATCAAGGGATTGATCGTGATGTTAGGGAAATGATTCTTCATGTAGTAGATGATGAGGAGTTATTTGGGTCGATTGTGGATAGAGTATTCCATGATCTAGGGATTCAGTTTGGTGTCAGGGGAGGAGAGCTATTACCACCAGTAGAACCTCAGCCACCCATACAGGTGCCACCACCTGTTGAGCCACAGCCGCCTCCAGAGGTTCCACTGCCAGCGGAGGTTCCGCCACCCCCAGTGGCACCACAGGCACCACAGGAGATGTTACCCCCTTGATTATCGAGATCTCTTCTAATACCTCATCTTCTGATTCTTTGAGACTTGTGAGCTAACCATAGTGTTAACTCCAATATGTTTTGTATTTGATGGGTATTTTGTTATTCTTTTCTTTCCACTCATGATGGAATGTCATTAAGTTTGGTTTAGCGAAATTCGGGGACGAATTTCCTATTAGTTGGGGAGAATTGTAAACCCGTAATTTTTAAATAGGGTATTAAGGGTTTAATCTATGGTTAACGTAGTTTAATCCCTTGATTTGTCGGATGACTTCATGCATGGGTAATGCATGTGTATGATATTATGAGGTTGGATGTGTTATGATGCTTGTTTTGTGCATTGAGTACCTTTCGGGTGCGTTTAGCCTTATTTGGCAACTTAAGGGTTTAAGTTGCTGAAATTGGCTAAGTGTTGGGGAAAAGTGAATTTTCGTAAATCTTAGTTTTGAAAGATAATTTTTGGCGGTAATGGGAGTTTATAATATTATAAGCATTGGTTTTTTTATGGGATTTTATTAGCATGTTTGGATTGGATTCCACGCATGTTTGTTTTAGGAAAATCTGTCGGGAGACGGATTTTGTACTAAAACTTGAAAATGAGATTTTGATATATTGGGAATTTGATTTTTCTGATATTTTATTTGGATTCAATGGGGGGTTATTTGCTTATTTTCATTAAATAACTTAAAGTAACAGGAAGAAGAAAAGAATGGAGAAGATTACTTAAATGTTTTGAATGAAATAAGGCTGTGGAGTGTATTCTGCCTGTTTGAGTCGACTGAAGTGTGATTTCAGTCGACTGAATTACACAGAAGCTGAGGAGTTCCAATTCTGAGATTCAGTCGACTGAATCCTCATTTCAGTCGACTGAATTGCTAAATGAGTCACTGAATTAGGTCTGAAGGCCTATTTTTTTTGCTGAAATGACGCATGTGTCCCTCTGAGGTTATAAAACCCCTCAACCCCGACTTGTAACCCTCTTCCTGCATTTTAGAGCAAGAGAGAGGGAGAGTGAGCTTGGGAGAGCTCTTGGGGCGTACGAAGGAGAGAGGGAGTTTTTCTCTCTACTTTTGCTTGGATTTTATGCTTTAGGCTTGCATTTCAACACTTCTAGCTTGGATTCACCCATGGATTACCTCTATTTCGGATTTGAGAGGTAATTTCTCATGTATAAGGCTAGGGTTTGTATTTCTTTTGGGATTTATTTATCATCATCCTCATATTTTGTGGTTATTCATGGTGTTCATGAGGTTTGGCTGCATCTTGGAGTTGGAATCTCCATTCTCTTCATCATCCATGGCCATTGGAAGTTAGGTTTACTTTGGGGAGCTTGCATGTGCATCCTAGGCTTGGATCTACACACCCAAACATCAAGATTGCATTTTTTACACGTTTCATGGAGGTAGGTGCAATTTACATAGGTTTAAACTATGGACATGATAATATGGTATATATTATCATATTATTTGGTATTCTGGGCCTAGAATATGTATATATACATGATTTATGGGATCAATCTTGAAATGAGATCATGGTATTTGATAATCTAATTTGGGAATTATGTTCCTACGAATTTCGGGTATTTTATACATGCTATGGAATATAGATGTATGAATTTTGGTTAATTTCCATGTTTATAGATGTTTTTCGATTATGATTTCAAGGCTATAATCACAGTGAGAGGTTATGTTGTTTATCATAATTTTGGGTATAATTATGATGTTATTTGATTATGGGTTATATACCATATTTTGGAGATGATTTTGGTTACAAACTCATTTTATGGTTTATTGCACTGCATGTTGGCATAATCATGCATTAAATGGACTTAATGAATACTGGGTAAAAGTATTGCATAAAAAGGGGTCATTGGAATGGACTACTTGCAGTCAATGGGACTTTGCGGTGTTTTCCATTCCTTTGGTCCTGGGGTACTTTCCGGTTCCAGGTAGGAACCCTTGTGTTGTCCTCTTGGAGGTGGGTTTCAAATCCTCCGTTTCCGCGCGAAGACTCCTGTGGGAGTGGTTGGTATAAATGGATTTAATGTAAATTGGACATGAGTCACATGCATTGGGCATTATGCATTATTTGTTTTAAGGTTATGGGTTATAACTTATTTTGGAATTTGTAATATACTTGGTTAGTATATTTTGATTTAATGATATAATGGGTTTTATTTATATCATTGCTTTAGTTTACTATGTTAAATTGTATCTACTGAGTCGTCGGACTCACGCCTATTTATTTCCATGTTTTTCAGAGATTATTTTCAAGTGGATTTATGCTTTACACGGGGATGCTCTTAACGAAAAAGGCCTATGTTAATTATTGATGGATCTTCATGGATGAATGTATTAATTCATTTTATTGGGCCAATGTAAATGTGAAATTAATCAGGGTTGTAATTGTAATTATTTAATGTTGTGTACACGTGGAATGCGATGCATGGGATGATACCACTTTCATGGATGACATTGAAATTTTTATCAATGGATTTTTATAACAGGTATTATGATGGTAGTCCTATCTATGGATGGGTCATGTCCAAAATGCTGAAAATTTTCAAAATGGTTGAGATTTGGAAAACTGTCATCCACGTTTTATCAAAGGATTTATTAAAATAAAGCTTGTTTTATTATATTGATCACGGCTTAATTAATTTGGGTCGTGACACCAGTCTTCCTATTTCAAGCTTCCATATAGATCTTGGATAGAGTGGTACCAACTTGTCAAACTTTGAGGATTCGCCCTTCTGTGAAGTATCTATTACCAAAACTTTATCTGCCATGGCTGGGTCGGAACATGGATAAAAAGTATATGGGATGTACTGCTTTATAGAAGAGTAATGGCGTGATGATTCATTCAGCTCTTTCTCAATGCATTGGACATAATCAAACCCAGATAGCGGTATCGCTGCTGATTCAGGTTGTATCTCACATATAGGCACACCTGCGAGTTCAATTCATAGTCCCCTTGAAGCGTTACTATGGCTCCTTCATAAGGAAACTTCACCTTTTGATGGAGTGAAGATGGCACAGCCCCAGCAGGATGGATCCAAGGTCAGCCCAACAACAAGTTGAAACATGACGGCACATCCAACACTTGGAATTCTACCCTAAATTCAGGGGTCCCATGATAAGAGGCAAAGTAACTACCCCTATTACTTCTCGGCGGTGTTGTCATAAGCTCTTACAGTCTGCCCAGATGGCGTGAAATCAGTGGGTCCCAAACCCAAAACAGTGGCAGTTCAGAGAGGACATACATTCAATGCGGACCCATTGTCGATAAGAACGGTGGGAACCCTCTTCCCCATAGTGTCAATGGTCACATAGAGAGCTTGAGAATGGCTCGGCCCGCTTTTAGGTAGGTCTACATCGGTGAACACGATGGTTGAGTTCTTGGGAGTTGGATTCACCAAATGTACCAATCCCTCGGGGGATGTGTCACAGGCACTTGTATCTGATTCAACAGTTTCAACACGGTCTGTCTGTGCTTTGCAAGGCCATGAGCAAGCCCCAAATAGTGATGTTGGCATTGGTCTTCTTCAGTTGCCTAAGCACTTCATCCTCTTCTTCTTGCAAGCTAGGACACCTCTGCCCTTCCAAATCTTCCAACGGATTTTCAGATTCTAGGTGGGGAGGCTTGAAATGATGACCCCCTCTGGTTATATGGTCCAACTCATCATCGCTAGCCCATATGTCATGGACTTCCTCGGAGTCATTCATCAAGTCATCCTATTCTATCATGTCGATGCTCTCCATCTCTGTCGGCAAGTCATCCCAACCTGAAGGGACTATCGGCTCATCTGATATCGGACTTGGGCTTGAGTACAGCACATAGTAATCATATTTCCCTGACGCTTCACCTAATAGGCCAACCTGAGGATCCCCTGTTTCATATCTTTCTTTCAGCTCTTGTTGGATAGATTTCTTTGGCAACAACAAAACCTTTTGGTCAACGAGGTCTTGAATGATCTTCTTTAGTATAGAACAAGCCTCAGTGTCATGGCTGGGTGCACGATGGTATTGGCAATATTGGTGAGGGGTTGATGGCCTTGGCTTTGGTGGAAGTGGCATGATAAGGCTGTTATTGCGGCAAATGGTGAAAAGACGGGTTAAGGTCATGGGGAGCGGAGTGTATTGTCTTATGGGATGGCGAGGGCGAGAAGATTCAACCCCAATGGCATTTATGGTGTTAGGTGGGGGTGTGTTGTGTGTGTGGAGAGGATTACGGGTGACATTTGGACGGGTTGGGTGGTGAAATGACTTGCTTGTCAATGAGGTTTTGGACTTGGTGGCGAAGGCGAATACAGCGATTGGTGGCATGGCCTTTGGATTGGTGGTACTTGCAGTACTCATTCTCATTGTAGCTCTTGGGTAAGGGATTTGGTGGAGGTCTTAGGTCGAGTGGCTTCAATAGGTCACGACTTATGAGCTTTTCAAGGACTCTTTCGAGTGGCATGAATAGGTCAGTGAATTGGCGAGGTGGGTTGACATCATTAAGAGAAAAGGGTTGGATTGGTTGAGTTATGGTGTTGACCTCGACATTGTTCTTCCCAGTAAAGTTTGTCTTGCGACTCCTCACTTCCTCAGTCTTGATTGTCCCATCATTGATAGCATCTTCAACCTGCGTGCCAGCCCCAATGAGAGCTTTGAAATTTGGGAAATAGTGGGCAAATAGGTGCTTGTGATACACGGGCAGCAGGTTCTTAACCACTAACTGAATTTGGTCCTCCTCATTCGGCCTATCCGTCATTCTCGACGCCTTTTGTCTCCACCTTGTAATGTAAGCGGAGAAGTTTCATGAGCCCCTTGCTTGGTAGTTTCTAGGTCCCTTCGAGTAACGTCCACCTCTGTGTTATACTTGTAGTGCTCTGAAAACTCATTGCATATGTCTTCCCAAGTCCGGTTCTATTCTCATCCAAGGATAAGAACCATTTCAAAGCAGAAGTGGCCAAGGTTTCATGGAACATTTGAGCTAAAAGCTCGTCAAGCCCCTCGAGGGTGCATAGCTCGCACGTACATCTTCAAATGAGTCTTAGGGCAACCCGTCCCATCGAACTTTTCTAACTCCGGCATCTTGAATTGTAGTGGAATACGAGCCGTTGGAAACAGGGATAGAGTCCGCACATCGACCATGTCATCAGCCCTGCGAATCCCTTTTATAGTTCTCTCCAATGCTTCTACCTTACTAGCTAACACGGAATCACTGCTAGAACCTTTCCCCTTGGCTTCCCTTTCTAGGTCGGTGACCTCAGGTTTCGAGCTACTTTCCCCCCTTGTCTTGGTGTTCTCATTGGATTGAGGTCCCTCTTCGGTGCCAGCCCCATGAGGTATACCCGAGGAATGGGCCTTAGAGCCATTTTGTTCAAGATCCCCATCTTCTGTTGGTTCTCTTGAGCCATTTTCAATGCGGTATCGGATGTCTCGGCGGTATGGTCAAGCTTGGTCATGATGGCTTTCAGGCAAGCCTCAAGGTCAAAGTGCCCCTCACTAGTTCTTTCGTCGGCCATGTCTGTCTGATGGGTAGACTCAACACTCACTAGACGCCCTTGTGGATTGCGGATCCAAGCCAGCACGTCTATGGATAGAAAAGTTTTAACCTTTAGCCTAAGGATCTGTCCTAAACCTCCATATTTTCCTTAATGAATTCGGTCTCTACACCATGTTCAATTAATTCATTCCTTTTATCCAATTACCTTTACAGGGATCATGGATTAAGGTATGTTTTAAAGAATAGGGCATAGAGTCCTTCAACTAGGTTTAATTAATCCCCTAGGACTAGCACATCACAAACATAGCTTTACATCCTATTTCCTTAATTTATTCCTCCTAACCCATGGCCTTAACGAAGGCTAGGGTTTAAAGGTCTATATTAAGGGCATAAGATATAAAGCCTCACACCACACAAACAGCATAGCATCATTACAAACAATTGTGGGTGCATAAAGGTGAGACCGTAGTGTCCTACAAGTCTGTCTATATGGACTAATGATAAGGGTAGGCTAGGGTCCTTCACTTGCTTGAGCAATCCTTATACCTAACCACATGTGGCATCAGGAACGCCGCGTGGGTCCAGCAGTACGTGATTAACTCATTTAATATACCCAAGGGTACTAGGCAAGAGAGGTTGATAGCTTTCGCCCCAACACATGGAATCAGGAAAACCAAGGTTGAGACTAGGCTGATCGTTGGCAAGGATACATCGAGGGACATCGATCCTAGCATGCAAGAGTTTGCGCACACAATGCAATAATGAAAGCACACAATCAAGCGGATGCAATGTGATTGATTTTAATTAAACATAAGAAATTAACCTAGCCCAATTAAACTTTATAGAGTCTAGCCCACAAGTCCCCAGCAGTCGCCAAACTGTGAACCCCGGAAATTGGGCCCACGAGGGATTGAAAAAAAGTGAGTTTAAAAAAGAAAAAGGAAAGGAGTCGCCACCTTATTTTTTAAAGGAAACAAGGAAAACCCTAAAAATAGTTTGTTTTAGGAAAACAATTTGAATGACTCCATAAAAAAGGAAAGGCAAAAACCAATCTTTTGAAAACCAAAGAAATCGGGATTCGGAGGCTAAGTTATGACATGGGAAGGTTCTAGGCAAAGCCTATAGGCACCCATGTCACCCTTTCGGTCTCTCAGTTCATTTGGGCTAAATCAAGATCTTTCCATACAAAAATCAGCAAGTATATCATCACAAGATTGCATGCATATCATATATTTCATTCATCCATCCATGCATAATAAGCAAATAAAACAGAAAATGAAAAGAAGAAAAGAAAACATAAATAAACCTAGGATGCTTGGATCCTAGAACGGACTTGAGCCTCACGAAGAGCGCCTACGTACCATGCAACGAAATACATGGATCAAAGTCCACGTAGTTCGATTAGAATTAGGGTTAAGACCTAATATAAACCTATGGTTAAAACCCTAGGTTTCCTTATTTGATCAAAAGAGTTGAATGATAGAAAGTTTGATTTTAGGAAAGAAATCCACAAAATGGAAACTTTAATAAAAACCAGAATTTTGTTGGTTAAGGAAACCTCTAATTAAACCATAGGATCATATTAAAATTAACCCTAAATAGGGAGAAGAGAATGAGTTAAGAAGAAAGGTGAATTGGGGCACCTTCACACCCACTTACCTGAGCGCAATTAGCTCCAAGCATTTAGCCATTTCAGACATAAGCAGCCCTATTTGCCATGGGACAAATACCACACCTATTTGCACCCTTACAAGTGCTCAAAACCATGCAAAAACACTAACATGCAAATCTGGACAGAATAGTATTATGACCTAAAATCATCCACTAAGCATGCCAATAGCAAAAACAGCGAACAATAATAAGTCCTAACATACTCCTAGAACCATATCATGCATAAAAACCCTAAAACATACTAACATGCATGCAAAACTATCATGTTTACTCCATATGAAAAACATATACAGCAAACACGAAGAAAAACCAATAAAAAAGTCTACTTTATCATGCTATATGAAAACAAACACGAAACAATGACTCTAAAACCCTAAACTCACAAATATGCTTAAAAACATACAAAACATACTTTAATCATGCTAAAACCAAACTAAACAGAAATTAAATCATGCATATTAACTAACTAAAGCAATATAACATGATGAAAATCCTAACTCTAACATGCAATGACACTAATCCTAGCACAAGGACAAACAAGAGCACAAGAATCACAACTATGCATTAAAAACCTAAAGGACAGCCCTAAAGCATGCTAATCAGTAGATAAAAAATAGATATTCCATGTATATTAACTAGCTAGAGTGTTAATACATGATAAAAAAGTTACCTTTAACATGCAATAAGCCTAACCCATATGAGAACCTAGTTTAAGCTTGAATAGAGAAGGAGAATACCTTAGGAAGTGGCTCCCCTTGTGTTTGTAATTGTTCGTGGCTCCTCAGCTCTTTAGAGTGAATCAAACCAACACGAATCCTCCTCTTTGTCAAAGTGGTATCACAGCAAAGAGATCAAAACTCACTCAACTTTGAAAAGAAATAGAAAACAAAAAGAGAACAAGAGAAAAGAAAAAGTGATTCTCGTCACTTTGCAGCAGCAGCAACTTCAATCGCGTTTTTGGGTATGAAAACGTTGGATTTGGACAAAGCTTGTGAAATACAAAGTTGTAGAGAATTGAATTATCTTTCTAACAAGACCAATTTCATCAAATTCTGACTTTGGATGAAAAAGTTATGATTAAAATACGACTGCTGGTTTTCAGAAAATCTGCTGCTGAATTATGACGAATTTCACTCCCTCCAAACCCTCTTCTCTTCCCCCCTGTTTAAAGACATTAAGAGAGTATTTATAGCTGAAATCTGGAGTTTCCCTTTCCTTCCTGGACTAGGTTTCCTTGGAGAATAATCAAAAGGTATTTTATAATGATAAAAGACTTCTAATCTGAATAGGAAAAGGAAATTGTCTTTTATAAAAATTGGGAGACTGACCGCTAACACGCATGCACATGTATCGTATGTGCGTACACACACTCATCACATACGTACACGTGTTAGTGTCATGATAAAAATGGCTAATTTAATAAAATAATTTTCTTTTCATTTTAACCAAAAATCTCATGCTGTGATTCGCACTAATTCTTCAAGGATAATCCGTAAATAACCATACTAAACTCATCATCAGGGCCATGGGACTTAAGATGACAACCGGTACAAAATGATGACTAATGAAAGTCAATTTGAAAAGATTTGGTTGGTAATTGTGAGTCAATTAGAGCTAACCCAAGGAAGGGTCAATTAACCAACTTGAACCACATCGAGCCATTTTAATCCCGAGCCATTGACTTACCAAATTGACACTAAAAACACCTCTTATGCATCCATATGAACTCCAATTGACAATTTGGAGATCATTCCAAGGTCAAATGAAAAGTTTGGGACTTAAAAGACGATTATGCCCCTCAAGTCACAAAAGCTCTTATTATCCCTCAAGATCAACTCCAATTTGAACCAAAATTCATATCCATTGTCCTTGTGACTCTAGAAAACTAATGCAAGTGACTAGACTCAAAAACAAAACAAAAACATGCATGAAATGATGAGCCCTAGTAAGGTGGTGCAAAAATGGGGTGTGACAGTATGCATGATTAGGATGATGTTTATGGGCTGTTTTGCATGCTGAAGTGTTATTTCATGTGATTTAATGCATAGTTGGGATTATATTCTCTTGTGCTGAAATTGAGATTATGCTTAGAATAGCTATATTTCATGTGCAAGCCTATGTCTTTATCATGTGTTGATTATTCTATTGGTTAATATACATGGTTAGAATGCTGTTCATATTCGGTTTTGCATGATTTAGGCTTATTTCATGTGATTCTATGCACAATTGTGATTCTAGGGTTTTTATCATCCTTGCATTGGTTTAGTTGCATATAGCATGGTAGCTTAGGATTTTTCTTTAGTTTTTCTTCATAGTTGCTGTATATGTGCTGCATATTAGATAACTATGATATTTTTGCATTCATGGTAGTTGATTTTAGGTTTGTTTGCATGTTATTGCATATAGGGTTGAATTAGGGTTTATGTTATTTCATGATTCATGTTGTTTACATGATTTGTGGGTGATTTTAAGCCTTATTTCAATTCTGTCCAGATTTGTTATTTGTCCTTAATGTGATATTTTGAGCATGTGTTAGCCTATGTTTAAGCATAATAATTGCTTGGTTAGAAACTAGGTTGGTTTGTTGGTATATTTGGTATGTTTTGCATGCAAATTGTAGGTACATGACAGGTATAAACCCGTAGAAAGTGGGATATGACAGATGCAATTACCCCACCAATGTGGGGTGATTATTTTGGCTATTGCAAGATGAAATCTTGCAAATAAAGTAATTACCTTATGCAATAGGGTAGTTATTTTTGACAGGTTGCTTTTGCTTAAAGTAAATTGGGTATGAAGGTGCCCTAATTCACCTTTCTTTCCTTTCCTTGAAACTTTCCCTTTCTCCCTCTTAGGGTTATTTCCTAACAGAGGGGTATGGTAATTCCTATAATTTCCATTCATAAAGAAATTCCTTTTTAAATCAAATTTTCTATCTTTACTTGAAATTCCATATTTTCTAAAAGATTTTTTGAGAATCATTTATCTTTGGAAACTCTTTTATCTATGAAAGGAAACTTAGGGTTTACCATAGGCCTCTATTAGGTTATAACCCTATTCCCTTTTGAACTACGTGGACGTTGATCTATGTATTTCCATATATGGTATGTAGGCGCTCTTCGTGAGGTTCAAGTCTGCCCTAGGATACTAGGTATCCTAGGTTTTCTCTATCCTTTTTCTCTTTTCTATTTTTCTTTGATTTATTTGATTATGTGGATGAATGAATAGATGATATGCATGCTGCCTTGTGATGATAATTGCTATTTCTTAAGTGTTTAAGACTTTGATTTAGCCCAATTAAATTAAGAGACCGTTTAGGGCGATATGGGTGCCTATAGGCTTTGCCTAGAACCTTCCCATATTGTAACTTAGCCTCCGAATCCACAATCTTTGGTTTCCAAAAGACTTTTTGCCTTTCCATTTTTAAACATGGAGTCACTCGTTTTGGAAAATAAAACATTTTAGGGTTTTCCTTGTTTCCTTTAAAAAATAAAGTGGCGACTCCTTTTCGTTTTCAAACCTATTTTCCTTTCAACCCTCGTGGGCCATCCACTTTCCTGGATCCACAGAATGGCCAAGGAATGGATATGGGATATAATTCTTGGGCTGGCTAGTGTATTTTATCGGCAAACATCTGGCACTTCGGACATCTTTTAACGTATCTGATAGCATCTTTCTACATATATGGCCACCAGTACCCCCAGGAGTTCGCTCTGTGGGCTAATGATCTTCCTCCTGTGTGACCCCCACATGACCCCTCATGGAGTTCAGTCAAAAGGTCTAGCACCTGGTCTGGATACACACACTTCAAGTATGGCCCCGTATAAGATCTTTTATAGAGAGTGCCCGAAGGAGATAACCAAAATCGAGCTGCCTTAATTCGAACTCGATGACCCTGGTTCCTGTCCTCGGGTAGTTCATCTCTTTGTAAATAAGCAATTATCTCGTCCATCCAGCTCAGGGATGAAGTCTAAATGTCCAAGATGACATCTTCTGTTCTAATACTGGGTTCTTGAAGGATCTCAACACTTATGGTCTGAGGAGTATCTGTTTCTAATGCTGCACCTAGAGCAGCCAACCCATCTGCATATCTGTTCTGATCCCTCACGAAATGCCTAAACTCAATGCTCTTGAAATCTAAAGCCAACTCCCAGACCTTGTGCATGTACGCGATCATTCTCTCGTTTTTGGCCTCATATTCTTTGTTTAGCTGGTTAACCACGAGTCTGGAGTCGGTATATACTAACAAATCTTTTACTCCCACTGCTCGGGCTATCCCTAGTCCAGCCACAACTGCCTCATACTCAGCTTCATTATTTAATGCTAGAAACATAAGCCTTATCGCCTGCTCAATGATTTCTCCTTCGGAATTTGTTAGCACAATACCCAAACCTGCTCCTTTTCCGTTCGATGCCCCATCCACTTTAAGCTCCCATTTCTTCTTATTATCACTGTCTATATTGTCTTCCCCCTCCCTTCCCAATTCAGGCAGAGAGGCTGTGACAAGGGCTAGAATTAATTTTTCGAGGGCTAGGTAGCAAGTTTCAGCATCCAGTAATGTCTTGCTAATATAATAAATTGGCTTTTGCTCGTGACCACGTTGGGCGATGAGTACTCCACTAAGGGAATGTGCTGAAACCGCTAGGTATAAGTAAAGTGTTTCCCTGAGGTGAGGGTGGGTTAGGGTGGGGAGTGTTTCTAAGTGAGCAACCAGTTTTTGGTAAGCTTCTTGACATTCTGTGTTCCATCCCAAGTTTTTACCCTTCTTTAGGATCTGGAAGAAAATGTGGCATTTGTCTGATGACCTTAAGATAAACCTGCTAAGTGCTGCCACCATCCCATTTAACTGTTGGACATCCCTAACCTTTGTTGGTGTCTTGAGGGTTCTGATTGCCTCAATCTTACTCGGGTTTGCCTTAATCCCTCTTCTCGAGACTAAGTAACCCAGAAACTTTCCCAAGTCTATTCCAAATGAGCTTTTCTTTGCATTCAACTTCATCCCGTACTCCTTGAGTCGAGCGAAGGCTTCAGTCAGATCTGCTAAGTGATTTTTCTCAGAACTACTCTTTACAATGGTGTCATTGATATATGCTTCTAGGCTTTTACTAATCAATCCCTCGAACATCCTACTTACAAGACGTTGATAGGTTGCCCCAGCATTCTTCAGTCCAAATGGCATTACCTTATATCAGTAGGTTTCCTTCGGGGTAATAAACCCTGTTTTATTTTGATCGTGTTCTACCATAGGTATTTGATGATAACCCAAGAAGGCATCGAAGATGCTCAGTCGCTCGTAACCCAAGATGGAGTATATTAGCTGGTCAATCTTTGGTAATGGGAAACTGTCTTTGGGGCATGCCTTGTTAAGATCTGTGAAGTCAATGCATACACGCCAGTCTCCAGCTTTCTTTCTTATACATATGGGATTGGCAAACCAGCTCGGGTACTTCACCTCTCGAATGAATCCCGCCTTTAAAAGCTTATCCACCTCAACAGAAATCATTTGAGCTCGATCATTAGATAGCCTCCGTTGCTTTAGGACTACGAGTTTGCAGTTTGGGTTTACCTGCAGCTCGTGCTGTATAATTCTCGGGTCGATTCCAGGCATCTCATGGGGTGACCAAGCAAACACATCGACATTATCTTTTAAAAATTAGAACAATTCTACAGCGTCGGTCTCATTCAATGATTTTCCAATCCAGAAAAACCTCTCCGGAACCTCGAGATTAATTATCTTCTTTACAAGTTCTTCCTTCGTTCGATCTGCGGGCTCTAGAGCAGTTTCTTCTACCCCAGGCCGCTCCCCCTTTCGTTGCTATAAGGAGGCTTGATCAACCTTAGCTTTGTTCTTCTGCTCTAGTGCTTACTTTGAGGTCTTAGTTTTTTCATTCTCCAAGCTAGGGAGTTGGGGGATTTTAGACTTTAGCTTATCCCCTGAAGAAGTCGAGTAGCCTGCATACTCAACCAAGAAACATTCTCTGGCTGCTGTTTGGCTTTCCTTTATCTCCATGATCCCCTCCGGACTCGGGAACCTGATAGACTGGTGGTAAGAAGACGGAATAGCCTTGATGGCATGGATCCAGGGTCTTCTAAGGATTACATTATAGGCTAATTTCTCCTGGATGACCACAAAAGTTTCCATTGTTTGGACTGGCCCCGCTCAAATTGGGAGAGTTATTTACCCTAATAGAAATGTCATGTTCCCATTGAAAGCCTTCAAGCTGACGTGGTAAGGTTTGAGATCAGAGTCTTTCAGCCCGAGTTGCCTAAATAGTTTTTGGAACATTACGTTCACGGATGCTCCATTGTCTACGTAGACTTTTCCCACATCATAGTTCCTAATGAGCACGCGCACAACCAAGGCATCGTTATGGGGCCACCACACTGTCTCATCAGATTCTACATCCCCAAAAAAAAGCAGCTTTTCTCCAGACTCCCCTTCGTCCCGAGGAAGAAATACTAGCTCGCTCCTAACATCACTGACCTCGGCATCTTGGCAAGCTACCTTGTACTGTGCCCTAAGCTGGCTGGCTAACACAACAGTTTACTTATATCCTCCTATAATCACATCAATCCTCCCTAAGATCTTTGGCTGTACGTGTGATAACCCAAATATTTACCACTCTAATTATAAATTAATTATTGTGATTATTATTTCTATTATTGTTGTTATCATAATTATAATCCTTATTAATATTTATTCTTATTTAATCACCAAAACTTTAGGATTATATATAACAAAACAAAAAGAAAAAAAAATTTACTAACTTATTATAATAGGATTAATTATGTAATTAATCCTTAAGATGAGGTCATTGCTTACATGGGAGGGGATAGGTGGCTAAATTTTATGAATTGCTGAAAAAGTAAAGCAAAACAAAACAAAACAAACCAACAAAAACAGCAACGTTTGCTTGAGGAAAAAGAAATGGTTTGCTTGGGGACAAAGGGATAAGGGGGAATCTTCACAAATTAATGAGGGGAGACTTCCTTTGACTTGAGGGGGTATAAAAGGGCTAATTTTCAGCTCATTTTCGTGCTATTTTGGGCTGCCAAGAGAGTGTAAAAACAAGAGAGAAATAGAGAGAAAGAAAGAAGGAGAAAGAAGGGAGCTCAAACTATGGAAGTTTCAAAACATTTTTCTACAAAGCTAAGGTGAGATTTTTCTTCTTTGAATGATATAGGATAGGATCTAAAAGTTTCATGAGGATTAGTTGATGTTTGGATAATTTTTGGAGCTTCAAAGAAGCATCAATGGCTTCCCTCATACTTTGTTTGATTGGTTCTCTATGCACAGTAAATGAAACTTCATGAAATTTTTACCATAGTTTTATGATACTATAGAGAAGCTTCTGTATAAATTTTAGCCTTTAATACTATGTAGGTTGTGAGAAATAAATGGGACAACCCGAAACACAAATATGAAAAACTGTATGAATTCGTAACTCATTTAATTTTTCTGATATTTTTATAATATTCTACATGAAAATTTAAGCAAAATGGGCTTTTGAATCATCGAAAAAGGTTAAGAAATGAATTAGTTATGAATTTTTGAAGTTTGGATAATTAGTTGAAAAAAATGTGAACAGCACTGTTTTTTTGTAGTTACACAGGGAAGAAGATGTGCAGGTTGGTTAGGTGTGGCAGGGTGTACCATAGGCCACGTGGACCTTAGTGCAATTGGCCATGTGGGGCCCTCCTTAGGAGCTAAAAATATTTTTAAAAATCATATAAAAATACTAGAAACCTATATTTACAATTTTGTAATCATTTGATTGTGATAACATGGGTTTCAAAAATTAGGATATTATAACCCTTTTATGTAGTTTGTTTTCAAACTTTGATTACCTTAAACAAAGTGTATTGAATTCTGATTAAGTTACCATTTAAAACATTGGATTCATATCAACAAAATCTATATGAGGATATTGTGAGGCAAAATGAATATTTTTATTTTGAGCATTATTTTATTCACTTGTAAAATGACTATTATACCCCTACGTACTAAAAATAGCTCAAATGGATTCCAAATTGAGTTCTGTTTGAATCTATGAGATATTGGTGAAAAGTAAAACACTTTAGGGACTTTTATTAACATTTCTATGATGTCATCATAGTCCTCATAATTCTTGTATTTGCAATATAGCCTCTAAGTTTATGAAAATTTCAAATTATCCCAAATTGAATATTTGGCATTAAGATTTATGTTGAGTAGTTTGATTTAGATTGTTAATGGTAGTAGAACATAATATGAATGATAATGCATGAGCATGCATATTCATATTTTATAACGGGAAAACATACTATTGAGGTTAATTTGCATACATATATGAAATTATCATCCATATATTGAGCTCCATAATAATTAATACATGTAATAACATGTATGAATCTATTGTATGAAATGTTTATGCGAAGTTGCTTATATTTGTAATTGAGATTGAAATGTTGAGATGTTGAGATGAGACGACCGGGTTGAGAAAGCCTGACAGTTAGTGCACTAATATGCTACTCCATTTTTGAGGGCAAGAGGCCAGTGGGGTAGTATACACACATAATGAGAGGTGTGTGCTGTGGTCATAGAGAGTGTATCATGTATGAGTAGACAGGTATACTGTGATTATTTGTTTTGCATGTTGCGATAGGCAATAGAGGCATAGGTATGTGCAAAAAATTTTATATGCGAGAAATGCATTATTGACTCATGAATATTACAAAATACTTGCCTATGCATGATAAATTGTATTAGACCCATGTTGGTTGTTCAAAGAGGAATTATCTCACTGAGCTGTGGTTTGCTCACCCTTTTATTAATAAATAATTTTCAGGATCTGGAAATTTGTGAGCAGTTGAGGAAAACATGGGAGAAGGAGCTTGCTATTTAGAATTAGAGTTTATTTTGCTTTATTCAAAGAATGTAATTTGGAACTTATATGTTATGTAATATCGAACAATAATGTTTTGTGCTAAGTTATGTAATATTATCAGAATGACTTCGCTTCGTGAATGTATGGATAAGGTTTCTGAACTGTTATCGCCACATTAGGCTTAAGTAAGGCTATTTTTGGGGCGTGATAGATTTTGGTATCAGAGCCTAGGTTTAGGCTGAAACGACTTACTCTATTAAATGTTGTAGAATTATAACTAATTTTGTTTTCTTTTCATGATAGGATGGAAGGGAATGATCGATGGGGAGGTTTCTTCATAGGCCCATATGGTATTGTACCACATGACCCTAGGCAATACCATGACATTATCTCCTTTGATGCACAGGCGTTGGTGTATAGCGAGGTTGTTCGGCTCGTGAGGGATTTGCCTGTCTGTGACCCGGATGTGCTGAGGCGCCTGGTGCGCTATTATCAAGGGATTGATCGTGATGTTAGGGAAATAAGTCTTCCTGTAGTAGATGATGAGGAGTTATTTAGGTCAATTGTGGATAGAGTATTCCATGATCTAGGGATTCAGTTTGGTGTCAAGGGAGGAGAGCTGTTACCACCAGTAGAGCCTCAGCCACCCATACAGGTGCTACCACCTGTTGAGCCACAGCCGCCTCCAGAGGTTCCACTGCCAGCGGAGGTTCCGCCACCCCCAGTGGCACTACAGGCACCACAGGAGATGTTACCCCCTTTGATTATCGAGATCTCTTCTAATACCTCATCTTCTGATTCTGGGGAATCGGTGGAGTCTTATTTGTCTGTGACAGGTCCTAGTCACAGGGAGATCTGAGAGGAGGAGTAGTAAGAAATGGGTGTAGTACTTTTTGATAGATAGAAAAAGATAGTAGTGGCTAGTTGTCACTTCCTTTTGGTTGTGACCTGACTTATGTAGATTGTATAATAGAATAGGTAGTTGATGTATAGTGGGTCTTTGACTAGATAAGGAACTGATGTATAACATAATGATGTCTATATATATATATGACACTGTTTTGGTTGTGCTAACTTATAAATGAATGTGTGAAGCAAATTTAATTATTTTTCTTTTAGACCATGGCAGGAAAGACTTGAGCAAGCCAAGTTAGAAATGAACAGGCAAATGTTAAGTCCGCTGTTAGGATAGAAGCAGCTGTACAATGCCTAGAAAAGCTACACACCAGATCTAATGATAATCTTATGAAACGTTTCCGAGAATTAGGCCCGAAAAATACGATGGGTCTGGAGACGTCGAGAAAGCTGAACAATGGATTCAGCACTTGGAAGATATTTATGAGATGCTAGATTGTACTAAAATTGAAAAGAGGAAGTTAGCTGTTTTTCAGTTAGCTGGTAACGCACGAAATTGGTGGGGATTAGTGAAGAGCACTATTGGGGACAGAGTAATCAATAATATGACTTGGGCGAACTTCAAGACGAGGTTTATGGATAAGTACTTCCCTGAGACTGAACGGGAAAGCAAGGAACTAGAATTTATTCATCTAGAACAAGGCTCGATGACAGTAACAGAATATCAGAGGAAATTTGAATCCTTATCCCGATATGCGTCACATCTCATCGACACCCCAATGAGACAAGCTCGTAGGTTTGCAAATGGTTTAACTCCAAATATTCAGAGGATGGTGATTGGAGACTCACGAAAGTCGTATGAAGCAGTAGTAGAAGAGGCAATAAATCTCAAGAAAGATAATAAAAGGTATTGGAAGGACATGGAAAAGAAAGGCAAAGGAAAGGAAAAGCAAAATGGAAAAGGCGAACAGCCTAACAAGAGCAAACACCCATGGAAGAAGCAGAAGATCAACGATGGGGTTGCCATGGCCACTTCTTCTACTCCGACTGAGACCAGACTACGAGGCGCTTGTTACAATTGTGGAGAAATGGGGCATCAAGCTCGTGAATGTACCAAGCCAAGAACCCCGACTGGAGTTTGCTACAATTGTGGAGAAAAGGGTCATTTCAATAAGGATTGTCAGAAACCAAGGAAGGACAACAAGGCATCTCAGAGGGGTCAGGACAGAGCATATGTGATGATACCAGACAATGCGGGAATTGAAGGTACTCTTTCTATATTTAGCACTTATGCAAAGGCTTTATTTGATACTGGCGCTACGCACTCTTTTATTTCAACTACGTTTGTTAAAGCATTAGGATTGGTACCCGAATATCTAAAAACTCCGCTAGTTGTTTCCACACCCTTAGGAAGTACGGTAGAACTTAAATTGGTATGCAGAAACTGTCCGATAAACATAGGAGCACAAGAGATGCCTGCTGAATTAATTGTGCTTGGTATGCAAGGATTTGACGTTATTCTTGGAATGGATTGGCTTAGTACTTTCCATGCCAAGTTGGATTGTCATGAAAAGATGATTGCATTTTCACCTCCTGGACAACAACCATTGATTTTTAATTGTAGTCCTAACGGGTGATTCTTTTATTATCGGTTTCCTAGCACACATAGAAGACACTAGTACCGAACTTTCTGTTCAGCAAATTCCAATAGTGTGCGAGTATGAGGATGTATTCCAAAAAGTTTCTGGTTTGCCACCAAAGAGAGAGATAGATTTCACAATTGAGTTGATTCCGGGGACAACTCCTATCGCTAGAGCACCATATCGTATGGCACCAGTGGAAATGCAAGAATTGAATAATCAAATCCAGCAGTTGAAGGAACAAGGTTTTATCCAACCTAGCTCGTTGCCATAGGGAACACCGGTGTTGCTTGTAAAGAAGAAGGATGGATCATTCAGAATGTGTATCGATTATCGGCAACTCAACAAAGTCACAATAAAAAATAAGTACCCTCTACCGCAGATTGACGATTTATTTGATCAACTTCAAGGGGCCACGGTTTTCTCCAAGATTGATTTGAGGTCGGGTTACCATCAGCTGCTGATAAGAACTAGAAGATGTTCCAAAGACAGCATTTAGAACGCGATATGGACATTTCGAGTTCTTGGTCATGCCTTTTGGATTAACAAATGCACCAGCAGTATTCATGGATTTAATGAACCGAGTTTTTCGTCCATACTTGGATCAATTTATCATTGTGTTCATTGATGATATTTTAATCTATTCAAAATCAACGGAGGAACATGAGCGGCACTTACGTACCGCAATGCAAACTTTAAGGGAGCATAAATTGTATGCTAAGTTTGAGAAATGTGCGTTTTGGTTAGAACAAGTCCAATTCTTGGGGTATGTGATCTCAAAGGAAGGAATTTCTGTAGATCCAGCAAAAGTGGAAGCAGTTTTAAAGTGGAGGCCGCCTACAACCCCAACAGAAGTAAGAAGTTTCCTTGGATTGGCAGGCTATTATAGGAGATTTATTGAGGGATTTTCCCGAATTGCCACACCGTTAACTCGTCTGACTCGAAAAGATGTGAAGTTCATTTGGGACGATAATTGCGAACGTGCTTTTCAGACCCTAAAGAAGAAGTTGACCTCAGCACCAGTTCTTACTATCCCAAAGAATGGGGTTAGATTTACCATTTATAGCGATGCCTCATATCAAGGCTTAGGATGTGTGTTGATGCAGGATAACAAAGTGGTTGCCTATGCTTCACGACAACTTAAGCCACATGAACTCAACTATCCGACTCACGATTTGGAGCTAGCAGCAGTAGTCTTTGCTCTGAAGGTATGGAGGCATTATCTTTATGGTGAGGAATTCGATCTCTTCTCAGACCACAAAAGTTTAAAATATGTGTTCACTCAAAAAGACTTGAATATGAGACAACGAAGGTGGATGGAACTCCTTAAGGATTATGACTTCACCCTTCAATACCATCCTAGCAAGGCCAACGTAGTAGCAGATGCTCTAAGTCGGCAACCGTAGGGTAGTATAGCTTTTCTTATGCTGCAAGAATGGCGAATGCTAGAGGTGTTAGTAGAATTTGACGTACAAATCTCATCACAAGATGCAGAGGCGTATCTATTTGCTGTAGTAGTCAAACCACAATTAATCGAAAGAATTTTACAAGTACAAGTTCAGGACTCAAAATTTCAGAAATGGTTTGACAAGATAACAGAGAAGACACCTAGTGAATGGGTCAGAGGAAGGGATGGTGGATTGAGATTTCAAGGACGACTTTGCGTACCCGATGCTGCAGATTTAAGGAATGAAGTTTTACAACAAGCGCATCATTCAAGATTTATCGTGCACCCAGAGAGTACAAAAATGTACAAAAATCTCAAAAGGCAATTTTGGTGGGAAGGTATGTGTTAGGATTATGCCCTAGAGCCAATCATAGAGATGATTGTTTAGGGATTAGGAACAATCATTTGATTTCATTTATGTATGTCACATTTATTATTGATTTAATAAAAGGGCTTATTCTATTATGTTTATATGCATCATTTATATTTACATAATATGTCCATGGAGTTAGAGTTGAGAATATGGAATTACAAAGAGTTGTAATTTTGAGACTATAGATATATCTCTGTACTAAACTCCTTAAGCATTCCTAGTTGAAGGTTCACTATGATGGACAGTAATGAACCATAGGACTAGCACTTGCTAGGTTGACTCTATAGGAGGATAGCTAGTCTCAAGCTATTTGTGTGGAGACACTACAACCAAC
Source organism: Liquidambar formosana (assembly GCA_039720395.1). Lineage (NCBI taxonomy): Eukaryota > Viridiplantae > Streptophyta > Magnoliopsida > Saxifragales > Altingiaceae > Liquidambar > Liquidambar formosana. The sequence continues at coordinate 28,836,244 of CM077824.1, read as the reverse complement.
AAGTGGGTGCCTATTATAAGAATAGGTACACTGAATGTGACCAAAGATATGAGATAAACTGAATGGAGTTTTATCCTGCCTGTCAATCAGTTTCTCATTGTTATAGTGGTACAAGTAATCCTTAGACCTGAGACACCATAGTTGCCTTATGCATGTAGCTTTAGAAGTTTGATAACACTAAGTGCAGATCCTATTCAGGGGTCTGCAAAGGTGTTCATTGGCCCTACTGCTCTGTGTATGAAGGCATGTGAGTGATCAACAAGGGATCCATCACTCTCAGGAAAAAGAGAGAGAATGTCTCATATAGCATTCATAATATAACTCATTAAATCCATGGCCATGGGAGGATGAATATGAAAAGAGTTTCATGAGTTCATCTATGAGTTGATATCTATGAATGAGTATAAAGTAATTGAACTAGGGACTTGACAGACTTCCATGTCCTATTAGTTCAATTGGAGACATTGTGTTGAAGGAAGGATGCAAATGTAACCTATGAACTATAACAGAAGGGTTCTTTGTAAATGACTATTCACCTCATTAAGGACCACACCATGAGCCATATGCTAGGTGTTACTCATGGTTAGTAGAAGCCCTAATTGATATAAGTGAGTTATAATCAATTAGGGAATTGGAAGGAGTTCCAATTAGACCCTAAATGGAAAGAGTTCCATTGTGCACACCTCGTGCTATTCCTACTACTTAATGATGTGAACCCAATGGGTCACACATTGATCATGCAAGAAGGGCTTTAAAGTCTATGAGAGAAAGGGTTTTAGTGAATAAAGAATAGTTCTTTATAGGCCTATTTGTATTTGATACAAATAATAGGGGTTAATGTGCAATTAAGTGTAATTACACATAACCCTATTAGGGTTTCTTCCCCATGGCCAGCCCCCTTTAGTGGGCTGCCTATATAAGTCACACTTATGTGTGACATGGCATAATAGGCTTGCACAATAAACTCTAGCCGTCCAGCCCTTTGGAGGCTCTCTTCTCTCTCTCTCTCTTCTCCACCTCTAGCAACAACAAGGAAGAAGAAAGAAAAGGCTTGAAGCTCTAGCTAGGTGTGGATACCGTTGGAGGCAGCACACTTGGGCTGCTCATTCACCGCTGTCCGGAGTAGAAGCTTGGAGTAAAACGGAGAAGACAAAAATCCTGTAAGTGTTATAACCCTCTTCGTAGTTAGGGTTTGATTTTGTGTTATGCATAGTTAGATTCATGGGATTGGGAATCGTAGGAAAAATTTTTTATATTCCGCACTTCTATTTTTCCCTCTTGTTCGATTCCCAACAGTATGAAGAAAGATGTAGCCGAATTTGTCAGGAAATGCTTTACGTGTCAACAAGTAAAACCATAACGGCAAAAGCCACCTGGTCTTCTCCAACCATTACCTAGAGCAGGATGGAAATGGGAACATGTGACTATGGATTTTGTCACTAGACTGCCAAGATCAAAGCAAGGACATGATGCGATTTGGGTAGTTGTCGATCGTCTTACAAAATCAGCTCATTTTATTCCCTATTGTATTTCTTATCCTGTCGAAAAGATGAGCAGAATGTACATCCAAGAAATGGTGAGGCTTCATGGTGTTCCTATATCCATAGTGTCAGATCGAGATGCACGATTCACATCAAGACTTTGGGAAGGTTTGCAAAAAGCGCTTGGGACATCTCTACATTTGAGTATAGCATCTCATCCGCAAACTGATGAGCGGACAGAACGTGTGAACTAGATTATGGAAGACATGTTGCGAGCATGCATAATTGACTTTGAAGGTACGTGGGAAACTCATCTTCCACTTATTGAGTTTGCATATAATAATAGTTATCAATCCAGTATAGGTATGGCTCCTTTTGAAGCTTTGTACGGGAGACCATGTCGATCCCCTCTTTGTTGGGCAAAAGTGGGAGACAGAGAATTGCTAGGACCTGAGTTAGTCCGAGAAACTACTGAGAAAATTGTGATCATCAAAGACCGATTAAGAACAGCACAAAGTCGACAAAAGAATTATGCAGATCAGCGAAGAAGGGATTTGGAATTTGAAGTTGGAGATCATGTTCTGTTGAAAGTATCTCCTATTCGAGGAATTATGTGATTTGGGAAAAAGAAAGGGAAGTTGTCGCCACATTTCATCGGACCTTTTAAGATCTTAGAAAGGATTGGCAAGGTGGCGTATCGGTTGGAGTTACCACTAGAACTATCAGGAATACATGACGTGTTCCATGTGTCGATGCTAAGGAAATATGTGCGTGATGTCACTCATCATATTGATTTTAGTGATATCACCATAGACAATACTATTTCCTATGCTGAGAAACCAATTCGCATTTTGGATCGACATACGAAGCAATTAAGGAACAAGGAAGTTGCTTTGGTAAAGGTACAATGGAGTCATCATGATGAAAATGAGGCTTCATGGGAATTAGAATCAGAAATGCGAAAGAAGTATCCCCAGCTTTTCGATGACTAAGGTACGATGATTTCGAGGACGAAATCCTTTTTTAAGGTTGGTAGAATGTGATAACCCAAATATTTACCACTCTAATTATAAATTAATTATTGTGATTATTATTTTTATTATTGTTATTATCATAATTATAATCCTTATTAATATTTATTCTTATTTAATCACCAAAACTTTAGGATTATATATAACAAAACAAAAAGAAAAAAAAATTTACTAACTTATTATAATAGGATTAATGATGTAATTAATCCTTAAGATGAGGTCATTGCTTACATGGGAGGGGATAGGTGCTAAATTTTATGAATTGCTGAGAAAGTAAAGCAAAACAAAACAAAACAAAACAAACCAACAAAAACAGCTACGTTTGCTTGAGGAAAAAGAAATGGTTTGCTTGGGGACAAAGGGATAAGGGGGAATCTTCACAAATTAATGAGGGGAGACTTCCTTTGACTTGAGGGGGTATAAAAGGGCTAATTTTCAGCTCATTTTCATGCTATTTTGGGCTGCTAAGAGAGTGTAAAAACAAGAGAGAAATAGAGAGAAAGAAAGAAGGAGAAAGAAGGGAGCTCAAATCTAAGGAAGTTTCAAAACATTTTTCTACAAAGCTAAGGTGAGATTTTTCTTCTTTGAATGATATAGGATAGGTTCTAAAAGTTTCATGAGGATTGGTTGATGTTTGGATAATTTTTGGAGCTTCAAAGAAGCATCAATGGCTTCCCTCATACTTTGTTTGATTGGTTCTCTATGCACAGCAAATGAAACTTCATGAAATTTTTACCATAGTTTTATGATACTATAGAGAAGCTTTTGTATAAATCTTAGCCTTTAATACTATATGGGTTGTGAGGAATAAATGGGACAACCCGAAACACAAATATGAAAAACTGTATGAATTCCTAACTCATTTAATTTTTTTGATATTTTTATAATATTCTACATAAAAAAACTAAGCAAAATGGGCTTTTGAATCATCGAAAAAGGTTGTAAAATGAATTAGTTATGAATTTTTGAAGTTTGGATAATTAGTTGAAAAAAATGTGAACAGCACTGTTTTTTTGTAGTTGCACGGGGAAGAAGATGTGCAGGTTGGTTAGGTGTGGCAGGGTGTACCATAGGCCACCTGGACCTTAGTGCAATTGGCCATGTGGGGCCCTCCTTAGGAGATAAAAATATTTTTAAAAATCATATAAAAATACTAGAAACCTATATTTACAATTTTGTAACCATTTGATTGTGATAACATGGGTTTCAAAAATTAGGATATTATAACCCTTTTATGTAGTTTGTTTCCAAACTTTGACTACCTTAAACAAAGTGTATTGAATTCCGATTAAGTTACCATTTAAAACATTGGATTCATATCAACAAAATCTATATGAGGATATTGTGAGGCAAAATGAATATTTTTATTTTGAGCATTATTTTATTCACTTGTAAAATGACTATTATACCCCTACGTACTAAAAATAGCTCAAATGAATTCCAAATTGAGTTCTATTTGAATCTATGAGATATTGGTGAGAAGTAAAACACTTTAGGGACTTTTATTAACATTTCTATGATGTCATCATAGTTCTCATAATTCTTGTATTTGCAATATAGCCTCTAAGTTTATGAAAATTTCAAATTATCCCAAATTGAATATTTGGCATTAAGATTGATGTTGAGTAGTTTGATTTAGATTGTTAATGGTAGTAGAACATAATATGAATGATAATGCATGAGCATGCATATTCATAGTTTACAACGGGAATGGATGTTAACATACTATTGAGGTTAATTTGCATACATATATGAAATTATCATCCATATATTGAGCTCCATAATAATTAATACATGTAATAACATGTATGAATCTATTGTATGAAATGTTTATGCGAAGTTGCTTATATTTGTAATTGAGATTGAAATGTTGAGATGTTGAGATGAGACTGACCGGGTTGAGAAAGCCTGACAGTTAGTGCACTAATATGCTACTCCATTTTTGAGGGCAAGAGGCCAGTGGGGTAGTATACACACATAATGAGAGGTGTGTGCTGTGGTCGTAGACAGTGTATCCTATATGAGTAGACAGGTATACTGTGATTATTTGTTTTGCAGGTTGCGAAAGGCAATAGAGGCACAGGTATGTGCAAAAAATTTTATATGCGAGAAAGGCATTATTGACTCATGAATATTACAAAATACTTACCTATGCATGATAAATTGTATTAGACCCATGTTGGTTGTTCAAAGAGGAATTATCTCACTGAGCTGTAGGTTTGCTCACCCTTTTATTAATAAATAATTTTCAGGATCTGGAAATTTGTGAGCAGTTGAGGAAAACATGGGAGAAGGAGCTTGCTATTTAGAATTAGAGTTTATTTTGCTTTATTCAAAGAATGTAATTTGGAACTTATATGTTATGTAATATCGAACAATAATGTTTTGTGCTAAGTTATGTAATATTATCAGAATGACTTCGCTTCGTGGATGTATGGATAAGGTTTCTGAACTGTTATCGCCATATTAGGCTTAAGTAAGGCTATTTTTGGGGCGTGACAGTACGGATTGAGGAGCTCTGTTTTCAAGCTTCTTCTGCTCTGATGGCTGTCCTTTCTCACCTCGAGCTATGAATTCATTCAACTTCCCTTCCTTGGCCCAGGCCTCAAGATTGTTCTTCAGGATCCTACAATCTTCCGGTTTATGGCCGTGGTCTTTGTGATAACTGCAGAACAACTTTCTATCTCTCTTCTCGGGGTCTCCAGCCATGGGTCTAGGTCTTTCAAAGAAGTCCTTATCTTCAACTGCTTTCATCAGCTTGTAAATGGGGAGGGTGAATACAGTGAAAATGGCTCGATTTGGATTAGAGGATGGCTTAGGTTTTTCTCCTCAGGGGCTATCCCTCTAGGGTTTTGAGTCTTTTTTCTTATAATCTTTTTCATTGGTTTTGGTGGGCTTTGGGTTGTAAAAGTAATCTAGCTTTGAGTAGTTGGCCATAGTAGAGAGTAATTTGGCTATGTTTCTGGGAGGTTGACTGTCAACTCTTTAAACAAAGGTGATGGCTTCCTGAGCCCGAGACAGGAATAAGTCCATGGCATTCTTTTTAATTGGGTCGTCATTCTCATTGTACACCTCCCAAAACCCTTAAGAGTATTCCTGAAGTCCTTCCCCATATTTTTGCTTCATCTTATATAAGTTCTGCATGGTCCTCGGGAACTTGCAACTAGTGATGAACCTCTTCTTAAACAACTTACTCAGTTCTTGCCAGCTGTCAATAGACTCAGCTGAAATCTTGGCCCACCACTTAAGAGCTACATCCCCGAAACTCATAGGAAATATTTTGCACAGAAAACCCTCATTCCCAGAATATAGCAACATGCATTACAAATAATAGTTTAAATAATGGTCTGGATCTATTGAAAGAGAGTAAAGAGTAAAGGTTATTTCGTAGTACCCTCGTGGGATTGGGATCCGTTGAATCCACGTCGTGAATGGACTTCGAAGCACTACAGTACTCCCTGGCCCATCTCCTTCTCTGCCATGGTTACCCCGATGTCTCTTGGAACCTTCTTCCTCATTCTCCTCATGCCTAGGAGATCGAGAATGTTTTCTGCTTGTTCCCCAAGAACTCCTCTCCCTTCTTCTTTCCAGAGACCGAGACTATGATGTTGTCTCTCGTTCCTATGTGTTTCATTCTCAGAGTCCATTCGAGCACGAGATCTGCGATGGTCCTCGCTCCATCTTCGGGAATGACCTGAACGCCCATTTATCTCTAGGAGACCTTTGCACTAACTTGTGGTACTGTCTATCCCTTTTCCCTGAGTGCACATATTCTGGGCTAGTTAAGCGTTGTCTGTCATCGCACCTGCTACGGTGATGGTGGTGCGAGACTCCACGTCTAGGTGAGCTTTCCTGGTGGCAAGTGCGATGATGCGAATTGGTTTAGCTGGCCTCTTCAGCGACAACATTAACACCGCGAGGAGAAAAAGTTCACTGGAGATGGTGGTGGTAGTTTTGCTCTGCCGTCAGCTTGGCGAGCTGTGTTGACTGGATCTCAGACTGCATAGTTGCTATCAGTTCCACTACCGCCGCTGGGTTAGGGTTATTTGTCACAGCCCTGTCAAAGGCAACTTTCAAAACAGGTTGATCATCAAGAGAACAGAGTACAACAGACATCTCTGGCGAGATTTGGTGATGCTGAATCGAGGGAGGTTAACTGGTTCCCACCTGAGGTAAAGGTGGGTTTGCCTACGGAAGCTAGGTTTCTACGCATTTCCTAGCGTCGCCTCCGGCGACTTGGTCTGCGCGAGTAAAGTTTGCTCCAAATTTTGTTCGCCCATAGGTAGGCGGAGGTGGAGTGGCCATCTTTTCGCTGATGGTTCCCACAGACGGCGCCAAATTATGCGGGGTAAAATCTGCTCCTCGAGAGCTAATGATGGTGAAGGAGCTTATTCTCGCGCGTGGACCTGCACTCACAAGCTTCGAAACAAAGTCAGATGCATGTCCACGCGCGATGCACATGTAAGCTCCCAATCCAAGCCCTAACTTCCAAATGACTTGGTTGATAAAGAGAATGTTAGGATTATACCCTAGAGCAAATCATAGAGATGATTGTTTAGGGATTAGGAACAATAAATTGATTTCATTTATGCATGTCACATTTATTATTGATTTAATAAAAGGGCTTATTCTATTATATTTATATGCATCATTTATATTTACATAATATGTCCATGGAGTTAGAGTTGAGAATATGAAATTACAAAGTGTTTTAATTTTGAGACTGTAAATATATCTGTGTACTAAACTCCTAAAACATTCCTAGTTGAAGGTTCACTATGATGGACAGTAATGAACCATAGGACTAGCACTTGTTAGGTTGACTCTATAGGAGGATAGCTAGTCTCAAGTTATTTGTGTGGAGACACTACAACCAACAAGTGGCTGCCTATTATAAGAATAGGTACACTGAATGTGACCAAAGATATGAGATAAACTGGACGGAGTTTTAACCTTCCTGTCAATCAGTTTCTCATTATTATAGTGATACAAGTAATCCTTAGACCTGAGACACCATGGTTGTCTTATACATATAGCTTTAGAAGTTGGATAACACTAAGTGCAGATCCTATTCAGGGGTCTGTAAGGGTATTCATTGGCCCTACTGCTATGTGTGTGAAGGCATGTGAGTGATCAACAAGGAATCCATCACTCTCAGGAAAAAGGGAGTGAATGTCTCATTTAGCATTCATTGAATATAACTTATTAAATCCATGGGCCCATGGTAGAATGAATATGGAAAGAAGTTTCCATAAGTTCGTCATGAGTTGATATCAATGAATGAGTATAAAGTAATTGAACTAGGGACTTGACAGACTTCCATGTCCAATTAGTTCAATTGGAGACATTGTATTGATGGAAGGATGGAATTGTAACCTATAAACTATAACAGAAGGGTTCTTTGTAAATAACTATTCACCTCATTAAAGACCACACCATGAGCCATATGCTAGGTGTTACTCATGGTTAGCAGAAGCCCTAATTGATATAAATGAGTTATAATCAATTAGGGAATTGAAAGGAGTTTCAATTAGACCCTTAATAGAAAGTGTTCCATTGTGCACAACTTGTACTGTTCCTACTACTTGATGATGTGAACCCAATGGGTCACACACTGATCATGCTAAGAGAGCTTGATTGTCTATAAGAGAAAGGGTATAAGTGATTAAAGAAGAGTTCTTTAAGGGGCTAATTTGTATTTGATGCAAACTAGTGGGCTAATTGTGTAATTAAGAGTAATTACACAAAATACACTAGGGTTAGGATTTCCCCTATGGCCGGTCCTATTAGTGGGCTATATAAGCCACATTATGATGTGATGACATCATCACAATTGGATCCCCAAAGTGCTAGCCGAAATTCACTAAGGAGGCTCTCTCTTTCTCTCCCTCTTCTCCACCTCTAGCAACAACAAAGAAGAAGAAGGAAAGGACATCAAGCTCAAGCTGGGTGTGGATATCGTTGGAGGTAGTACACTTGGACTGCTCATTCATTGCTGCCCGGAGTTCAAGCTTGGAGCAAAAAGGAGAAGACAAAGCTTGGAGCATAAAGGAGAAGACATTCATCAACTGTAAGTAACCCTAACTCTCTTGGTAGTTAGGTTATTGTTTTTGTATTAAGCATAATTAAGATTCATGGGTTTGGGAATCGTAGGCAAAATTTTATTCCGCCTTTGTTTGTTTTCCTCCCTAGTTCAATTCCCAACAGTGGTATCAGAGCCATGATTATGCCTAATACAAACTGCATATGGGCTGGAATTTATGGTAAATTGATTGGTTAATAAATCTGGAATTTATGTTCATGCATTAGAATGGTTTCCCTCTCATGGCCAAACCTAGGGTTATTGAACCCTAGGTTAATTCTCCTTCTACTCCTCTTCTAAAATAAGTTTTGGAGTTGCTGGTTATTCAAGAGTTGAATAGGGATTGAGTTTAGAGAAGTAAGAAGAATAGTTTTCATGGTAGTCCATGAAAAACCGTTATCTTATTTTTCATGCTGAAATCAGAGTTCTTCTCAAAACTTTTCGAGCCATATATGGTTAGAAAGCTCTTCGAATCAGCTTTACAACCCAACAAACGTTTCATCGATCCGAGTTTTATAGTGAAAGTTATGAATTGTTTACTACAGGCTGTCAGGAAAGATAGTTTTGCTCGAGAATGATGCAACAGCCACAATTGTGAGTTTTTTATGGAGATCAAAGGCATGGCAATGGTTGCCACCACTTGGGTTATGTTCTAGACATGGTAGGGAAAGGTTCCCAAGCATTTGGATGCATCATAATTGGATTATGATTCTAGAACAGAAGGAAAAAGGAGAAAACCACCATGTTCGAATCTGGGTTTTAGAACCCTAGGGTTCTTGCTACTGTTATGATCAGAAACTTCTGTAAAATTGATGTAAATTCATTGTAGGATCATTGTACATAATGTATGTATGATTTTCTTTAAGTTTCAAAAGAGTCTTGATGCATAAAGAATCAAAAAGTTTGATTTCTTGGAAGAACATAGCAGGCTGTTTTTTTGCAGAAAGTCATCAATGGAGTTTGGTTCATATCTTGAGCTAGGGAACTCCAAATTGCATGAAACCAATTTTATTAGTTTCCTAAGACATGTAGGATAGTAGAAAAAATAATTTGGTAGCCTGAATTAATCATCTTGCTGGGTTTTAAATCAATTTGTGACAAGGGACAGCATACTGTCAAATTCTGGACAGCCTACTGTTCTTGAATTGTTTAGAACAATTGGGGATGATTTGATCATCCAAACCACTTCAATTAGCTTAGTAATTCATGTAGGAACATGATACAAAATCTGGTTTTGATGGTGGAGTCGAATTGATTAAGTTTTAGAAACTTTTGTGACCTTGGAGGTCTTCCCATGGTGGTGCCAGCACTGGGTTCTTGAAACCCTAATGTTTTTTGAAGAAGACAGCCCTCTTGGCCACCCCACACGTGTCCATGGGCTTGGCCCACACCCTGGCTTGAGTCCCCCTTTGTTGGCCATGGCCTCCCATGGCCTGGCCAAGCCATGGCAGGCTTGCTAAGCCATGGCAGCCCACCATAGGTAGTGGCAACCTGAGGGTTTCTTAGGAAACCCTAATTCGCATTAATGATTTAACCCTAATTCATTAATTGCATTAATTAAAAACCCTAATTGACTATTAATTACCTTAATTGACCGATCATGGTTATTAATCATTAGGGTATAATTAATTGCATTTATGATGTCTAGGGTTTAGGGTTTAGGAAACCCTAATTTGTATTAATTAAACCCTAATTCTATTAATGCATTAATTAATAACTAAACCTAGTAATTAATGTGTCTAACCTAGGGTTAAATAATTGATCATTAATGACCAATCATAATCATTAAAGGTTTGGTAATTAATCATTGGCATTTAATAGGTTTAAGGTTTAGGGTTTTAGAAACCCTAATTAATGCATATTAATTAGGAGTAATTAATATCCTAAGTGGCATTAATTAAACCCTAATCCTAATCATTAATTCCGTATAAACCTAGGGTTTGAATGATTGGTCATTAATTGACCAATCATAAGGCATTTAATGCATTAGGGTTACATTTAGGGTTTAGAGTTAATGCACTTAGGGTTTAGGGTTTTAGGAAACCCTAATGCACTAATTCATTAATGAATTGATTTTATTTAATTCCGAAATTGATTATTTAATTAATATTGATTAATTTTATAATGTTTTAAATGGTTTAAAAGACAATTTAGGATTAAATTAAAATCTGGAATTTTTTAATTAAATGAAATTGTTTTGTTTAATTAAAGAGACCCTAATATTTGATATTAGAGTTCAATTAGGGGACTTTAAATGTTTCAATTGATTTGATTAATTGAAATTAAATGTCTTAAATGTTAAGACTTAATTAATTCTGGAATTTATGCATTTCCTAATAAGATTAGGACACATTAATGAGATTAATGAATACCAATCAATAGAGTTACCATAAATGCCCATATGTTTATTGCTTACAGTTATTTCCTTTATTATGCAATGTGATTGTATGGTTATGGATGGATGATGATTATGGACTATACCCCTTAAACCAATTGTGATTGGCCGTCTTATGAATGGGTTGTATTATTTTCAAGAGTTGTAATTTAATTATGGTGATGTATTATTTATTTGGGGCTTGCATGCTACCTTCTTCTCTCTCTCTATCATTCTCTTATGTACCCCACATTCCCCTTATGTTTCCCTTTCTTTAAATTATGTAAATGTTATGTAATCGAGAGCGCACTAAGGAGCATGGTGGACCTAAAAGAGCATGGTGGAGCCCAATAAGCCTATGGTGGAGACCATGAAGCTAATGGAGGAGATTAAAGGACTTGAAAGCTTGGAAAAGATTTTCAAGAGTGCATGCTATGTTTCAAATGAATGTTTTACTATCACCTACACCCACCTTAGACCTAGGATTCAATTCATTGGCTTGGATTGAATCCTCTTAAAGTCCATAATCATCATAGTGGGAGCTTTTAATGAGATTAATAGAGATAGCTCCAAATCCAAAGATCGTTATATGTCACCTTATAGGGACTAATATCGATAAGTGGATTACATATATAATGTTGTTATATATTTTTATTTAAATGCATGAGATGTATGTTAGATTAGTTAATTTGATGAGACCCTTAAAACCCCTCTCTTTTTAATATTAAGTTGGAAATGGAGAATACATTAAGGAATGCATTCTTCATTGCCTTCTATCATTATAGGATCATCTAACGTCCCTAAATGTGGGTACCTGGCTGTAGACATGTAGGAGCTACCCATATTAAAGACATTACTTGAAACTATCACATATAGAGATATCATGGGGTGCCTAAACTGGTATATACCAAGAAACTATAATGTGAGGTATATATTTGGCGAAACATACCTGTGTGAATGATGGGTTTAACTTAACTAGGGAAGTATTCCAAGAAACTATAATGTGAGGAGTATGTACCCTAGAGGCAAAATGATTGGAACTTGCTTATGAAGCAATAGACAAGGAGTTGTCTTCTTATTGTGGGTTAGAAGTCAAGAAACTATAATGTGAGGCTTCTAGGTCACAGTGGGACCCCAATCCCCATTAGGAATGAAATTCCCGAATTCCATTAGAGGGTGTATGGAATTTGATAAAATAGTGGGAGGTACCATATGATTAAAGACCCGATCATTATGGATAAAAATGAAATCTAATTCTCTATTTTAATTTTTATATGTAGTTCATTGAAATGGCTCACCTCAACCCGTTATCCAAAATATTGGACACCAACCGTTTGACTGGACCAAATTGTCTTGATTGGCTTAGGAATCTAAAAATTGTTTTAGATTCCAAGAATCTTACCTATGCACTTCATAATCCACTTCCCATTGCTCCTGTTGAGGCTACAACTCAACAAGAGAAAGACGCTTACTGGAAGCGCATGGACGACAATCTCATGGTAAGGTGTTATATGATGGTATTTATGAGTCTCGAGCTTAAGAAGCAACACGAGTCCATGGGAAGTGCTTACGAGATTTTTCTCAACATACAAGAGTTGTATGGGAAAGAATTCTTGCTTGAATTTAATGAAGTTGCTACTTCCAAGTCTAAGCTCAAGCCCAAGGGCAAGGGTATAGGCAAGGGTAAGAGTACCCAGAGGAAGAAGAAAGGTAACAACAAGGCCAAAGGAACCCGTTTTCACTGTGGCAAAGATGGGCATTGGAAACATAACTGCCGAGAGTATTTGGATACTCTAAAGAATCGACCTTTGGAAGGTATGGATCATGCTCTAAACTAAATGTTAGTTCTGCTTCCACTTTGGTACTTAATTCTGATGTCAATTTTGAATTCCATGTAGAATCTAATGGGAAGCAAATGGCAGAGCAAAGGCGGATCAACCCTACAAGTGGGGAATGGAGCAAATGTTGCTACATTAGCTGTGGGGCTTGCTGCTTGACTCTACCTAATGGAGTAGTTTAGAAATAATAGTTGGCTATCTTTACATTCCAGAAGTTATTAGAAACGTTGATTTTATTTCAATTTTGTCTAAACAAGTTTTTAGTTTGATTTAATAAATTTTTTCTATTTTATTAAAATAAAAAGTTCATTACTTCTGGAGTTTATGTGGATGGCCTTTATTTTATAAACTTTATTGCAAATATGAATTGCAATGGAGCATGATAGTTCTAAATTGAATGCTAATAAACCTAAGAGAACAAGATATACATAATGATGTATGTAGAAGTTTCTCTTACTTTACAACCTTTGCCGATGATTCATTCTAGGTTTGGGTGTGTATACTTAATTGTAATACCTGTAATTTTTAAATAGGGTATTAAGGGTTAATCTATGGTTAGCGTAATTAATCCCTTGATTTTTCAAATGATTACATGCATGGGTAATGCATGTGGATGATATTATGATGTTGGATGCGTTTTGATGCTTGTTTTGGTGCATTGAGTATATTTCGGGTGCGCTTAGCCTCATTTGCAACTTAAGGGTTTAAGCTGCTGAAATTTGGCTAAGTGTTGGGGAAAAAGTGAATTTTCGTAAATCTTCGTTTTGAAGGATAATTTTTGGCGGTAATGGGAGTTTATAATATTATAAGACATTGGTGATTTTATGGGATTTTATTAGCATGTTTGGATTGGGTTCCACGCATGTTTGTTTTAGGAAAATCTGTCGGGCGACAGATTTTGTACTAAAACTTGAAATTTAGATTTTGATATATTGGGTATTTGATTTTTTTGATATTTTATTTGGATTTAAATGGGGGGTTATTTGCTTATTTTCATTAAATAACTTAAAGTAAAAGGAAGAAGAAAGAATGGAGAAGAAGGCATGGATGTGTACTGTGTGGGTTTATACACAATTGCCTGAGTTACTGGGCAATTTCAGCAAGGGACGATTGATCGTGCCTTGGGGACGATCGATCGTGGGTGTCCCAGAAACATGATTTGGCTTCTGTTTTTCACGATCGATCGTGCCCTCAAACCACGATCGATCATGCATCGCGGATTTTGCAAATTTTTTGCGTAAAATGACGCAAATGCCCCTCACCCCTTATAAAAACCCATCCCACACGATTTTAGACCAAAATCTGGTCTTTTTGGGCATGGAGAGAGAGAGAGAGAGGGAGAGAAGGAGAAGAGGGGGCGGAGGCTCGACGGCGTCTCGCCGGAGTACGGCGACCTCGATCCGACGCCGGCAAGCTCGGATCTAGCGTATTTTAGCCCGATCTACGCGTGTATGGTGGTGGATTTGGGTTTTTCTCTCTCTTTGAGGCTTGGGAATGCATTATTATGGTTGGATTCATATTCTCCAACCTCTTGGTGGAGCTTGGAGCTTGTTCACGGTGATTTAAGCTTGGATTTCGTGGGTGTTGGCATGGATTGTCATCCCCACCAACTCTTTTGCATTCTTAGAGGTATTTTCTCACATTTTAGAGTTAGGGTTTGTAATTTCTTTTGGTTTATCATCTCATTCTTACATTTATGGGTTTATTCATGCATATTGGGGAATTTTAGTGGTGATTTGGAGTTGGGACCTCCGTTACCAACATCAACCAAGTCATTTGAGAGCTAGGGCTTGGATTGGGAGCTTGCATTTGCATCCTAGGGTTTGGACTTCATACCCACGGCATCAAAGGTTACATTTTTCCACGCATTTGGTTGAGGTAGGTGCAATTTACATAGGTTTAAACTATTGACATGATAATATGGTTTATATTATCATATTATTTGGTATTCCTGGGCATAAAATATGTATACACATGATTTATGGAATAAATCTTGAAAGAGAACTTTGGGTATTTGACAACATAAATTGGAATTATGTTTATCAATAATTTTGGTTAATTGTGTACATCCTATGGAATATAGATGTAGGGATTTTACGGTTACTTTCCCTGTTTATTCGAGGTTTTCAATTATGATTTCAAGGTTATAATCATTTATGAGAATTCATATGGTTATTATGATTTTGGGTATAATTATGAAGTTATTTGATTATGGCTTACATAGCATACTTTGAAGATGATTTTGGTTATAAAATCATTTTATAGTTTATCGCATTGCATGTTGGCATAATCATGCATTAAATGGATTTAATGAATACTGGGTAAAAGTATTGCATTAAAAGGGGTCATTGGAATTGGACTACTTGCAGTCAATGGGACTTGGCGGTGTTTTCCATTCCTTTGGTCCTGGGGTACTTTCCGGTTCCAGGTAGGAACCCTTGTGTTGTCCTCTTGGAGGTTGGGTTTAAATCCTCCGTTTCCGCGCGAAGACTCCTGCGGGAGTGGTTGGTAATAAATGGATTTAATGTAAATTGGACATGAGTCACATGCATTGGCCATTATGCATTATTTATTTTAAGTTATGGGTTATAACTTATTTTGGTATTTATAATATACTTGGTTAGTATATTTTGCTTTAAATGATATAATAGGTTTTATTTATATCATTGCTTTAGTTTACCATGTCAAATTGTATCTACTGAGTCGTCGGACTCACGCCTATTATTTTAAATGTTTTTCAGATAATCCAGGGTTTGGTTATGCTATCTTGGGCGGAAGATGCTCCTAGTGGAATTCCTTTAAGTTAATTGTTAATGTATTTTCATGGGAAGGAATATGTAATTAAGTGGGTTTTCTATTGGGTTAATGTAAATGTAAATTTAATCCGGGTTGTAATTTTAATTACTTATGGTTGTGTATACGTGGAATGCGATGCATGGGATGATACCACCACCATGGATGACAGGAAATTTTTATGTATGGATTTTCATAACAGGTTTTCACGATGGTATGTCCTATCTACGGATGGGTCATGCCGAAATATTTTTAAAAAATGGTTGAGGTTTTAACACGTGTCATCCATGTTTTATCAAAGGATTTATTAAAGAAAAAGCTGGTTTTATTATTATTGATCAGGGCTTAATTAATTTGGGTCGTGACATTAATGAAGTACAAGTCTGAAATATTTGAAAGGTTCAAAGAATTCAGATATGAAGTAGAGAAACAAATCGGTAAAAGTATTAAAGCTCTTCGATTAGATCGAGGAAGCGAATATTTAACCGGTTAATTTTTAGATCATCTTGTTCAAACAGGCATTCTTTATGGACACCTCTTAGAACACCATAACTTAATGATGTGTTAGAAAGGAGGAAGAGGACCTTATTGGATATGGTCCGATCCATGATAAGTTACAACGACATAATATTATCCTTGTTAGGATATGCCCTAGAAATTGCCATGTACCTATGAAACAAAGTTTAAACCAAGGCTGTCCCTTAAGATCTATATGAGATATGGAAAGGGAAGCACTAAGCCTTAAGAATGTTAAGGTATAAGGTTGCATTGCATATGTAGAAACACATGATGTAACCAAAATTGGAAATCAAGATAACTTAAATATAGGTTTGTGGTTTATCCTAAAAGGAGTTTAGGATATCATCCTGATGAACAAAAGTGTTTGTTAGTAATTTTGCAATCTTTCTTGAAAAAGAGTTTATTCAAGAAGGAGGCAATAACAGGAAAATAGAACTCAAAGAGTTGTCTAATGAGACACAAACCAACAATGATGCAACCCCTGTCCTTGTTGAGACAGAACCCATTATTGTACCATGATTGTACAAAGGGTTAGTGGGAGTGCGATCATATTTATGGTCCTATAAGTGAATGATGTTCTACTTATTAGGGAATAATGTAGAGACGTTGAAAAAGTGAAAAATTGGTTTTTCACAAAGTTTCTCCATAAAAGATTTGGAAGAAGCATCCTATATTCTGGGAATAGAGGTCTATAGAGATAGATCTTAAAGGATGCTAAGTCTCTCCCAATTGATGTACGTAGACAAGATTTTGAATGGGTTCAAAATGCATGATTTCAAGAGAAGTCTAATTCCTATCAGACATGAAATCAAGTTGTCTAAAAGCATATGCTATGCTATGTACATGACCAGATATCAGTTTTGCTGTAAATGTTATGAGCAGATATCAGGTAACCCAGATAAGGTATATTGGGAAGAAGTCAAAGCTATCCTTAAGTACTTGAGAAGAACTAAGGACCCATGCTTTGTTTATGGAGAAAGAAACTTAGAAATAGTTGGTAAAACGGATTCAGATTTTCAATCTGACGATGATGATAGGAGATCAACATAGAGGTTGAGTACATTGCTGCATGTTTGGATGAGTAAGTTTATTGCAGAACTAAAAGTGGTTCCTGACATTGAGAAGCCCTTACTATTGTTTTTGTGACAACAATAGGGCTAGTGCTCAAACCAAGGAACCACGGTCTCATCAAAAGTCCAAACTTTAAGCGGCAATTCCAAATGATTAGAGAGATCATTGGAAGAGATGACATATACATAAAGAAGTTTAATACAATAGAGAATAAAGAAGACCCCTTCACTAAGGCTATGACCCAAATGTAATGGATCACCACCGATAGGATATGAGTATGAGATACATGGTGGATTGGCTATAGTGCAAGTAGGAGATTGTTAGGATTATGCCCTAGAGCCAATCATAGAGATGATTGTTTAGGGATTAGGAACAATCAATTGATTTCATTTATGCATGTCACATTTATTATTGATTTAATAAAAGGGCTTATTCTATTATGTTTATATGCATCATTTATATTTACATAATATGTCCATGGAGTTAGAGTTGAGAATATGAAATTACAAAGTGTTGTAATTTTGAGATTGTAAATATATCTCTGTACTAAACTCCTAAAACATTCCTAGTTGAAGGTTCACTATGATGGACAGTAATGAACCATAGGACTAGCACTTGTTAGGTTGACTCTATAGGAAGATAGCTAGTCTCAAGTTATTTGTGTGAAGACACTACAACCAACAAGTGGGTACCTATTATAAGAATAGGTACACTGAATGTGACCAAAGATATGAGATAAACTGAATGGAGTTTTAACCTGCCTGTCAATCAGTTTCTCATTGTTATAGTGGTACAAGTAATCCTTAGACCTGAGATACCATGGTTGTCTTATACATATAGCTTTAGAAGTTTGATAACACTAAGTGCAGATCCTATTCAGGGGTCTATAAGGGTGTTAATTGGCCCTACTGCTATGTGTGTGAAGGCATGTGAGTGATCAACAAGGAATCCATCACTCTCAGGAAAAAGGGAGTGAATGTCTCATATAGCATTCATTGAATATAACTCATTAAATCCATGGGCCCATGGTAGAATGAATATGGAAAGGAGTTTCCATAAGTTCATCATGAGTTGATATCAATGAATGAGTATAAAGTAATTGAACTAGGGACTTGACAGACTTCCATGTCCTATTAGTTCAATTGGAGACATTGTGTTGATGGAAGGATGGAATTGTAACCTATAAACTATAACAGAAGGGTTCTTTGTAAATGACTATTCACCTCATTAAGGACCACACCATGAGCCATATGCTAGGTGTTACTCATGGTTAATAGAAGCCCTAATTGATATAAATGAGTTATAATCAATTAGGGAATTGAAAGGAGTTTCAATTAGACCCTTAATGGAAAGTATTCCATTGTGCACAACTTGTGCTGTTCCTACTACTTGATGATGTGAACCCAATGGGTCACACACTGATCATGCTAAGAGAAGTTGATTGTCTATAAGAGAAAGGGTATAAGTGATTAAAGAAGAGTTCTTTAAGGGGCTAATTTGTATTTAATGCAAACTAGTGTATTTTGTGTAATTAAGACACTGATCATGCTAAGAGAGCTTAATTGTCTATAAGAGAAAGGCTATGAGTGATTAAAGAAGAGTTCTTTAAGGGGCTAATTTGTATTTGATGCAAACTAGTGCGCTAATTGTGTAATTAAGAGTAATTACACAAAATACACTAGGGTTAGTATTTCCCCTATGGCCGGCCCTATTAGTGGGCTATATAAGCCACATTATGATGTGATGACATCATCACAATTGGATCCCCAAAGTGCTGGCCGAAATTCACTAAGGAGGCTCTCTCTTTCTCTCCCTTTTCTCCACCTCTAGCAATAACAAGGAAGAAGAAGGAAAGAACTTCAAGCTTAAGCTAGGTGTGATTACCATTGGAGGCAGTACGCTTGGACTGCTCATTCATTGCTGCTCAGAGTTCAAGCTTGGAGCAAAAAGGAGAAGACAAAGCTTGGAGAAAGGAGAAGACTTTAAACAACTATAAGTATCCTAACTCTCTTGGTAGTTAGGTTTATGTTTTGTATTAAGCATAATTGGATTCATGGGTTTGGGAATCGTAGGAAAATTTTTATTCCACCTTTGTTTGTTTTCTTCTCTATTCGATTCCCAACAGAAAATGGAGATTCCAACTCCAAGATGCAACCACACCTCACAAATTGCATGAATAAACACAAGATATGAGGATATGATAACTAAAATCCAAAAGAAATGCAAACCTTAGCCTTATACATGAGAAATTACCTCTCAAATCTGAAATGGAGGTAAACCATGAGTGAATCTAAGCTAAAAATGCTGAAATCCAAGCCCCCAAGCATAAAATTCAAGCAAAAGTAGAGAGAGAAACTCGCTCTCTCTCCTTCATACACCCTAAGAGCTCTCCCAAGCTCACTCTCCCTCTCTCTCACTCTAAAATGCAGGAATGAGGGTTACAAGTTGGGGTTAAAGGGTTTATATAACCTCAGAGGGGCACATGCGTCATTTCAGCAAAAATAAGCCTTCAGATCAATTCAGTCGACTCATTTAGCAATTTAGTCAACTGAAATGACAATTCAGTCGATTGAATTGAGGATTCAGTCAACTGAAAATCCTAGAATTCAAATTCTTCAGCGTCTGTGTAATTCAATCAACTGAAATCACACTTCAGTCCACTCAAACAGGCAGAATACACTCCACAATCTTATTTTCATTCAAAACATTTAAGTAAAAGGGAGAATAAAAGAATGGAAGATTACTTTAAGTTACTTAATGAAAATAAGCAAATAACCCCCTATTTGAATCCAAATAAAATATCAGAAAAATCAAATACCCAATATATCAAAATCTCATTTCCAAGTTTTAGTACAAAATCCGTCTCCCGATAGATTTTTCTAAAACAAACATGTGAGGAATCCGATCCAAACATGCTAATAAAATCCCATAAAATCACAGAAGTCTTATAATATTATAAACTTCCATTACCGCCAAAAATTATATTTAAAAACGAAGATTTACGAAAATTCATTTTTTCCCTAACACTTAGCCAAATTTCAGCAACTTAAACCCTTAAGTTGCAAATAAGGCTAAACGCACTCGAAAGATACTCGATGCACAAAAACAAGCATCAAAACACATCCAACATCATAATATCATACACATGCATTACCCATGCATGAAGTCATTCAAAAAATCAAGGGATTAACTACATTAACTATAGATTAAACCCTTAATACCATATTTAAAAATTACAGGTGTTACAGAGGGTAGGCCAAGGTGGGTTTTGGCCAAGCCCTCTCCAATGCTTAAGTCAAAAGCCATTTATGGAGGAAGAGACAAGGAAGAAGATGAATTTCAGATAATTAGGGTACTGTAGTTTACCTTATTTGGCTGTATCGTATTCTATTTATACCCACCTGTAAGGATTGACTATGTGAGGTCAGGTAACTGCTTTGGTTAGGCTAGATCTAACCATGGTTAGCCAATAACCGTCTGATTATGGTTTATTGATCATGGTTGGGCAAAGAACTATGGTTTCCTGTAACCGCTGTGTCAGGAATTACAGCTGTAGTAACAGTTTTAGATTGCAGTAGGATTTGGATTGTAGTGTGAGTCATGGGACAGATGTCCCGAGCTGAGTGTAAGTCCTCGAGCTGGGAGATCACGTGCGTTGCAACGGATCTGGCTGAGTTGCCTTTGCCACGTGTCAATAATTCTGGTTTGAGCTCTTTAGCCCGAGCTAGTTCCTCGGTTCAGAAATATTCCCACACATTAAGGTTTCCTAAAAAAACGTGTTTTTCAAAGGAAACAGACAATTAGGAACGGAGCAAGTAGAAGAAATTAAAAGTTTACAAAAATAAAAAATAAAAAATAATTCACATCTATATTTGATCATCGGTGAGTTAAGTAATGAAGGTAGATGGGTTTTTTTTTTTTTTTTTTTCGTTTTTTTGTTTGTTTTTTCGAGGCAACCATGGTAGATTGAACAGTGGAATGTCATAATTCATAAACCTTTGCTTGGTTGATTTTTCATGATATTCCTTCAAGGCTTTAATAGTTATGGAGTTGAACTGGTGCCTTTATATTGGCAATTTCATAACTTCTTTGACCACTGGGTTTTGAAGGATATATAAAAGAAAATAAGTTTAAGACGTGAGGGCATTTTGGTGGAATTACACTCTGTAAGAAAATAAGTTGCCATTTTAAAAAAACTTTCTTCTGAAAAGTTGTTCAAAATGATGTTTTCTAGTATACCACGCAACCAGTTTTCATAAAAACCTTTTATATTTTTGTAAAATCTTGAAAAATTAAAATAAGTAGTGGAAAGGGGGTGTGCTAATAAAACTAATAAGGGGTGGCACTAACCGGTCCCTAAAATATATAAAATGACTTTTAATCCCAAAAAAAGGCCTTTTAGACCCTCCCAATCAATGCACTAAATGCACACTAAATCAAATGTCTCATTCAAATGCAATCTTTATGGTTATAGGTGGTGTCGGTTTCCTTGGTGAGGATTCTAGACTTTGGCTTGATAAACTGTAATGTGTATTCTTTTACCTAGTGCTTAAGGTTATGTTTGGATAAAGAATTTCTAGATGGAATTTGCTTTTGAGATGGAATTTGTAAAATTTTTAAAAGGATTTTGTCCATCTCATCCTTATAAAAATTTTGCAAATTCCATCTCGAAAACAAATTCCACCTAGAAATTCTTTATCCAAACATGGCATAAGTTAAATATATAAGTAGATTTTGTGGATCTTTAAAAATGTCAGACTTCTGACCAGAAACAACTAATTTTTATTTTTATTTTTTTTGTGTGGGGTTTTCTTAAGAATTTACCCAAGATACTATGTTTTCTAAAAAATATGTTAGTACTTTTATGGTTATGGTTGCGTTTGCCTATTTGAAATAATATTTTCAAGAATGGACCGGATGGATTGTAATGTGAATTATTTTGCATGATATAAAGTAGCGGACTGGCCATAAAATTATTACATTTTTAAAATTATTATCACTGTTGAAAAATTAATGACTCAAAATGGTTTACCTTCCATATGAAACCCCCCCCCCCCCCCCCCCCCCCCAAAAAAAAAAAAAAAAAAAGGAGAAAAAGGGAAGAAATTTCTCCTGAAACACAAATGTGTGCACGTACCAAAAAAGTTCCTTCCAAAGTCAAAACCACCAGGGCACCGCGATATCATTTGTTGCACTGCGGCCTACGAATTTTGTGTCCGTACGTGTTGTGTATCACACCTATTACAGGCCATATATGACATGATACAAGAGAAACTTAATTATGTAGCTGAAACTTCCAATTACGTAATAAATGACATGTTGCAAGCTAAGACAAACTTATCTGCCTGCAAACTTCCAACTACGTGGTGCCATTATATCCAGCTACATAGCACAAGTTGGAGACGACAATATCAAGGCGGCCTCTTCCGGAGGGGCAACCAAGAATACTTCATTGGAAACACAAATTAGACTTCGATAATTTCGCCTCCATCAATATAAATTGCAACTTGTTATTCAGTCTGTCACCACCAGACAAAGAAGAAGTTCATAGAGATAACGTACGGTAAAGATGTCGAAGGAATCAGCGGTTGTTCTTTTGGATTTCTGGGCTAGCCCATTCTGCATGAGGGTAAAGATTGCAATGGCCGAGAAAGGTGTGGAGCATGAACACAGAGAGGAGGATTTGTTCGGGGGCAAGAGTGACTTATTGCTCAAATCAAACCCCGTTTACCAGAAGGTGCCGGTGTTGCTACATGGTGGGAAACCAGTCTGCGAGTCCACCATCATTGTTAGCTACATTGATGAAACCTGGCCTTCCCCACCATTGCTCCCTCCTTGTCCATATGGGCAGGCTCAAGCCCGTTTCTGGGCTGACTTCATCGACAAAAAGGTTGGTTTTTATTTCTAGCTATAGCTAGCTGAAATTAACTCCATGGCTAGCTAGCTTTGTATGATTGAAACTTGGTCGCGTACATAACTAATCCTACGTACGACTTCCACGAAAACCATTTCATCATAATCATAAACATGAATTATGCATGTGTGTGTTTGTATATTTATTGATGGGCATGACCGGTGACTAATTTACTGTGCAGGTATTCGATGCAGGCTGCAACATATGGAGGAGCAAAGGAGAGGAACAGGAGGCTGCTAAGAAGGACTTCATAGAGATTCTGAAGCAGTTAGAAGGAGCTTTGGGAGAGGATGATTTCTTTGGGGGTGATAGCTTTGGATTTGTTGACGTCATCCTAATAGGACTAGCCTCATGGTTCTATGCCTATGAGAAATTGGGGGGTTTTAAGGTTGAGGATCAGTGTCCCAAATTCTCAGCTTGGATGAAGAAATGCATGCAAAGGGAGAGTGTTGCCAAAGTTCTTCCAGACCCAGAAAAGATCTACGAGTTTGTCACCATGATGAAGAAGATGCATGGCATCGAGTAGTGAATTCATGTCATTTGCACCCTTTTTCCCCCTTCTAATTATTATCTGGTCGGCGCGCCCCTTCCTCTTTCTCTTTTTTCCTTTGACTTTAATTCCTTGGGTCTTTCTAGCTATATATCGTTTGCTTCTCTCTCACTAGAGGGGAAAGGAAACAATAAAAGGAAATAATCATTTTCCCAAATTTTTATTTTCTGCTTGTACTTAGACATAAAGGATGACGAGGAATAAAATTTGATAATGGCCTTTTAAGGTCAGATTTTAGTTCCATTTGATGTTAATGTGTCACAAATTCACCATGATATGGCATCTCGTGGTGGAACTTTAGTTAGTTGTTGGTCTTTAATTTTAGTTTAGAACTTGGGTCAGGTAACAAACTAACAACATAACTCGTTGGGAATAACACGATCATCGAAATCAAGCCATGCTTTAATTCTGATGAGTGAAAGAGCTATTTGAGATCTACACAATTGACTTTAATTCTGATTCGAAGACATGCTTTCATTGCACTTGGCGGATCTCTATACGGAGTAAGTTTTAGATAGCTGTTAATGTGAACTATAATCAAGCCATTCATGCTGACTTTCCCACCATATCTACGTACAACACCCAATCTGGCCGTCGGTCCGGTAACTCGATCTGGTGATCCACTAATAGCTAATTGGCCATCAACAATTTCAAATTTTTATCAAATAAACTCTCTTCTCCAGATCCTTAATTAAAGAAAACCATATATTACCAAATATTATGCAACCGTGATACAATTGACCCGTCAATGGCTAGGCTTTAGCTACTGCATGCCATCCACACCCCAACCCATCTCCAACATCATCACCCAAAATCACACTCATCAACGCCGGGCCCAATATACAAGTCTGGAATGGGAACGGCTAAAGCAACCCCAAGAAAGGTTAAGTTTACCCCCCCCCCCCAATTTTTTAATGAGAAAATGATGGTGTGAAATGACCAAAAGGGGCATCAGGTGTTAACCCACCCCACCCCACCCCACGCCAGCCCACCCCTCATTCATCTGAAATCTCATTTGCGCGCCAAAACCCCTCACCATCACGTTCCACTATCCGGCACCCTCTCCGGCGACATTCTCCGGCAACTTTGTCCGGCAACATTCTCAGGCGCTCTTCCGGCAACTCTCATCCTCATCTCTCACTCTCTCATAACCACCCCTAACCAATATATCATCTTCATCCCTCACTCTCTCACAACAACCCTTAAACAAAAATCCATAACCCATTTGTAGTGGCTTTTACGTTTTTTATGAGCAATGGAGGAGGAAGAAGTCAGTTGGAATGGTGTTGGTAGCAAGGAGGTATGTATTTTGGCTTCAAAGTATGCAAAAATGGCGATTTTTTTGATTGCAGTCGCGCAGGTTCGACTCTGGTAATCCGTAATGTTCAGTTTTACGTGACCAAGCATTATGGTAATGTTCGGTTTTACACAACCAAGCTTTATGGTAATGTTCGGTTTTACACAACCAAGCATAACTATTTAAGGGTTTTTGAGATCCATAACTATTTAAGGTTTTACTCTGGTAATCCGTAATGTTCGGTTTTACACAACCAAGCATTATGGTAATGTTCGGTTTGACACAACCAAGCATAACTATTTTGTTTGGTTGTAACAAACCGAACAGTGCATGGATTATTCAGTTTCCAGTAATGCTGTTCGGTTTTAAACAACCAATCATAAAGATTATGTTCGGTTTCATCTGACCGATTAAAACAGATATGTTCGGTTTAATACAACCAAACATGTTGCCAGTGTTTGGTATGAATTAACCGAACAGTTCCAGAATAGTTTTTTTGTTTTTTTTTTAAGCATCGGATTATTACTTTTATTTTACCGTCTTTTATTCTTGTCTCAGGCTTCCTCAAAAGCTAGCATCCATGAGTCGGCATGTGTTATGGATTATAGTAATGAATTCACAAATTATGAGGTAAATAAAACTTATGAAAATGTTCATTTACTTGATGGAATAAATATAATTCATGAAGTTGAAGAATATAAATGAATTTATTTTCATGTGTAGGTCTTCAAGAGTAGGGAAGCATTATGCAATTGGGCTCGAGAAGTAGGAAGACAAAATGGGTTTGTTATTGTGATAACCAAATCTGATGTTACAAGCAAAGGCAGGACAGCAAGACTAACGCTTGGATGTGAGCGAGGTGGCTATTATATAAACAGGAAAAAAGACATTGAGACCGAACATGAGAAGAAGCGAAGAAAGGAAACTGGTACAAAGAAGTGTGGATGCCCCTTTGCCTTAAAGGGTGAGAAGATGCCAGATGATGATGAATGGATGTTGAAGGTTTTATGTGGAATACATAATCATGAAGCTGCAAAGTATCTCGAGGGGCACTCCTATACTGGGAGATTATCAGAGCAAGAGAACTCATTAGTGGTTGACATGTCCATGAAAATGAGTCGGCCTAAAGACATTCTAGTTACTTTGAAGCGAAAGGATATACTCAATACAAGCACTTTGAAGACAATCTACAATGCACGTCTAAAGAATAGGATAAAAGAGAAGGCTGGCAGATCACAAATGCAATATTTGTTGGGTAAGTTAGCTGAGCATAAATACATTGAATGGCATAGGAGTTCTGATGATAGTGATGCCATTTTGGATTTATTTTGGGCACACCCTCGTAGTGTGGAGTTGTTTCGTGCCTTTCCACATGTGTTGATAATGGATTACACATACAAGACTAATAAATATCGTCTTCCCCTCTTTGAGATTGTTGGAGTCACATCAACTAACTTGACATTCTCTGTGGCTTTCGTATACATTCAGCATGAACGGGAAGATAACTACACATGGGCATTGAATAGATTGCGTAGTCTTGTTGAGGATCAAAAGATTTTACCTGGTGTTATTATCACGGACAGAGAGTTGAGCTTGATGAATGCTATTGAGAAAGTTTTCCCCAATGCTAGGCATTTATTGTGTAGATGGCACATTTCAAAGAATGTTCTAAGTAATTGCAAGAAGTACTTTGAGTCGGGAGATCAGTGGGAGAAGTTTAACTCCCAATGGGAAACAGTTGTCTTGTCTGCCACTGAATCTGAGTACTTAACTCAAGTGGACATACTGCATAAGAACTTCAATACCTATCCTGAGGCCCTACAATATGTGTCTAGTAGTTGGTTGACCCCTTACAAGGATAGGTTTGTCTCGGCTTGGACAGACATATGTATGCATTTTGGAAATCGAACGTCAAACAGGTGTAGCTTCTAAGCAATTATCAAAACATTGTGTGTTACATTTATAATTTAGCAATAAGATGTTGATATTAACAAATTTTATTTTATTGACCAGGGTGGAAAGTGCACATGCAAGGTTAAAGAGGCAATTAGGGTGTAGTACCTTGAACTTTGAGTTATCATGGGGCGAGGTGCACAGTTTGATTGAGTTACAGTACACCAAAATCAAGGCATCGTTTGAGAAGAGCTCAATAGTTACTAAACACAAGTTTGCATGTGCAGAATTAAAGGAGATTCGGGGCATGGTATCTATAGTTGCATTAGAAAATATCCTTGTACAGATGCGGCGTGCTAGAGCAATTGGGGTTGATGCTTCAGCATGTGGTTGTGCAAACCGTCGGTCCCATGGATTACCCTGTGCACATGAGATTGCAGAATACAAAAGGGAAGGTCGACCTATTCCACTTGACTGCATTGATAAATTTTGGAGAAAACTTGATATCTTGCCAGCTACTAAGAAACAAAATCTGAAATTGATGTGTCAACCATATTTAGATTTGTTTCTCCAGATATTCGAAGATGAAGATACAGAATCACAACTGCAGATGCTAAAGAAGTTGAGGGAGATAATAGCTCCACATTGTACACATCTTCTAGAACCCACCGAACCATATAACCGTACCCGAGGTCGGCCAAAGGTAAAGGTTGACACATCCACACGTCGTGACCCGTCCGCCTTTGAGTACGTACAGTCTCGACATGATAGTTGCTCAACTGGATTCAATGTGGAGCCGAGTAACTTATCAGGTCATTTTGTGCCACAGCGACAACCAAAAGAAAAGGTAAAATGATGTAGTTATAGATGGTAGAATATCTACTTTTATTGTCATATTACTTTTATTGGCATATTGATGGTTATTTTCCTAATGAATTGGGTGATATAATGTTTTCAGGTTTATCCTACCCAAGCTGCAAAGCCAATATCACACATTGATGAATTTCCAGCTGGAATAAGAGAATACATATTCAAAACCAAGGATGTCCAGGCTGATGGAAATTGTGGTTTTAGGGCTATTGCTGCTTTGATGGGAAAGGGAGAAGATGGATGGATGGTTGTGAGAGAAGATCTAGTTGATGAGTTACTCTATAACCACCAACTGTACACTCGGGTTTATGAGTCAGTGCATAGGGTAAATGAGATCAGATCTAGATTAGCACACTTTGAGGGTGGTTTTGCAGGGTATGAGCATTGGATGACAATGCCTGATATGGGACATCTTATTGCATCCCGTTATAATGTGGTCTTGTACCATCTGTCAATGCAGCAATGCCTTACCTTTTTACCACTTAGATCGAATCCCATGCCTGTACATGCGCGTAAAGAAATTGCAATTGGGTTCGTAAATGGAAACCATTTTATTCAAGTATGATCTTAAAACTTTTATTTATGTATTTTTCTTTATGCTTTTTAGTTTTAGTCCTATTGACAACGGGTGTAACAAACATGCAGGTATTCATGAAAGCGGGTCATCCCGTGCCTCCTGTAGCTACCACTTGGCGACTTCATCGCGATGTTGTGGCAGCAGACTGGGATTCTCCTTACATTGATAGAATTCAAAATTTCCTTAATGTAATTGGTTGTGGTGTTGCAACTACTGACACTTGTGATACTGTAGACATTGACTAGCCCATTTATAATATCATCTATCTTGTTTTATTGGTCCCTTAATATACTGTAGACATTGAGTAGCCAACTTGTTAATTTTTTTGGATTAATAGATCGTTGTTTTGGTCTAATAAAGTAATTTAGGATGATAATGGCAGAAAGGACTTATGGATTTTGTGTTAAAATTATGACAAATCAATTTTGTTTTGTTTGTTACAGATTTGCACCTGTTCGGCATTAAGTACCCAAACAATATTCTAATGTTCGGTTTTATGTCACCAAACTAGTTCACCATGTTCGGATTACAATCACCGAACGTATCCTTTTGAATTACCGTAATGCCGTTCGGTGCCATGTAACCAAACGTTTCTTAAATGTTCAGTTTCATAAAGTCGAACAAGGGCTTTATGTTCGGACTCATACTACCAAACATATCATTTTGAATTACCGTAATAGTATGTTCGGTGCCATACAACCAAACATTACTTGGATGTTCGGTTTTCTAAAGTCGAACAAGAGCGGTATGTTCGGAGTTATACCACCAAACATATCATTTTGAATTTCAGGTAATACTACTGTTCGGTGCCATGTCACCAAACGTTGCGTACATGTTCGGTTTTCTAAAGTCGAACAAAAGCTTTTTGTTCGGATTCATACGACCAACCATATCATTTTGAATTACCGTAATAGTATGTTCGGTGCCATACAACCAAACATTACATACATGTTCGGTCGTCTAAAGTCAAACATGGCCATTATGTTCGGAGGCATACCACCGAACATCTCATTTTGAATTTCCATAATACACCGTTCGGTGTTATTTCGCCAGATCTTACTTAGATGTTCGGTTTCATACAACCGAACAAGAGCATTATGTTCGGCATAGTGGTACCGAACATATCGTTTTGAGACTTTAGAACATATCTTCCTTTAAACCATCCAATTTATACATCCTTTTTGTTCAATAGGTGACTAATTATATTCCAATAATTAAATATATTCCTGAATATCAATTCAAGCCCTCAAAGGGTGTTAACACCCCATTTTGTACCGCCTAAATATTTCGAATCCACCCTTTTAAGCCCGGTGATGAAGGGTAGCCCAACTTGAAATGACTAACAAGTGATCCCCAAAGAACTGATGTGGTCGCAGCTGCAGCCTGGCCCAAAGAAGCCCAGCCCATTCCTTTGTGCGTACGCACCTTTAATTTGTGCGTACGCACCTTAAATTTATGCGTACGCATGTTAATATTCCAGTATTCGAATTTTTCCCCCCATTTCCCCTGTTGCCTTATATGGATGGAGCCTACTGCACATCCGGCCTGTGACGGCTGAGAACCAGAGAAACCCTAGTTCCTTACCCCGAAACCCTAATTCTTCGCCTATAAAAAGACCACTTCCGCATCAAATGAAGGGACCTTTTTTGTCACCACTATTTTGAAAGCTCCACAAAACCCTAAAGACTCTTAACCTAAAGCTGAAAAGGCGGCGGCTGCGATTACGGAGGCTCGAAGGAGAGATTCTTGTTAGTGCATTCATTGGGATTCACCCAAACCTGAGGGTAACGTCTTTTATGATTCAGTTCTTTGAATAATCACTAATTATTCCTCCAAGCATATTTTCCATCATGCGTATTTTCGTTGAATGCCGTGATTTCAAGTGCTTTCAATCAAATGTTGCATGACCGGATCTACACTTTATATTATGTTCTAGCATATTTAGCATCATTTAAATATGTCTTTGCATGATTAATCGGTGTAATGTTTAAAGTGCATAAATTCACGGTTAGATTTAGGGTGTAATAATGACATGATAGGATATCTGCATGCAATTAGGGTTCTGTAATTTGGAGTAAAATAGCATGTGCAATTTTAGCATGTTTTCTGTTATTTTCGAATCTGCCATTAAATGTGCGTACGTATAAATTAAAGGTGCGTACGCACCTTGTGTTTGTACGTACGCATATCTGTGATGCTGTGCTAACCCATTTTTGCAGGCAGTGACGAATCCTTCTCCTTTTTCTCCTTTCATAGCTACTGTTTATTCTGTCTGTTAATTTTTATCTTCTGTTTAGTTATTTATTTGCATATTTTTATTCACATAATGTCATCCTGTGTGCAATAGTCGCTTGATATATTTGTCGCATGAATAGGGTTAAACTCAATTAATATTTCTCATTAATTAAAGCCAACAAAATGCGTGTGGAGGCCGGATTTAGCCGGGCGTTGTCGGGTGCCTAACACCTTCCCAACAACGTACCTTAACTCCGAACCTTGATTCTTTGGGTAATGACGAGTGGGCCTCTTGCTAGGGGTCAATCGGTTCCCGGGGCCCAACCGGGTGGCGACTCCCTCTCCGCCCTAATCACACCCGTGGTTAGCGGTGTACTCCCGAGCCGGCGTGGTTCAGGACGCGGCGCTCACATTGGCGACTCCACTGGGGATAGAGAATTAGACTTCAAAGTATTTTGTTGGCTTTAATTAATGAGAATTTTTAATTGGGTGAAAACCAAATTGCACACACGCGCACGATCTTGGCACTTTGTTACCCCTCGATGGAAGTCTGATTAGAGACCTGGGATCCACTCGATCTTATGGGCAACTCGGCTCAGCACCATCAGCCCACGGCCTGTGCCACTAACCTGTGATAAGTTAGTGAGTACGTTAACGGGTTGCTCTTTGAGCACCCTAGCCTGGGTAACCCTTGAAGGAGACACCCCACTCTGACCCACCACACTAGTAACCCCCGAGGCTCTTACCCAACCTTGTGTGAATGTGTGTTGCATCGCATGTCATGTTGCATTCATTTCTTAGCACGGGTATGGGACGAGGCCCACTTTAATGTGGATTTTCTAAGTTCGAGCTCATTTGAGGGAAGATTGTGCGACAATGTAATTGGACCTAGGCCCGTCGGACGAAAAAAAAAAAAAAAAAAAAAAGTCTGTTAGGCCTATAGTCCAAGAGAGTGGTAAGATGTGTGTCTTGGGCTCGAACAAAGGAAATTTACATGCGAGGTGGACCTACTGGTAGTAAAGGACTAGGACCTATACGGAATGTCCATAACCTTCCAAGCTGGACCGAAGTCCAAGCACCATTGTGTCCAAAGCCCAACAAGAGGAAAGTGAGATAAATCTGTAATGGGACCAAACCCTCAAAAAAAAAAAAAAAAAAAAAAAAAAAAAAAAAAAAAAAAGAGAGGAAGAGGTTTGGATCCCAAATGAGAGCATTGTAATGGGCCAAGGATGAGATGGTGCTTTTGACTTCACAAGAGAGGTCTACCTGTCATCGAACCTTTGAAGATTTAGTAAACATGATAGGGTTCGATGATAAGGTATGACACGGGTAAAAGACTTGAAAGAAAACTTTAAAATTGGGGGAAGTACTCATGCACGCTCATTCTCCTTTCAGCACGATTGATTCGACACCAAGAACGGCATTTGGTTGTGTTTGGGCTCGATCTCCGACCACCAACAGACTTAGGAGGGTTGCAATAAGCAGAATGGCAGAGCAAGTGACTTTAGCTGATATCCTTGAACAGATGAGAAGCGACAAGGCCGAGATGAGGGGCTTCATGAATGAGATGAGGGATCGTGTTACCAAGCTGGAAAAAGGGAAAGGAAAGTCAGGAGAAGAAGAACAACCTGAGACTGAGGAAAAAGGGGAACCTAAGGGAACTGAAGAAGAACACCCGAGATGGGAAGATGACGACTACGAGGATTACCTAAAGAGGAAAGAGGCCAAAGAAAAGGACGCCCGGGTGGAGAAACTAGCAGCAGAGAATGCTGACATGAAGGCCCGGATGGACCGAATGCAGACGGCATGGCAAAAGTCGCAAGGCATAGATGACTACATGTATTCTATGGCAGGGATCACAACTGAGTCGAAGGTACAGCTTCCCCCGAAATTCAAGATAGCTGATTATGAGAAGTTTGATGGCACCGGCGATCCCAAACAGCACTTGCGCCAGTACCTGAGCATCGCTAAGATGAGGGGGTTAACCCCCGACCAAGTTTTGTATGCCTTCCCTTTGTCTCTCTCGTCAGATGCTTCGAAATGGTACTACGCCCTTGACCCAAAGGTCTCAGACTCTTGGGAACAACTCGCTTCGGAATTCGCCAACAAGTACGCTTACAACACTATGCTGGATGTCACCTTGAGGGACCTGGAGATGACAAGGCAGAAATCAAACGAGACGTTTTCTGAGTTTTTGACCCGCTGGAGAGCTAAAGCCGTCAAAATGATAAATAGACCCACGGAAATCGACCAGATAAACATCATCCTGAGGAATTTGACGCCCGTTTACTTCGACCGCATGCTGACCTCTTCGGTTATGAACTTTGAACAGTTATATCAGTGTGGGACTCGCATCGAAGACGCCATTCATCGTGGTCAGGTGGACAGGCAAAAGAAGACATATAGTTCCGGTACCAGCAGCGGAAACGGAGGCAACCGGATGGGCGGTGGGACCCCAATACAGGCCACGATAGGGGCCGTCCAACAAGCCCAAGCAGCACAGAAACCTCCGAGAGTGTACCATGACCTGGGAGTCCCATTGTCAAAGGCTTTGGCCAATTTGAACAAAAGAGGGCATTTGAAGCCATTGGAACCTAGGGCGCTACCCAACCCTATTCCCCCGCACTGGAGACAGAATGAGTTTTGCGATTTCCACCAGCGCATAGGCCACAGAACCGATAATTGCATGCGTCTGAAAAATGAAATCCAGGATTTGATCGATTCAGGAAAGCTACCACCACCAAGTAACGACAAGCCAAACATACAGAATAACCCGCTCCCGGATTTCAGAAATACACCGCCCCCGGCATTTATGAATTTGATCAGTTGTGCAGATAAGGTCGAGGACCCGTCCGAGTTTATTCTAATGATCGGTACAAAGAAAGCTCCCTGGGAAGATTATGATAGTGAAGAGGAGGATATCTGGGCAGAAATGAAAAAGGATTCCATGCACCTGACTCGCTCCGGGAGACATTTCAAGCCCGGATTTCTGGAAGCAGATCACCCGGGCCGAGAAATGAGCCAAGAAGCAGACATCGAGAAGGTAAGAGAGAGAATGGGGCGCCCGGGAGAAGAAGAAGAGGAAGATCGGGTCTTGAAACAGCTAAAAAAGACGCAGGCGAGCATAAGCATTTGGGGTTTGATTACTGCCTCAAAGAAGCATCGTCAAGCTCTGCTGGACGCTTTAGCGCAAAAGGAGGTACCAATGGAAACTACCCCTGAACAAGTATTGTCCCTCATGGGGGTGAGCTCAATAAACAAAGCCGTGATGACTTTCTCCCAAGAGGATTTGCCAGTTGAAGGGTTCGAGCATGCGAAGCCGCTGTATATCACTGTAGAATGCAAAGACCTAAAGATACCGGTAGTTCTGGTTGATAATGGGTCGGCATTGAATGTCTGCCCAATGCGTACTGCGACAAAATTGGGAATAACAGAGGAAAATCTCTCACCATCCGCAGTAACAGTCAGAGGATATGATAATGGTTGCAGGAGTGTGATGGGGACTTTCAAGATAACATGCAAAGTGGGACCAGTGGAATCGACAGTGGAATTTTGTGTCATGGACATCCCTGCCAACTATAACTTGCTGTTAGGAAGGACCTGGCTACACCCTCTACAGGCAGTCCCTTCCACTGTGCATCAGAAAATCAAGTTGCCATGGGGTGGGGGCATTCTGGTAATTCACGGGGACAGGGAAATCACCGAGCAGGTCTTGAGGATAAAAGAGGAAAGCAATGAGATAGAATGGAGGGGCTTCGAATTCATACAAGTGATTGACAGAGCAGATGAAGAAAAGGAGAAGGTATCCCCAGATTTTGGGGAAAATATTAATCACATCGTGGCCCACATCATGAAGAAATTTGGATACATGCCTGGCATGGGGTTAGGGAAAAGAGGAGATGGCATCACGGAATTCCCAGAATTTCATATGCAGAACAATCGAAGGGGACTCGGGTACACAGGCGAGAACAAGGAACATTTTCCCAAAAATGCTGATACGCTTAACGGAAATTTCATAAAGGAAGGAGAGGATTTCCCTTATTGTGGATTCCCTGAACCGTGGATGAATCGGAAGAGTAAAAAAAGGAAATGGGGCTGGAGGTGTTTTTCCAAGAAAAATTAACCCTCAGAGACACAAGCTCAGAGACTGTTAAGATCTCTGAAGAACAAGATTGGGTTGAAAATGTGGATCAGGCAAGCTGGGACCTCCTATTGTCAGCTAGAAGCAATGAAGGCGTGCTGGTTTTAAGTAAGAATGCTGGGACTGTTAACCCCTCCGAGTTCATCTCTGCGGCTGATGGGAACACTAGTGCTTGGGTCTGGGAACGCGAGGCTGAAATCACTTATAATGTCAAAATAAATAAGGAGTCTGTCCTCTCTAAAGTTAAGCTAGAGTCTGGGAATGAGTCTGTCGCAAAAAAATCCACCAATGTAACCCAAATTTTTGATGATGCAATAAAATCTGATTTTGCTTATTTGAATGAGTCCCCCAATGACGAGGCTAATCCAATGCATGACCTTCTAAGTCCAAATGAATTAGCTAATAAGGACCAAGATGGGAAAATCGAACCTATCAAAGAAGAAACTATTATCATTAATATAGGCACCACAGAAAATCCAAAAAATATACAAATTGGCTCTACCCTGACCATGCATGAACAGGCAAGCTTATCCGCTCTTTTACGAGAGTTTCAAGACGTGTTTGCATGGTCATATGAGGACATGCCCGGCATAGACCCAGAAATCGCCCAGCACCACATTCCCATTCGAGATGGGGTGAAACCAGTAAAGCAGAGATTGAGGAGAATGTCACCAGAATGGTCATTAAAGGTCAAAGAAGAGGTTACGAAGCTACTAAAGGTAGGGTTTATAAAAGCTGTGGACCAAGCCGACTGGATAGAAAACATAGTACCTGTGCCAAAGAAGGACGGACGGGTGCGAGTCTGCATAGATTACCGGGATTTAAATAAAGCTTGTCCAAAAGACGACTTTCCATTACCGCACATAGATGTTCTGGTAGACAATACCGCAGGGAGTGCGTTAATGTCATTTATGGACGGTTTCTCGGGGTATAATCAGATACGGATGGCACCAGCAGATATGGGCAAAACGACCTTTACCACCGGATGGGGCACTTACTGCTACACGGTCATGCCATTTGGGTTGAAGAACGCTGGAGCCACCTACCAAAGGATGGCCACTACTTTGTTACATGACATGATGCACCAAGAGGTTGAGGTGTACGTGGATGATATGATTGTAAAAGCGGAAACTCGAGACGGACATCTGGAAAACCTGAGAAAGTTCTTCAAGCGGATACGAACATACAGTTTAAGGTTGAATCCCCAGAAATGTACTTTTGGGGTCACATCGGGGAAGTTACTGGGGTATATCGTAAGCAGCAGAGGTATCGAAGTAGACCCGCTCAAGGTAAAGGCGATTTTAGAGATGCCACCCCCTAGTACCGAAAAGGAAGTCAGAGGGTTCTTAGGAAAATTGCAGTACATAAGCCGGTTTATCGCGAAACTCACCCCAACATGCGAACCAATCTTTAAGTTACTCCGGAAGGGAGAGCCGAAGGAGTGGAATGAACAATGCCAGGAAGCCTTTGACACCATCAAGAGGTATTTACTGAACCCACCAGTATTGGTCCCCCCTCGCCCTGGGAGGCCTTTACTATTATACTTGTCTCTTTTTGAGGAAGCTCTAGGGAGTATGTTAGCACAGGAGGACGACCAAAGCTGCGAACGAGCCATATACTACTTAAGCAAGAAGCTGCAGGGGTATGAGGCAAGGTATAATGCCATAGAAAAATCCTGTTTTGCCTTGGTTTGGGCCGTACAAAGATTGAGACACATCTTGTCAAGTTTCGAGGTTTGGGTTATAGCCAGGATGGATCCGCTCAAGTATCTGTTTGAAAAGCCCGTGCTGAACGGGCGGTTATCACGATGGTTGGCTCTACTGGCCCAGTTTGAACTCATATATGTCACGCAGAAATCCATCAAGGGAAGGGCCATCTCGGAATATTGCGCTGAGAATCCGGTCCCGGGGCAGGCATTGAACGATGAATTTCCTGATGAAGATCTCTTTGTTATAGATTGCGTTGGACCTTGGAAGATGTACTTCGACGGAGCCTCTAATCAATATGGAGATGGAGTGGGAGTTCTTTTAATTACCCCAGATGGGTCTCATGTGCCGCTATCGTTTAAATTGAACTTCCCAAACTCAAATAACACGGCAGAGTACGAAGCATGCATTGCAGGTCTAGAGGCATTATTAGTACTAGGGGCAGAGGAGGTAGAGGTGTATGGGGATTCAGCTTTAGTAATTTCCCAAGTTCAGAGAATTTGGAAGACTCGAGAAGAGCACTTAAAACCCTATCAGAGTTACCTAGAGAAGTTGGCACAGAAATTCCAAAAGATAACGTTTACCCCGCTTCCTCGAATCCACAACCAGTTCGCGGATGCATTGGCCACCCTAGCTTCGCTTATTCGAATACCCTGCGGGACCCAGATAGAACCATTGGTCGTCCAGCAAAAGTCTAGGCCAGCGCATGAGGAAATGATTGCATTGATTGACGGGGAGCCAGATGACGGATATCCTTGGTACCATGATGTGTGGAACCTCTTAGGAAAAGGGGAATACCCGGTAGGGGCCGATAAGAAAGGACGTAGGGCATTACGATTGTTCGCTACACAGTTCATCATTTGCGGAGGGAAGTTATTCAAAAGGTCTTATGACGGAATTCATCTGTTGTGTGTTGATCAGAATGTCGGGGAGACCTTGATGAAGGAGATTCACGAGGGGGAATGCGAGACGCACATGAACGGAAGAATGTTAGCCAAAAAGCTTATGAGGTTGGGATACTATTGGAGTACCATGGAGAATGATTGCGTAAAATATGTTCGGAGATGTCATCAGTGCCAGGTATATTCCATTTCTAACTACATGCCACCGGTTGAGTTGCATCAGTTGAGTGCTCCTTGGCCTTTCTCTGCCTGGGGCATAGATATTATCGGAGAAATCAAACCAGCTGCCACAGGAGGGTACAAGTACATTTTAGTGGCTATCGATTATTTCACCAAGTGGGTAGAAGCGGCTGCCTACACAGAACTGAAATCCAAGCAAGTGGCTAAGTTCGTAGAGGCCAATATTATCTGTCGTTATGGGGTACCACATGAGATCATCTCAAATCACGGCACACAATTCGAGGATGAGGTCAAGCGCATGTTCGAGAAATACAAAATCCAGCACCATCAGTCTTCTCCTTATAGGCCACAAACCAATGGAGCTGTTGAAGCCGCCAACAAGAACGTTAAGACCATCTTGGAAAAGACGGCCATAACTTACAAAGATTGGGCTGAAAAATTTCCATATGCATTGTGGGGATATAGGACATCCATAAGAACCTCCACAGGAGCAACCCCATACTCACTGGTATACAGGATGGAGGCCGTTTTGCCTGTAGAAATGGAAGTACAGTCGTTACGCGTAGCAATAGAAAGTGAAATTCCAGAAATGGATTGGATGCGGGAAAGGTATGAGTAGTTGGCATTTTTAGAAGAAAAGAGGTTAAAAGCATCCTATCATGTGCAAGGTTATCAACGCCGTGTGGCCCGAACTTTTAACAAAAGAGTTAAACCACGGAACTTAAAAGAAGGAGATCTAGTACTGAAGGAATTTCGGGCACCAGTGTTTGACCCCCGCGGAAAATTCAAGCCAAACTGGATGGGGCCTTACATCATTAAGACAATCCTTCCCGGAGGTGCTGTTAAGCTCATGGACAGTGATAGTAATGAGTTCACTCATCCAATCAACATGGATAGGCTTCGCAAGTATTATGTGTAGGGATAAGTGCCAACTTTGTATAATGCGGTGCTCATATTAATATAATAATTCTTCATTGATAATGGTAAAGACTAGTACATCTTTGATGCTTATTCGTTAACTCATAGGAAAGAAAGGAAAATGCATAAATGAAACCAAATCATCCGGGCTCATTCATTAAGTAGAATCATCTTTCGCCCTCTTGCTTGCTCCCTCTTCATCTTCAGCATCCCTTTTCCGCTTGTATGTCTCTTCAGCCTCCACTTCCCTCTCCATGTCAGTAGCTAACCATGTGTAGTAACTTCCTGACGGGCTGATCACTTTGGGGGCTGAGATACGCCAATATACGGCTTGATTGTGCCACTCGTCCTCAATACGCTCCACTACCCTAGGGGACCATGGACAAGTATACCCAAGATGCCAATACTTGATAGGTTCTTGCTTTTCCCCGTACTGGCGATGGATACGGAGAGGGGAGTAAAAAGAGACTTCCTTAAGACCAACCATCATGACACAGTAAGAGAGCACGAGCTTCTTCACAGCGTAAGTGACTCGCCACCAGGGGCAATACCATAAGATCGCGTGGCACGGAATGGTATCCAGCATCTCTCGGGACTCCTCGACAGACGGGAAAGGGGCTTGCAACTTTCGGTAACGATAGTGCTGGGGATGATAAGTCCAGATGCTCATCTTTGGCTCAGCAATTAACCGCAGGCGTTCATACAGCCAGATCTGCGAAAAGGGGAAAAACAGGAGTTATAAATATGCGTACGCACTTTTTAAATATGCGTACGCACCTTTAGTATGTACGTACGCATATTTAGGCAAATTCCAGTAAAAGGAAAAAAATGATAACGGGCGGGAAAGCCGGGGGATCTCTCTCGGGAACCTGTAGTAAGAGGGGACTGCCATCAAAGGAGAAGCTCTCGGTGCGCACTACTCGATCCAGACCATTGAGGGTACCGGCAAGAATCATCATACTCGGATTGAAACTCCTTATCTCAGTGAGAGAACGAACAATGAAGGTCTCTATCTTGTTCTGCTCCTCCAAAAAGAAAAGGGTAGCCATGGCACACATACACGCGGCACGCAGGTAAAAGACGCGAGCCTCCCCGGTGGGCATTGGGCGGTTGATAAAATACTGCGACAAGGAAGGGACGTCGATGCGAAAATCCTTCACCCATTGTTTCACCAGCCTCGTAGAGAGCCCGAGAAACCGAGCAACCTCATCTGCGGTAACCTTTTCCGTAATCGGCACGAGCAAACCATTGAAAGCAGTACGCCCAAGGATCCCGCCAAAATCCTCAATGGTCGGACACAGCTCGTTACAGTTGAACCGGAACACATGGCGAGACGGGTGCCAAAATTCCGCAGCCACGTGAAGAAAAGGATAGTTAACGTCCACCTGACAGTAATGAAAGATGCACGGCAGGCCAAAGAGTTCATTGAATTCGGCTTTGGCCGAATCACTAAAGGACGTCAGCCATCGGGTAATCGTTTTGCCAAGTTGAGAGGCCTCCATGAATTCTAACTCGTGAAGAAGGAGGCGCAAGGTCGAGCTTGGGTTTATAGGAGGTACCAGGGTTTCCTGGTTTCATTTTTGGAAAGTATGAAAATAGGGAAGCAGGGTGGGTAAATGTACGTACGCACATTTCAAAGGTACGTACGCACATACTATTTGTGAGTATGCATGTTTAATACCAGCACTGGTATGTGCTTACGCACATGTGTTTCATGCGTACGCACATTTGAAGGGGTTTTGGTGCAGTTTTTAGCTTTTCGGGTACTTAACACATCGGCTTGCTTCGCAATATTGATGGGATGGTCGAACTCATAGCACAATTGAAACACAACAAAAACAAGGATATGAGTGTTTAAGTTATCCACGTAAGAAAGGGAAGGAGAAATGAGTAAACATGAGTATACAACCCCAAATGTAAAGTTTAAAACAAGTCTGATCCAAGAAATAAAAGAAAAAAAAGAAACAACACAGTCAAGAGTCCGAGGCAGCATCGCTACCCTCGCCACCATCATCATCATCGCCGCTCTCGGCATCCTCACCATGACCCTCCGCCTCCTCCCGAGCTATGACTAGCTGAAGGGACAGATCCGTCACCATCAGCTTCAGGCTGCCCACCAAATGGATCAGGTCTGACACCTCCGGGATAGTAGGCTGTCCAAAATAAACAAGGATGGGATCATGTTAGGACATGCATAGCATTTTAACGTGTTTTCAAATACAGGTAAGATGTTGCATACCGCACGGACACCCTCAGGCATGGGGTAGCCGAGACAGGAAGACGCCCGGGGAACCATCCGCTCCCCTGGAACGCCCCTCGTCTCATGAAAGGGCACGTACCATCCCGGGTACACAGGGTCTACAGCTCCGGAAGATGACGCATGTGGGTCCTACAGCAAAGCACGTCATCAGATCAGATAACAGGATTAAAGTGAAAAAGAAGAAAGAGCAGGATATTGACCCACCGTCGAGGGCATGGAAAGGCTCGGCATGAGCTGCTCTCTGGCAAAAAGCTCGTAATCAAGATCCTCCCCCATCAGTCTGTCTGTATATGCAATCCCACCCCGCCAGACGGCCAAATCCTCGTCACTGCACTGGTAAGGGAATGCAATATACGGGGGAGGATCCAACGGCACACGAGGGATCACGCCCATATCGGCATCGAACTGCCAAGCTACCCTCTCAGCCAGATAGAACGAACGGGCGCCGGCGTACTCGAACACCTGCGACACTGAGGTGAGCTCCCACGCCGCAGTGTCGTGCTCAACTGGGGGCAAAGGTGCCTCATCCTCCCAGGGGCGGGGAACGATCTGCGAACACATAAGAAATCAGGAAGAGGAATGAAAGAAAACAAAGAAGCGCAGGATTGTGTAGTGATTCTTACCCTCTCGACCACCATCTCGTCGAGGAACCTGCGGGAGCTCAGATGCTGCCGCATACTCACTGCAGGGACTCCCTCCTCCTCAACCTCCTTCCGGAGGTACCTATGAACCCATAGCTGTGGCACAATAAAAAACGCAAGTGAGCTGATAGAAATAAAACATCATGAGCAAAGAAGTTACACAAACAAGAGAAGATAAAGAATCTTACCACCCACACTCTCCAATAACTAAGCATGGAGTTGATAGCACCCCTGCTCAGTGAATCCATGGCGGAGATTAGATGGGCATAAATGGCGGCGCCCCAACAGAAACGATCGGCTGTCTCCAGATCCTCCAAGGCCAGCAGCCACCCAAAAGAGACGGTCTGTGAAGAGTTGGGGACCAGATAGGCCCCCAAGAGGAACATGATGTAAGCTCGCGCCATGTGGGCTCGGTGCTCGGGGGTATCCTGCGGGTAGGAGAGGTACGCATCATATAGGCCGGGGCAGTAAATGGAAGAACCAGTAAAGGCTATGCCCAGCAGCCGCACTGAAATCTCTGCTCGCTCGTCTGCATCATGATCAAAGGAGAAAGGCTCTCCAGTCATACGCAGCCCGGACAACCGATAGAAATCGTAAGGGGTCATCGTCAACTCTCGCCCTCCGATGTGCAATGTATGTGTAGTGTCCCACCACCTCTCAGCTAGGCAATGGACTATCGCCCTGGGAGTGCGCGCGTTCACGTCGGCCGTGATTGCAGAAAAACCGACGGCATTGACCAGAGCTCTGGTCTCGCCGGAGAGCCGATTCCACCAAGCACCTGTCTTGGTGAAACTGCCCCTCGTCACAAGCTCAGGTGGAAGCTGCCATAAGAAGAGTCACAGGTAAGTACACAGCACAGGTACGCATTACACATATTCTGTTTGAATAATAAACGTACGTACATTTAAAATGTGCGTACGCATCCTTGGATATGCGTACGCACTTATAGGAGGCCAAAACAGCACCTGAAAGTACGTACGCACATTTACATTTTCAGGATTTGTAAATGCGCGTACGCTCCAACTAAATGTGCGTACGCGTGTTTTGGAAGCCCGTGT
This sequence comes from Liquidambar formosana, assembly GCA_039720395.1. Classification (NCBI taxonomy): domain Eukaryota; kingdom Viridiplantae; phylum Streptophyta; class Magnoliopsida; order Saxifragales; family Altingiaceae; genus Liquidambar; species Liquidambar formosana. The sequence goes on along the minus strand of CM077824.1, from coordinate 28,793,913 downwards.
TTGTTCATTACAGGAATGTGCGTACGCTTCAACTAAATGTGCGTACGCGTGTTTTGGAAGCCCGTGTTTGTTCATTACAGGAATGTGCGTACGCTTCAACTAAATGTGCGTACGCGTGTTTTGGAAGCCCGTGTTTGTTCATTACAGGAATGCGCGTACGCATAAATGAAAATAGCGTACGCTCTTTGTTCAGTTGCAATTCTACGCTTCCTACACATACGTACGCGTAAAACAAAAGCACGTACGCACATTTTGTGTTCAAAGTTTGTCATCGTCCCCATCGTTTCCCGCCCCCATCACAGTCAGTCAAGGTCGTGTTTTTCTACCCCAAACCACTTAGGCCATTCGTCATTAGTATGTTTCATTCATTGACAGCAGGTTTCACAGCCCTAATCTAGACTAAACGGCGAAAGAGGAAACGAACACAAATGCGAAAAGGGGTGAAGGTCGTACCATGCCTTGGCGTGCGTAGTGGGAGAGGTGCTCTTTGGGACGATGCACGATCCTCATCACCTCATTCACGATGCGCTTCGGAGCCCATCGCTTCACCGCCGGCTTGCCCTCCTCGCCGCCTTGCGCGCCTTCACGCCGTGCTCGTTTGGGAGCCATTCCTCTGTTGTGGGTATCGAAGGATGAGAAGGAGTAAGGAGAAAAGAGAGAGATGTAGGGTTTTTGTGCGAGGGAAGAGAGAGAGAGAGAGAATCGTGGGTGAGGAGTTTCCGGAGAAAATGGAGGAAGGGTGTCGGGTTCATGGAGAAGAAGAACAGTCCAGGCGAAACGGCGTCGTTCTGTTTTTATTTTTCTAACATCAAGTAAATATGCGTACGCACATTTACTTTACGCGTACGTGTATTTAGGTCCCACGTACGCGTTTTATTTTATACGTACGCACTTTTTGAGACAGACCCCCTGTTGCTCCTCGAAGCATGTGAACCATGCCACGCACGAATCACTCGACCATACCTCGAGTGTTCAGTGCCGCGTTTCAAAATTCGGCTCATCAGGTCCGTTATCAATTCCACCCGCGAATTGTCCATTATCAGAATTTCCCAATTCCGCCCATGAATTTCCCAATTCCACCCGCGAATTTCCAATTCCGCCCGCAAATTGTCCGTTATCAATTCGACCTGCGAATTGTCCGCGATCTGAAATTCCACCCGCGAATTTCCCAATTCCGCCCGCGAATTTCCCAATTCCACCCGCGAATTGTCCGTTATCAATTCAACCCGCGAATTGTCCGTGATCTGAAATTCCACCCGCGAATTTCCAATTCCGCCCGCGAATTGTCCGTTATCAATTCGACCCGCGAATTGTCTGTGATCTGAAATTCCACCCGCGAATTTCCCAATTCCACCCGCGAATTGTCCGTTATCAGAAATTCAGCCCGCGAATTTCTCGATTCTACCTGTGAATCGTCCGCTATCCGAAATTCATCCCACGAATTTCTCGAGTCTACCTGTGAATCGTCCGTTATCAGAAATTCAGCCCGCGAATTTCTCGATTCCGCCCGCGAATCATTTAATCCGCAGCGTCAATTCAACTCATCACTGTTTTTACGGACTTTCTCGTGCCCCGAAAAGTCAATACCACGCATAAGAACTACGTTAGGTCTGATCTCTGAAAAGAGTACGTAGGAAAGCAGGCTCATTGTCTGATTCGACCTCATCTCACCTTATGCATATCTCAGCATTTGTTCCAAGGACTTGGAATATCGGCCGGCCAAAATGGATTGTTTATAGTCTTTCAGTTCTATTCACTCTGCGAATAGAGCTGAAAGAAGGGGCAACTGTTAACACCCCATTTTGTACCGCCTAAATATTTCGAATCCACCCTTTTAAGCCCGGTGATGAAGAGAAGCCCAACTTGAAATGACTAACAAGTGATCCCCAAAGAACTGATGTGGTCGCAGCTGCAGCCTGGCCCAAAGAAGCCCAGCCCATTCCTTTGTGCGTACGCACCTTTAATTTGTGCGTACGCACCTTAAATTTATGCGTACGCATGTTAATATTCCAGTATTCGAATTTTTCCCCCCATTTCCCCTGTTGCCTTATATGGATGGAGCCTACTGCACATCCGGCCTGTGACGGCTGAGAACCAGAGAAACCCTAGTTCCTTACCCCGAAACCCTAATTCTTCGCCTATAAAAAGACCACTTCCGCATCAAATGAAGGGACCTTTTTTGTCACCACTATTTTGAAAGCTCCACAAAACCCTAAAGACTCTTAACCTAAAGCTGAAAAGGCGGCGGCTGCGATTACGGAGGCTCGAAGGAGAGATTCTTGTTAGTGCATTCATTGGGATTCACCCAAACCTGAGGGTAACGTCTTTTATGATTCAGTTCTTTGAATAATCACTAATTATTCCTCCAAGCATATTTTCCATCATGCGTATTTTCGTTGAATGCCGTGATTTCAAGTGCTTTCAATCAAATGTTGCATGACCAGATCTACACTTTATATTATGTTCTAGCATGTTTAGCATCATTTAAATATGTCTTTGCATGATTAATCGGTGTAATGTTTAAAGTGCATAAATTCACGGTTAGATTTAGGGTGTAATAATGACATGATAGGATATCTGCATGCAATTAGGGTTCTGTAATTTGGAGTAAAATAGCATGTGCAATTTTAGCATGTTTTCTGTTATTTTCGAATCTGCCATTAAATGTGCGTACGTATAAATTAAAGGTGCGTACGCACCTTGTGTTTGTACGTACGCATATCTGTGATGCTGTGCTAACCCATTTTTGCAGGCAGTGACGAATCCTTCTCCTTTTTCTCCTTTCATAGCTACTGTTTATTCTATCTGTTAATTTTTATCTTCTGTTTAGTTATTTATTTGCATATTTTTATTCACATAATGTCATCCTGTGTGCAATAGTCGCTTGATATATTTGTCGCATGAATAGGGTTAAACTCAATTAATATTTCTCATTAATTAAAGCCAACAAAATGCGTGTGGAGGCCGGATTTAGCCGGGCGTTTTCGGGTGCCTAACACCTTCCCAACAACGTACCTTAACTCCGAACCTTGATTCTTTGGGTAATGACGAGTGGGCCTCTTGCTAGGGGTCAATCGGTTCCCGGGGCCCAACCGGGTGGCGACTCCCTCTCCGCCCTAATCACACCCGTGGTTAGCGGCGTACTCCCGAGCCGGCGTGGTTCAGGACGCGGCGCTCACAAAGGGCGACACAGAACCACTTACATTGATACAACGTACCCTGTTTACAACCTACCCTTTTTGAGGCAGGACTTGCGTGACTTGCTAGTACCCTTGAAGCTGCTGTAAAAGTGAGTATGTCAACTTTTTAACATGTGACCTAACATTTCATAGTGGACCTCTTAGGGTGGCATAAACTTTTGTATGACCTAACCCCTTTTGTATGACCTAACCCCTGAAAAACCAAAAAGTGTGAGAAAAAAGGGTTAGAATTTAACCCTTGATGCAAGTTATTTCTCCTATACTCAATTTCTTGATATTATGTTACTTTAAACTCCATTATTTATCTTATACCAAGTTCTCGGCGTCCAAAAACTTTTGACCATTTTTTGTAAATTTCGGCATGGTCCCGCCTAAAAATGGAACATACCAAGTTCTCGACTTTAAACATAACCTGCAAAAAACACATTTCCACCACCACAGATAATACAATTCCAGAAACCCACATAATTCAAATCCAAAATAACTTACAATATATGCAACCTATCCTCATCTGCCCACCACTACATATAATACAAATCTAGAAACCCATATACTCCAAGTTCAAAATAAACAAATATGCAACCTATCCTCATCTGCCCACCACCAAATATAATTACAATTCTAGAACCACATAATTCAATTCAAAAAAGTTACATAATCCAAGTCCAAAAAATGACATCATCCAAGTCCAAAAAATTATATCTGCCCACAACCCAAATCAAGTGGAGTTCCCACCAGTACGACGCCTCCTATTTGCCCGAGAGTATATTAAATCAATATCCGGTGTGCATCCTTCCTCAACAGCATCAGCTCGACCCTGCAGAACTCGTACTATGGCACGAATCGTCCCATATAGCATAGTAGGATCTGTACAAGCATCTGCACGATCCATGTCTAACACTGGCAACCCAATCTTCAATGCATGATCAATGCACTGTGGAATAATGAGAAAGTAAAATTAAACTTAGGGTACAAGTGGGCAATAAAATTTCATGTTTATATATATATATATATATATATATATATAAAACAAGGTTGTCAATGGAAGGACGACCTCTTGAGGATCTCTGCGTACTGGCTGGACAGGTGGCTCCACAACTGGAAGTGGGAAGGCCCGGTGAGCTGGGTTTTGCACACGAGTATGTGACACACCCCTAAACCAATCCATATACCCTACAATGGTTTCTCCTGGAAAACTCACGGGGGAACTGCGTGCATCTGCTGCCAACAAATGATTCATCCACGTCTCCAATTGATTACCAACAACATTGAATAATAGACTGTAGGATTGCGCAGATGAACCACGGGTAGATGATGTTGGTTGTACTGGGGCACGCGGAATGTACTGGACACGTCCAAACTGCCTAAGAACCCTGTCAGGCTAGTAGGGTTCAACAATATCGACACAATGCAGCAACCCAGCGTAGTATGTGAACTCCTCAAGAGGATGATGACCCCTAATGCAGCTATAGGGATCCCAAACAACTTGAAATAAGAAATAACGTATGTAATTAGCGATTAAAGTTGGAAAATTTTAAATATATTAGATATGAAATTACAACAATCTAAAATATCAATAAATATCATACCGACTCAGACTGCAGGTCGTCAAGTGCCTCCCTTAAGTTATATAAATGTGATAAAGAGCTCCCCTGATCCTTGAGAGGAGCCCAACGCAGCACACATGGATCCACATCAACATATCCAACTTTACGGGGTGGTTGAAACATTGGGAAATGCTCATACACCCATGCCTCTAGAAGGGTCAAATAGCCAGCAATCTGTTTACAATCACTCCTACTGGCCATACCCAAGTGTCGATACAAAGTAGCCAATGCAGCAGCACCCCAACCATACTCATGGACTGTATCCAAATCCTGTAATACGTGGAGGAGGCCAACTGACACCCTGCCCCCGCTCTTGTCTGTGAATAAAGTAGAGCCAAGAAGGTAAAGCAGGTACGCCCTCGCAGCATAGGTAGTTCTTTCAACAGTAGGTGCGTCACCAAGGTTGGCAAATTTTGTCTTCAGCCATGACAACTTCACAGACTGGCCACGGACATCTCGTAGAGCAAGACTAGCATCACTATCCTCAACTCCCAAAGCGCTCACAAGTAGGTCCCGTGCAACTGCATCATCTAATTTGGGGCAGGAGACAACTTTCCCAATCACAGGAATCCCTAAGATGGTGGCGACATCGTCCAGGGTAATAGTCATCTCACCAAAAGGCATATGGAAAGTGTTCGTATCTGGCTGCCATCTCTCCACAAAAGCTGTGACCAAGGCTTTATGGGTCCATCGAAAAGAGCACGTGACAAGTGGACTGAGTCGCGTCCTCTCAATGATCTGTGTCAACACATAGGGGGGCTCCAGGATTTTCGTATGAGAGTGTGGTCGCATGACACCTCGATACTGCATTAGAAAAGTTGAACACTTTAATAATGTCAAACATGATATGAATGTAATACATATAAATGAGACTACTCAAAAAATAAAATAAAATAACAGACATATAAATGAGATGCTATTATGACTTGACATACATCTCTGTTGACCCAAATCTGTGATGCGACATGTGTCCTGAAACTAATCAGGAGCGACTCATCTACTGGACCTCCAGGAAGTGGTCCAATCCCATCCCAAACAGCAGCAGCAGGAGCATCTTCAGGTGCATCAACAACATGTGCAGCTTCTGCATCAGGTACGTCACCAGCTGGGACATCTACTGGTGGGGGTACTGGTGGGGCAATAGGTGGAGGAGAGGGTGCTACATCAGGCTGAATCCCACCCCGGGGACGGCGTCTGCCTCTAGCTGGGTGTTGTTCAGCATCAGGTACGTCACCAGCTGGGACATCTACTGGTGGGGGTACTGGTAGGGCAATAGGTGGAGGAGGGGGTGCTACATCAGGCTGAATCCCACCCCGGGGACGGCGTCTGCCTCTAGCTGGGTGTTGATCAGTCGCCGCCCGTTGCCGTCGCCTAGCAGATGCAGTTGGTCTGTGCCGACCACCTTCCACTACATCCATATCTGAATAAAAGGCAATAAACGAATTAAATTATAAACAATTTATATAAAATGTATATATATAGATCATAAACAGTTGTAAACAATTAGTGTCTTATTAGAGATGTTCATTTTCATCTTGGATTAACCATAGATAGAGAAAGAGAGAGATATTATAAACAATCATGCTTTCTTAACAAAGCTAGCTTATTAATATTAATAATTGAGCAAAAGATTTACAACAATATCACTGTCTACAGAGTGCATGCATTAATGCAGTTCAGGAAACGAGGAAGCCTTGAGAGATAAACTACCAAGGACACCAAAAGGTCTCCCTATCCGCAGAATGAGAATCCCACATGTTATCATGAATGCGGTACTTGCTCTTGATAACAGAATGCCATAAATGACCTTGTTCAATGTTAATGTAATTTGCTCCTTTTGTAAAGTTATCATGGTATTAGAGGCCTATGGGCTGAATAGCACAACCACCATTGTGAAGCACCGTGAAGCCTTCGTGTTGCACTTCTCCTTCTCAAACACCAGTATAGCCAATCACACCAACAAATCATCCTTGTCTATTGCACCCAATTGCATCCTCTCATATCAATTGCTTATCCTTATTGCACCTAATCAACCTATGTGTAGCCAAGTGAAGCCCTAGTCTCCTCTCCTCTGTTTGCGCACTAGTCATTTGCATCTCTCTTCGTCACATGCCCTAGTCACACACCACCCTAACAAATCCTAGTTAGTGGCACTAGTCATTTGCATTTCTCTCTTCATGTAGAATCTCAACCCTTCTAGTCCCTAATCAATTGTCTCCACACATAGACCCAGCCGCGCAGCAAGAACCAACCCACTCGATACAGTCACAACAATATCATAGACAAACGAACCTTATTTGGCCTTTTTACGCAACATCACTAACCCATTCACACAACTAAAACCCCCTCTATCTTAATCAAACCATCACAATCGACTATCTCAAACACATTCGCACCACCCATCACAATCTTCCTATTCTATAGTATTAGTTGCATAACTCTTAGCATCAATCGAACCCCCTTTCTCCCTACCATTGCTGAATCTTCCAAGCCATAGTTGAACAATATTTGCCCTTCCCATTCTATATTTATCTCTTGTAATCTTGATTAATGTAAATGCTATTCTCTCATTTTGCAAACTAATCAGTCTCGAGACCGCACATCCATCACTCAAACAATTGAATTAAATATTAGACTTGGACTAAAGGCTTTCTTTAAGGTGTGGATTCTAATCCAAATATATTTTCTGTTATAGATGAGTGATACACCTTCTACTTGGGGGAAGGGTTTTCAATTGTACTGTAAGGCATTTTATGTTTTGGTGGGCTCCCCTAGTTCTATATGGCTTGTCGTCCTTTGTTTTTTTCTTAAGCGAATTCAAAAATTCAACCCACCAAGAGACACAGAGAGAGAGAGAGAGAGAGAGAGAGAGATAGAGAGAGAGAGAGAGCCCTTTTCAACGAAGGATTAGAAAGAATCAGACTTCTATCATAATGCCCAAGTAGATTTTATTTTATTTTTTTAAAATTTTAAATGAAGACCTAAAACAAACCCCCCCCCCCCCCACACCCCAAAAAAAAAAGAAAAAACCAACGAAAAAAAAAAGGAAAAAACTTAATTCTATAGCATTTATGTTTATATTCAAGAACAAGAAAAAAGGAAAAAGGCTAGACTGCCTAATAGAGCTTGCTTTTTGTAGAAAACGGCTTCAAACCAAAGCTCAATATAGATTATTGCAAATATTGTAAAAACAATATCAGTAGGCCAATCAAGCATAATTTTCTCTAACTTGGTCTAAAATAAAATTATAAAGAGTAAAAACTTGACAGGTTAAAGAATTCAAGTTTAGAAATATGGAAAAGAAAATTAAGATCCCTTCTACACCCTCTTCCATGCCAGTGAAAATAGCATTATGACATTCTAAGGGAGTATTTCTAGGTATTCATAGTCATTATTGAACCACATCACAACAGTACAACCTTCCAATCAGAAGAAAAATGAACCACGATTTATATAAAGCCTAGCGTTTGGAGGACAAAATTAGGTTTTATTTAAGCCAATATAAAGTGAAAATCTCCAGACAAAATAACAATAAGGAAAGACTAGCCATCAACATCAATCCAATCAAAACCTTTACAAGGGAAACAAAAACATTGAGCAACATAAACATTGATGAGACTATAATGCCAGAAGAGTAATTTTGACCTGATATCATGAAAGAGATCAAGAAGCAAGAAGCAAAACTTCATTCCATGTCTCGTTAGATGAACTTCATGAAACAGTGAAGACACCAGCCTGCAGCTTACAAACAACTATGATCAGAGATGTCCAATTACAAAGGCTGATAAATAAATCATTATAAAATGAGTTCTTATTGAATGATGAGCAGAAGATGCGTGTTCTTACGTCTCTTACTATCAATTTGTCCAAGAAATTCAATGATGGAAATGACCATTCCGACAAGTAGATTGAGTAATTTTGATGTCTTCTATTAGCAAGGTCATCATCTTAACCAAGAAAAAAAGAAAGAAAAAAAAAAGGAGTATAATTATGAATTATAATGTATATTGAGCAGCTAAGAAATCCAGTATTTAACTATTATCATCAAACAGGTACCAAAAAACTATCTAACATTTCCCACAATTCCGAACCTGAAGCTCTAACAAGTATTCTGTGTGTAGCAAAGGACTGCAATAAACAAAAAGAAAAATCGACGTTACAAACATGGTAGCAGAAAACTTGAACACTGAATAAACATCACAATAATTTAAACAAAAATGCATGTGTGAACGTAACAGCAAATTGTGTAGTTGAAAATATCAAGACTTGATATTTCAAGATCAAGGTAACTTTTATCACATCAATCCCTCAAATGTCCACACTAAACTCAATGCAGGTAAATGAAAGACAATGATCTAGCACCAGCAAACATTATTTGGTAGGTAAGTGGTTAAGGAGCATTCATATTAGCATTTAGCATATGTTATCTGAATTTCAATCTTTTGGACTCTTCTATTAGTGAATCAGTAGTCAGATCATAGTTTAGCAGAATAGCAGGTCCTTTAACCATGAAATGCCCCATCTCAGAAACAGATCTCAGCACTAATCCGTTGTTGATCTTAACTGACAATATTCAAGAAAATGATCGTTATCATCACAAAAAAGATGAAAAAAATTCATAAATGAAAGCATTTCATAAATTTCTAAAATTGAAGTAATTACATCAGCTATTGTGATCATTTCCATAGCTAACTATATATCACACAAGTCATCCTATTAAACCAGAATTCTTAAACACATCCACCCAGGGAAAAAAGAAATATTTCTCCTCCATAATCATAGAATGAGTTTAATAAAAAGGACTTTCTTTCACAAATTAAAACCCAAATAATTCCTTTGTTCGGTTTATGGGGTCCAAGCATAGCCCTGATGTTCGGTCCTCATTCACCAAACATAGCCAATACGTTCGGATTTACATATTCGAACACACCCGCGAAAATTTGAAAGCTTTCAATGGATTCAAACACGAATAAGAATAGATTGCAGGTGCAACAGAGACAACAATGGCAGAATATCAACTGTAAATCTCTACACACACAGTGTATACACATTTTACCTACAATATGCACCTTCTAGTGAGAGGGTTTTCTTCCTCGTCTTCTCCGTCGCCGGTGGTCACTGATATGAGGGGTGGGGTTGGAGAACCCCTTCAAATGGCGGACTATCGCCGGTCGGAAATGGGGCCGTGGGGTTTCTGGCGCCGAGTGTGAGAGGAGTGGCTGAGAGGGTCTCGTGTTTGGAGGGAGTGGAGGACTGTCGCCGTCGAAAATGGAGGACTACCGGTCGGAAATGGGGTTTCTCCAGTCGCGGGTGAGCGGGGTCGCCAAGGAGGACTGCCGGTGACTTTCTCCAGTCGCGGGTGAGCAGAGTCGCCGTGGAGGACTGCCGGTGACTTTCTCCAGTTGCGGGTGAGTGCAGTCACTAGTCGCGGGTGAGCGGGGTCGCCGTGGAGGACTGCCGTTCTCTTTCTCCAGTCGCGGGTGAGCGGGGTCGCCGTGCTTTCTCCAGTCGCGGGTGAACGGGGTCGCCGCCAGTGACTTTCTCCAGTCGTCGCGGGTGAACGGGGTCGCCACCGGTGACTTTCTCCAGTCGTCGTGGGTGAGCGGGGTGGCTGATGGTCTCGTGTGTGGAGGGAGTGGGGTGGGTGAGGCTTAGGTTTAGTGGAAGGAAGGGTACTTTGGACATTTTGGGGGGTGGGCATATAGTATTGGGGGGTGGGCTTAACACACGGGGTCAACTTAACTCTATTTGGGGTTGCATTAGCCGCTCCCGTCTGGAATTCGTACCCATACAAAAAGCCTAAGCCTATTAGCAGTGAGTCCATTACTTATATATTAAAACCTTTTCTTTCTTCTAATCTTTCGATGTGAGACAAACCCACACGTGATTACTACACTTAAATACTTCGAGGGGCAATTGTCAATAGGGGCTTCCGATGTGAGACAAACCCACACGGGCCCAATATAAATCGTACCCTTCCGGTCTTTTAAAATTCTGTTTCATTAATGGGACGGTCAACCAAAACAAAGCATCTTTATGTTTCATTCAAATTTTCGAGCAGCTAAAGTGAAAACATAATTGAGAAAAAAAGCAGCCAAGTGTAATTCTCTCATAATAATTTTTTTTTTTTTTTTTTTGGTTTTCCTAGCTTAATGTGATCATAACTAGAGCGTGTAATTTTTTATATGATTACTCATCCTAGTGTAATTTTATTTTTATATGTTGCTAATTTCTTGTGACTTGTGAGGAATCTGTCATACAGTTATTGGTGATAATAGGTTGCTAGTGATGTTGGCCAAAACATGTTGATATACGATGCAAGCTAAGGGATCCTGTTGGGCCCAAATTACTCGGCTGCGGCTGGGCCAGTGTATGTTCAAAGGGAACGGCTATTGCAACCCTCCATTCCTATAAGCCCACCCCCCATCCTTTAGGTTTTTAAGGTTTTATGCAAAATATAAAAAGTTTTTATGAAAACCAGCCATGGTGTCCACTAAAAAACATCATTTTGAACAACTTTACAGAAGAAAGTTTTTCCAAAATCTATCGTTTAAATATACTTTTTAGCCGTTTATAGCTTTTATTTCATTTTTTGCCAAAACATCTACCTAAACGATAGATTTTGGAAAAACTTTCTTCTGCAAAGTTGTTCAAAATGATGTTTTCTAGTGGACATCACTACCGGTTTTCATAAAAACTTTTTATATTTTTCATAAAACCTTAAAAACCTATAGGATGGGGGGTGGACTTATAGGAATGGGGGGGTTGCAATAGCCGTTCCCATGTTCAAATCCATCTCTGCATTCTAAGATCTTGTTAAATCTTTTAGATTCTCAAGTACGGGCTCTAATTTCTTCTTTTAAAAGAAAAAACAAAATTTTAATTATAGCAATTGTAGTTACCGTAGCATATGCTATTCACACACTATTTTCTTTCGGAGTACTTAATATTTGATTAATGGAAATTTGTGATCCTTTTTTTCTTTTCTTTTGGATAAGTGAGTAAATATCTTTTTGAGATTGGCAACGAAAATTTAATTTCATAGATAAAAAAATCGGTGTGAACTACAAAAATGACATAAAGAAACTTGAGCTCCACCCCTGAGAATAAAGGCATAATTTGAACTTAAACAAAGTTGAAAGCCATGGAAACCTAAAAGGAAAGAAAAAGACTTCCAAAACAGAACAGGAACATTAAACAACTAAGGCCTTGTTTGCTTGGCCAAAATCATGCAAGCGAAATGAAATGAGACCGATTTCAATAGTAAGTTACTGCGGCGAGAGAAGAAAGGAAAAGAGAATAGAGAAGAAGTAGAATCATTAGCCTCATGATAGTCTTGATTCCATTACCATAGCAAGCCGTAGTAATGAAATTAAGGCTCTTAAGAGGTTTATGATTTCATATCTCATAAGCACTCTTCTCGTTCTCTTTCTCATCACACTTTGCCTCGATTCCAACTAAACAAATGAGCCATAAAATATCTATTATATATATATATCAGAGGATTGGTCCTCCTGTAACTGTGCCACGCGTCTTTCTTCTTCTTCTTTTTTTTTTTTTTTTTTAAATCATATGCTCAACAGTAAAATAAAGTCACTGGAAACGTTTTTCAAAAAATTACCTATTGGTGATCATAGTACAACTTAATACTAATAAAGGATATAAGCTGTCAACTTACTCCAAATTAACTATATACATGCGTGAAATGACTACTAATTTCTTTTGTTTCATATTACATTGAAAATTAATCACTAAAACGTAATTTTCTCAAAAAGTAACTTTTAGTGACTTTTGAGGACATTGCTTTTTTGGTGACCGCTTTCAATCTTAATACCAAACAAAAGTTATTCTCTATCAACTTGCTACAAATTAACTGTATATGTGCTTCAAAATGACTATTAACGTTCTTTTTTTTTTTTTTGGTATTAAGTTAGGAAGTGGTCATCAATAAGTAATTTCCCCAACTTTTTTTTGGTATACACTACTCCTTTTCATGCAAGTAAATTGTCGCTTGGTATTCACTACATATCTCTTTGTTTTTATGTAAGATAAAAAAACCCACACTATACAATGTTTAGCTCAAACTTTGTAAACTACTATATTTATTCGGTTTTTTTTTTTATACCTATTTATCTCCTCTCCCAAAAATTGAACGTATAAAACTATAAATAGTCATAATAAGAGAGATAGATAGAGGAAAAAATGATTTTTTTTTTATTTAAAAAAACAACATGTCGGAATCTTCTCCCAATCTGTTTTCAACAAAAAAAAAAACAAAAAAATTATTTTAATCAAAATTCTTCAGATGGTTTATTACCTAAAATTGAAAAGATCTATGCATTCTCTTATCTTCTTCTCCTTCCCTCTTTGCTCCTCCCATTCTCTAAACTTTTCTCTTTCTAAACTTTTCTTTGATATTTTTATGCTCTAATATCAAACAAATTTTCAGTATTTTTTTCTATGATTTTTCACTATTTATGAAACCCATTAAAAACCCTTATGGAAGGTCAATATTCATCGTTGTCATGCATTCTACAATCCACACCATTGAATTTCGAGGCACTTTTAACGGCTATACTTGCTTTTATACATACCAAAATGTCAAAACTATGATCGTGAGATGGGTTAGGCTTTAGAGAGTCTTAATCTTTTTCTACCAAATACCATAATGTATTAACTCTTTTCTTTTTTTACAAGCTTCTACTATTAAATTAATTGTTTTTCAAAATAATTTATCCTTTTTGGAAGCATGATTACATTTTGTATGATACATTACGCTAACAACGCACCAAATACTATTTTGATTTAACTATTTAATTTATTTTTATTTATATCTTCTAAATTTAATTGACATATTATATTAACAAATGCATTTTACTATTTTAGAGAATAAATATTTTATTAAAATCCTAATTTTCTAATAATATTATTTTTATAAATAAATCCGTGCATCGTACAAGTTTTGAATCTAATTCTAAATATAAAACCCCACCCCACAACAAAGATTACAGAGCAAAAGCTAACCTCCAAGAGAAGACTCCCCCCTTATTTATATCCATGAAAGAAAAGGAGCACACCTATTGCTACCGAATTTCTTCCTCTAAAGCGATGGATAAAGGATACTTTGATAATACAATATCATAGAAGTCTGATTTCATTAAAAACAAATCTCAACCCCCAAAGGATCAATTCCTTACCTGAAGCCCAAGCCACAACTACCTGAGAATCACTTTGAATGATTAATTTTATGGATCCACCCTATTCTGAATTAGCAAAGATCTTCATTGCTTTCAATAAGTAATCTTATAGAAGTCTAATCAATTTTATGGAAATTTGTGATCATCAATTAAATTTCATTCAGAATTGGTTCCATCCAAAGATATAATTTCCATTTTTTGGGGATTTTTCTACAAACCTTAAGGGAGCTAGCTTTTAACATTCTTTTAGGGAGGCGATATTGCCAGAGGGGGAAACTCTCCTTCCACGGTAATTTGTAGTTCATCGACTATTTTGCCCTTTGAAGTCATGAAGTCAAAAAGGCGTTTTATTCTCTACCAACGGGCCCCCTTTCTGGTGCTTCGCTTCCCTCTTCAATAGCGTCCATCTCTGAGGGCACTTCCGAGTGAGAGATCAATGGGCTTCTAAGAATCTACCCTCACCATGACAGAAGGTATATTGACTACCTCCATCCCAACTTTGGAGTGGTATATGCCTCTACCTTAATGAGCACACGAGCATGTTGAATTTGGAGTCGACACTCATACTGAAATATATTTCTTCACAGTTGGAGCTAACACATAATCGTGGAGAGAAGGGCCTTACCCTTCAATGGCAAGCCTCCTCGATCTGGTGCTGCGATGTGTGATGGGATTCGATAAACCATTAGTCCATGATGATTCGCCTCAATTAATTTTTTTTTTTTTTTTTTTTATAAAAAACTTTTGATGGCAACCTCCATTTTTTTCGGCGAATACGCGCACCGCTTCCGCAAGTTCTTTCTCTCTCCTCTCCCCTTTCGTTAAACGGACACAATCAGAACATTAAATCACCCATAACAGCTTTAAAGGTGAAGACTTCGTCGGTTCGTCCGCATTAGGCACAAATTTATCATTATTCTTTGTGATTTCCATGGCAGAGAAAAAACCCATAATATAGAAATATACATGCCCTTAGCAGATCAAAACCCAAATATATGTATATAGCCATATCAATGGATGACTGTGATCTTCTCTTATCCCTCTCTCTCTCCCTCTCTTCATCTTTCACTCGTCGAAAAAAATGGAGTTTGCTGGATGACTGTGATCGTTTTTTCTATAAAAAAAAAATTTCCCTATTAGGATGATGGAGGTGGGATCATGTGATGAAGTTAAAATTTTGTTGAAGGATGGGAGATGAAACCATCGCCCTCTTCTCCCTCCCTTATCCATCGGAAAAAATGGATGAATGGTTTTTCCCTCGTGTAATGGATAGACAGACAGGATAGTGGGTCATTGGGTATGTTTCTGTTTAGTAAAAGCATGTTAACATCACATGGGCTATTTGCTAAAGCAGGGAAGGGCAGAATAGTCAATACCCTATATGGGAACGTGGATGCAGTGTTTTCTTCTCCGACAATATCATCACCCTTCTTTTATTCTTATTTTAATTTTTTAATAAAAAATCCTTAAGCATCAAAGAAAGTCAAATCACTCTGTTCATTGAAATCACTCTATTCATTGAAAACTTTTTAAAGAAAAATCTTTGAATAAATTAACCTAAGTCATGTGGGGATTTTGTAGCCATGCAGAGTCTAGTTTCTAGAAAAGTATTTTGGGTGCTGCAATTTCAAAACATAATTTTATATATAATAATAATAAAAAATTAAGAAAAAAAAGGTTTTAATCATCAGTCAAATTTTAAAATCAGTTTTTAGTGTCTTAATTATTTCAATTTTCAATTGATTTCAAATAAATAAATAAATAAAAAGAAATGAAAATCATGTTTTATTCAAACTCTGCTTTTACCATAGAATGTGTTGTGAGGATTGTTTACAAGAATTTAGTTTTGTGCTAATTGAAGTTATAGTTTTTTTCGTTTGTTTTTTTCCCCTAAAGTATGAATTTTTTTACGATTGATGTGTCAGATCATACAGCAGGTTCAATGTATAAAAAAGTAAGTAACCACATAGTCATTTATTAATTAATCTTCTCACGTATTAGAATTCAGGACATGACTGTCCTTTAGGCTCAGCCCTATCTTGCCCGATATAATAATGCTTAATTAATAAAAAATTTTAAATCTTATCAATGCGTACCTCTATCTCATTGGATGTGGGCTTATTTATTAAACCTTAGGGCCAGGCTTTGGTCGACAGATTGGTTTTTGGGCCCTGCTATTGTCACCACTCAATTTTCTCAGTTCCCTCACTTGTTTTAGGTTTTTAAGATTTTATGCAAAAATATAAAAGGCTTTTATAAAAACCAGCCATATTGTTGACTAAAAAACATTATTTTGAACAACTTTACTTACAAAAGAGATTTTTTTTTTTTTCCAAAAGTTGTCATTTAAGTGGATTTTTGGCAAAAAATGAAATAGAGATTAAATGGCCAAAAAGTCCTATTTAAACGATAGATTTTAAAAAAGCTTTCTCTTATAAAGTTATTCAAAATTATGTTTTCTATTTGAAAAACACATTTAGTTTTCTTAAAAACCTTTTATATTTTACATAAAATATTAAAAAAAACTAAAACAAGTAAGGGCTCTGATAAAATTGAGGGGTGGCCTTAGTTTATGTCAGGCCAGGCCAGGCTTAGGCCCACGTTTTGATTGTTTGCGCAGACTAGTGGCCTGGTCCAAAGTGATTCCGACTTCCTCATGCCCATTCCTGATGTACACGAGTCCTGGTTAGAGTGATAATCGAAGTGTGACCTTACCACTGTATATATATCACTTGAAGGAGTTGAAGGTCTAATTTAAAAGGATATAGCATTGGTCTTGGATGTTGACTGTCACAAGGACGACATTTGTTTTTACTTTTAAGGACAATATAGAAAAAGGACGACATTTGTTTTTGGCGAAGTGAAAAAAAATCCCACCTAATTGGTTGGTATCACATCCTTGATTTTTCTATTTTCTCTTGTTAACCTGTTATTTTCTCAACTCTTTTGAACAAACAAACCCAATCCCATATTCTCTGAAACTATGATTACAATTTACAAGTTTCTCCGATGAATCAAAATTCAATGAAAGCAAGTACCAAAACTTCTGGGCCCTATGTTTAAATTTCTGGGGAATTGTATGTAATAATGGAAATTTTCAGGGTTTAAATGAAAGGTGATAATTGTTGCAAAAAGATAGGATGGGGGTTCCTAGGCAATTAGTAAAGATTTGGGGGTTCGGTTCACATTTTTTCCCAGCCTTATCCTACCCATAGTTATCCAGGCTAGAGGGTAGGACCTATCCATATATATTTGATTTAACAATTGATTCATGTGTTATGCGGAACATTGGTCGATGCATGGAAGAAACATGGCATATGGTTTCTTAGCATGCATGTCCCCAACTGTTTGTCGACTTACCCAACCATATGTTTTGTAGCGTCTTCCAAAGGCATGTGGACAACAAGACCTTAATTTTTGTTGTTAAATTCTATGTAACTTACAGCATAGCTAGCCCTTGACATTGATAGCTCTGGGTGCGACAACCCTCTTTACTATACTGACCCACATTGCCCAAGCTGGTTGGCATCTATAACAAGGTTATAATATTAATACATTCAATCTAGTTACTTATAAGGATACGTAACTCAGCCGGTAAAGGCTAGGACAGTGTTTCAAACACCACAAGTTCTGAGTTTAAATCTATAATCTCTCACTATCAGATACACGAACTTGCACATGTTCTCTAATAATTATTATCTACCTTAACAAGGGTGGGCCACCCTCTCTCACTCTAGCTTGTTTCAAGAATGCATGAAGTATTCCAAATTTTGTTCCCTTTTTCTGTGTAAGACAACCACGCATTGGTTTGGTGGTGGTTGTCAAATTTACAACAAAAGACAAGAGTGTCAAATATATTAATAAAATAGAATCATCTGCACAAAATGTTGAAAATAACAGACTGTTAGTTTCTTGTCCAAGTAGACATATAAATTTAATTGTGCAGTGAACCTTGAATAATTGACACGATTTTACATCAACCAACATTATTAACAATCATGCACGCATGTCAGATGCATGCATGCTTATACTGCTCTACCGTCTCTGTTTCTTGTCCTAATAGCTGGGCAAATTATTTAGAAATCTCTGAACCATATATCACAACCAATATTTTCACAGCGCATTATAAAATATATAAATAAATTCAAAAAAAAAAAAAAAAACACATATATGTTTGATTGAATAACGTTTTTATTTTGAAGGAAGTAAGAGTCCAAATAATATTACTCTTGATGAAAAAAAATAAATATAAAAAATAACAAGTATATATGATAGTTTCCTGATTAACTTGAAAATTTTAATGGAATTTACCATCTCCCACAGTTTAACGACTCCCGCTCCCAAATTACTCCAGATGCCTTCTTTTTTTTTTTTTTTTATTTATTTTTTTTAACGAGGAGGAACCCATCTAATTTATTGCCAAGAAAATCATGGCAAAAGAAAAAAAGAAAAGAAACGAAGGTGGGGTAATGAAGCAACTAAGAACCTAAGAGCCTTTCTTGTGATGTTCTAAAAACTGTTCTGTATTTTTTGTAAAAGGAAAATGACACAAAGCACAATGTTGTCAGTGATTTCCCATACTGTTTTCTAAAAATTGTTTTTGAAGTTAGTGATAAAGCCCATTCCAGCCTAAAAATGACTTGTAGCTCAAAATTAATTTTCACCACTCATATTCACAGAAATAAAAAGGATTTTCACAAATACATAGTCGAATGTTGAATCAAACAGCCCGAAAGCGTCCAAAATGTTTTCCATTTTGATGTAATATATATGTCTCAGTGCCAAAACTACCGTAACGATGAATCACAAAACCCTAGCTAAGTAAGCTGTCCAACAAATAAATATAGTGGTGGCCACGGGCCGAGCGATTACAACCATATATGTCTCCTGCGTATTTTTTTTGTTGATGAGGGGCCTGCGCGCACAATATTTTGCTAATATCTTCAGAAAGACAAGTGGACATTGGGGGAGACAATGAATATATGAACCCCCATGCACCAGCTAGGCCAAACCATACCCAAAATGGCTTTCATGAAGGAAACCGTGTACCCCAATCTCCATAATATATATAGGCCCACACCACTTTCCTCCTCCTACTTTTGCCCCTGCTTCTCCAATTAACCATGGTTTCTACTGGGCAATAGATATACCCGCCGAACCTGCTTCTCCAATTAAAATTGTTTTTGGAGTTAGCGATAAAGTTTTCTTTGGTCCTGATGGGCTCTAATCAGTGTTTGATTGAAATCAAGTTAAGTTTAACTTAGATTTTGAACAATTGAATTAAATAATTGCAATCAATTAAAGTACTCAGATTTTTTTAGAGACTTTATTTTAATTTTAATCAAGTTTCCTATGTGGATTGTAGCTAAGTCTAATTGTTCCCTCGAAATAAATACCAAATTCACCACTTCACGTGGTACAACTCTTTTGTTTTTTTTTTCTTTGTACAAAAATTCTAGTGTTTCTCACTTATTTGTGTTTGTTTCAATAATCTAGTGAGAATCGATAAATGGCTTTGATCCAGATTTAAAGGTGCAAAAATAATAACTACTAATTCTCTTACAAGTTTTAGCATTATGCACTACACAACATTATAGCATGTATAGAAGAGATACAAACCTCTCCTAGGGTGATCTTCCTACTAAATCATTTTTGAGAATTTTTCATTATATATAACTATTTTACGAATAAAAATCTAAGTGTAAGGTTTGATTGTTTACATGAATAATGCTGAATCTTTTCTTTCGAATTAGAGAAATCCTTATCTTCAAAATGTCCATCTCTGACCACAAGATGATTGATAATGTATGAAAATAGATATGGAGGCAAAACTAAGCATGTGTTCACTATCAAATTAATGGGAAATGATAGTTAGCCCGACACTTTGCCCTACAAATCTAGTGTTGTTTCAGTTTTTACCATATCAATGAATCCCACAACTTTACCGTAGGGCAAAATGTGGGGCTAATTACCATTTCCCCAAATTAATAGGCATGCACTACATGCATGTCGGGAAGTGGAAAGAAATAGAAGAAGGAGAATAGAATCTCTTTGAACAACGAACGCTTCAAAGTTTTATGAATATAATCACATTGGGATTCAAAAATGTTTTTAATAAATAATAAATTATTAATTCAAAAATTAAGAGTAAATTCATTCATGAAGGATAAGATGGTCATTAACAATTTTAATGGGATAAAGTAGTCAATAAAAAGTCTTTCAGCTTTAGCCACTTTTAAAAGCAGTATAGATATAGATGTATTTTATACCCTTACCTTTGCAGATTTAGATAAAAACAAAAGCGATTCATATATTTGAGGATGTGGAGGCAACCAACCGTGGCTAAATGGACCTCTTTTATGTTGACCAGTTTTATTGTTAAATTTTAAGTTTCTTGGACAATATATTTTAATACTTGAATTTCTTGTATTTAAAAATATTGGTATGTAATATTTAACTACATGGTAAGATTGTGGAACTCACGTCGATTTATGATGCCCATAATATATATATTTTTGGATAGACAGTGGGGCTTCCCATGTGTTTGATTTATAAGTTGTATTTTACCACTCACAAGTCACAAGTTCCAATTTACAGGTGGCACCATGTCAAAATTTTATTAAATTAAGGCTTATTAAAAATAACCACTCACAATTTTATGTATAAATTCCGTTTCAGTATTTCACAAATCAAATAAGTCTCGGCCCTTTTTAGAAAGGTGACAATTTTTTCCTATCTGATTCTTTCTAATTTAATTGACTACATCGAAGAGAACATTTCAAGAAGAAAAAGAAAATAGAATTTTTTTTACAAACATGACCCGTGGATCAGAGGATATTATGTAGTACCTGCCCGGCCCTTCCCCTCCTCTCCTTTTTAAATGATTGAACCAAGTTGGCGTTGTCTGTTGAGAAGCTTGTTATCATATTATTCTAATCCCTTTTGCATTATTAGTTTTGATCAAAATGAATCTTGGACGCATGTGTTAGTCACATTCTAAAGCCACAACATTCTATTTTTAAAGATTGTGTTCCCCGTCCAAATCACAGCTTTCAAAGGCTGTTTTATCTATTTGTATATTCTACAATTCCTAAAAAGGAAGTCTAAAGCCAAAAGTCCTAATTATGTAAAGATAAAAAGTCATTCTTTACTTTCAAAAGTAATATTCAATTATGTCTTGGATGATATCCTTTTAAGAACCTAGTTGACCCACTCTCTTCATCAAATTGAAGTATATGAGAAGCCCTTTCATGTAAAACCTCAATCATCGCTTAATCACTTGCTACTTCTGTCCCATTAAAGGGGTCCACGGATAAAAATCTTGAAATCTTTAAGTGGAACAAAGTTTCACGGGGCATAGCTTTAGGTTCCATAACCACACAAAATTAAAAATAAAAAATAAAAAATTGATAAATTGTGGGGTACTTTAGGCCAATACAAATTATACAATTCTTAATGCGTAGTACTGATATGAGTTACATTGATGTGTGTGTATATATATATATATATATATACTAGATATAGCACACGTGCGTTGCATGTGAATATTTTTAAATAATATTAGTTATACAAAATAATAAATACATAAAGATTTTATATTTTTTCATAAAAGATAAAGTTTAAAATTCGAAAGTACAACGAAAGATTAAAACTCTTTAGATTTATATTCAGAATTTTTTTTTTTTTTTGCTTCATAAAACGGAATATTTAAAAAGTTTATATTCATATATATTATCATGCAACTTGATAGTTGCTCTAAAAAAAGAATTTGAGTAAAAATCTAACTTTAATTTGTTAAGGGTTTGAATTAAAATCCAACTTTCATTTGTTACCAAATTATAAGAATATTTATTATGTGTTTCAATTAAAAGAATGGTAGATATGTATTTTTTTTTTAAAAATAAGGGTATATTGGTCGTTCAAAAGTTTTTTTGAGATTCAACCTTATATAGGTAGTATAGATTTGCAAAGCAAAACTTATCAGAGAAGGGAGAAGTCGCTGTTAATGGAAAAGGTGGAAAGAAGGTTGAAACTACTCTTGATGGAGAAAGTGGAATTTATAATCTGACTGTTTATTTATTATACAGAAATTATAATTTCCGTTTCTTTTGAATTCCTATTTGTGTTTTATATATTAAGGTATGTGTTTTAGAATATATTAAGATATGTACGTGTTTCGGCTATTGTTTTAAAATTATAGTTTCCATATTCCTATATATTTCTATTTATTATATAGGAATTATAGTTTCCGTTTCATTTGAATTCCTATTTGCGTTTTATATATTAAGGTATATGTTTTAGAATATATTAAGGTATGTGTTTTAGAATTATAGTTTTCATATTGCTATATTTCTTATATATGCAGAAGGGTGGGTAGTTGTGTATTTAAAAATTAAAATAAAGGTATATTAGTTAATCAAAAGTTTTTCTTACACTCATCTTTTTATAAGTAGTATAAATATAGTCATTCGATTCTAATAAGGTGCACTCCAAAATTTTACCTAGCGATTTGTATTTTGTCAATCTAACCGTTTAATTAGATAGTCTTCTCATGTAAGCAATCTATGTCAAAAATGAAATTGATATGCGATTGATTGTTATTTGATTTGAAACTTGTATTATTTAATAAAAAACAATCGCCTAATTGTGGATATGTCGGATGAAGTAACTCTTGATCTTGGATCAACTAGATTTCTGGCATAAATCAGTTACATATGAAGCAAATCTAATTCATGGTTTGTTTCACAAAATACAAATCATTAGGTAGAGTTTTGGAGCGCACTTAATTTAAGCCAATATCAGATGCATCGAAAAATGGAAGGACTATATATATATAATTTTTTTCATTTTTGCCATGGGATATTTGATGCTTTTACCTGACAAATCCCAAGCACACGTAAGGCTATCACTTACTATGTATTAGAAAACACAAGAAAATAAAAATAAGCTACCACTTACTATGTTTTACATAACACATAAAAATTTAGCGTAATGGCTAACCCTTTGGGAAAAGTCAAAGTTGGGCCTTTTGGTTCATAAGAAATAAGGAAGATGACTTTGCATATATCAAAGGGGTTTCATTGACCATCCAAATATGGAGGAGAAACATGTAAAACCAAAAGAACTCAGCAATGGGTCGGATCCGTGTACAAGTATTCCCCCTGGTAGGTATAAGAAAATGAGACAATTAAACATGATGTCCTTACTACTATAATATTATGATGTGGTAGGCACATGGAACTTTAGAAGTTCTATAAAATTCTAGAGCCCTAGCTTTGTTTTTTTTTGTGTGGCAGATACTAGAGCCCTAGCTAGGGTGCCGGCGGCAACCACACGCATTTTAATTTGGGGAGGGCTACACATGGGCCTACCTTAGTAGCTCGCAATGTCACGTATGAAAACAGTAGACAAAGGTCAGTGTAAAACCAGCATGTCACATGGGAGCCAATATGGATAATATATTAGAATTTAATAATTAAAAAATAATAATGTATCTCCCATGAATCCATGGCCATGTATATAAGCGACGGGAGCACTCATTGAATTCTGAAATTTGCGACTTTCTTCGGCAAGACAACCAGAGACAAAACCCTACCCTTATTCGGAAGGCACAAAATATTTGACCTCTTATATTCATCAAAGTAGCTCAAACTCAAACTTGAATCTTTAGGTAACATTTGACTAGAATGCGATATTAACGTTGGTTATAATTATAAAAATATTATATATTATTCCGCGCATCATACGAAATACTGTTTTTCTACACATTACCCACTATCCATCTCCCACAGCACTGCACTCCAAATCCTTTTTTTTTTAATGCTATTTTACCATACTCAAATTCTAAATCTACCTATTTCTTATGGGTTGGATGGCATCTATTTAAATTTATTTCTTATTTTTCTCATCTAAATATGATTTTGTTTGTTAGATTTATTCATAAAAATTTTAATAGAGTTTCTTTAAAAACATAAATAAATAAACTTGTCATGCATCATGCAAGTCGCTACTCACACACACACACACATATATATATATATAACTAACAGCATTCTTTGTCCATATAAGCGCACAACTCCTCATATATAATTTCTTTATCCAACTAACAAAATCATTCTCATCTTTATTTGGACTTGGGTAAACCCCTTTTACAAGTATTTTCTCTAGACAAATATATTCGAACACTAATTTGGTTCAAGATTTCCTCAACTCCTAATACTCCCAAGGGGCAATAGGATTTTTTTGGTTGATTATATGCTCAAATGAGCGATATTCTTACTTGAGATTGGGGAATAGTCAAGCCAAAAGTTTAGATACCTTAGAACGATATGGATAAAAGAATAAAAAAGATAGATCCCTAATTCTCACAAATGTAGAATATATTTAGTTCATTTTGGTTTGGAGTGGAGAATTTTCTATTGAAGTCCGTGATCCCAAATTAAGAGTTTTCTGTATGCATACATACATATACAACTTCAGTTTATGAGCATGTATTGATATAATTTATTAACATCATACATTAGGAGTTGTACTCTCTGCATTAGTTCAAAGTACCTCGTAATTAAACCATTAATGTACAAGATACAATTTCCAAGACAAGGTTAATATAAATTATATCAGCACGTACTCACCTGTCTTCTTTTATATACTAGTTGATGCACATGTGCAATGCACATGGACCATTTTAAGTTGCAATTATTATTATTATTATTATTATTTATTATCATATGAGTATCCGCATTATTTGTTTATGATTATATTTTGAAGGTCCACAATTTCTTAAATTTTTAGAGCTCATTCAAGGAAACGAATTCAATCCATCTCTCTTTTTTTCCCCTCTTTGGCTACTCATCCTTTACCTCACCTAACTTATATCAACACCATGTGTCAGGTTTCTACCCATGCATTGGTACCCCCATGACTCACGTGCTCACTTGATCATGATCCAACATATATTTACAAGTATATTTATATATATTTTTATGTGTTCATTCTCCCTTTTTTTTTCTTCTCTTTTTCTACCGAAGATTTTGGTTGATTGGAGTTCTTGATTCATCATGCCCCATGAATAAATTATTTTTTGTTTAAAGCAACACTATTCTCTTACAGGAAATTTTCTGCATGTTTATTTATTTTATTTTTTTCGGTTGAAGCAAATGGGACACACATTATATCTTTTGGATTCTGCTGGACAAAAAGTATCTTGTTCTTTATTCACCTCCATATCCACCATCTCCACTTTATCATATTATTCCTCGTAATATAATATACCAATGTTTCGAAAACCAATCCAATTCAACCTATTAAACTAGATTCAACCATACTAACCAAAAAAAAAAAAAAAAAACCAAAAAAATCCAATGGGATCTAGTGGTACCTAATTGGATTAATTGGGTAATAAAGTAATGATAAAATTAAAATTCCACTATTAGATTACTGTCTTTTCTTGTGACTTTTCTTTTGGGGTGATGTCTTTTCTTGTGACATTTTGTTGTTTGTTGTAATTATTATAATTTATATTGCTTCTTTTAATTTGAGGTGTTAATTATGACTTATTAGTTTTTAGTTTTCAAATTAATCAGTACATGAAAATTTAACCTTTATTATTATTATTTTTTTTTTTGTAAAGCTTTATTGTGTCTTAAATAATTTTTTTCCTTTCACTTCTTATCCAATCAGTTGAAACATATATGAGTGAGGTGCATGAAAAAAAAAATAAAAAATTTATGTAGTAGAATGGCTCTGTCTGCATACCGGGCAAAGACCGTATAGAAGAAGAAAAATAGATTGTATGAAAGTAGGGGAAAAAAAAAAAACCCTAAACCCTAAACACACACCTAACACAAATCTCATGGAAGAAAACAAATAGATTGTACGAAAGTGAAAAAGTAAAAAACAAAATAACAAAAACAAGGGCGGCCAAGGGAGGTTTTTACCTCCAAGCGAGTACCTTTCAGGGCCATTGATGTTAATTCTAAATCACGAGCGAATTCCACTACAAATCTCATTGCCATATATAGGTTCTACAATCACCATGAATTAGAAGCTGCTACGATTACTTGACCATCATTGTCCCTAATTAATCAAGACTCTATCCTACATGTCATGCCCCACTATCTGCTTTGGTTATTTGCTCACCCCTTCAAGTATTAAGAGATTCTTACCATGCTACATTGCCCAAGTAGAGTTTGAATGCCCAAAAGATTAGAGAATGTGCCGGTATTATAAATCTAAAAGGACACGGTCGGTCAAGAAGAATTGTTTTAGATGGCTAGGGTTTTTTTGGAGTATGTTTGATGGATTGTGATTGTGATTGTGAAAATAGGGTAAGCAAGGGGTAATATTGTTTATATATATATATATATATATATATATATATATTTTATTAGGAGTAATATAGTCAATCAAAAGTTTTTCTAAAGTATAAACTTTTATAGGTAGTATAGATAGATAGATATATAGATAATAATTGAGGTGGTTGATATGATGAAATAACAAGTTTGTTACTTTGTTTAAAAGAAAAGAAAAAGAATAGATTAAGGAAAGACCAACTATGATACAATGGCACTAACAACTGATTTTTTTTTTCTCAAATATGTCTTTGTGGGTTGTGTGGTCCATGAAATCTTAAATGGTTTTCTTTGATTTTGTTTCCTAACCTTTGGCACAGCTGACAGCCCCATAAGGAATGAAGAATGTTGCAAAATATTGAGTGACATGCCTATAATTATTCTTAACATATATATAATGGATTTGCCTCCCAAACATAAAATATATCACTCCTAATAAGGGCATGTCTGATTCCATATATTACCAAAAGCCATAAAACGCATGTGCTATGGTGCACACGTGCAAATGGGTTTAGTAATTAAAACCCCCTCTGCTTTTCTCTGTGCACGACACATGAAGTGAACTCTAGTAGTGGAAGAGTGGATTCTCTCTAAATAAAAAGAGTGTATTGCAACAAAAAATGGGAAAATTTTACTCATCGGTCTCGCTCTCTTAGAAATTCTTCTCCCTCATCTTTCTTTCTCTCTCTCTCTCTCATATTCTCTCTGCAAAAGTAGAAGCATCTTCTTCTGCCTTCTTATCTCAGTGACATTCTTCTACTGTTGGGGTTCCTGGCGGGGGACATCCAACACTTCTACTTCTGCTTCTTTGTCTCTCTTCCATGAAATTCTCTACATAATGGGTGATGAAACTGTAGCAACAGTCCCTTTTGACAGAACTGTTGAACAGGTCTCTCTCATTCTCTCTCTCTCTCTCTCTCTCTCTCTCTATATATATATATATATAAGGACTGCACCTTTTGAATACAAGCATCTGTGAAATCCTCTGCACCTCAGGTGTGCTGAAACGGTAGCGACGTCCCCTTTGAAATGATGATCTTGTTGGTGTTTTCTTCAGCTCTGTACAAACTGTTAAACCCTTGTAGTTCTTTCGTTTTCGTTTATTTATTTATTTGTTTGTTTGGGTTTTGAAATTCAAATTTGGTAGAAGATGTGATGTGCATTTGGATAGGAGGTCTTAGAGATCATTTGGATAGGCGGTCTTAGAGATTTCTTTATTCTTTTGTTCTTGTTCATGATACAGTTTTAGTATAGTTTTGGTATGTGAAATGCAAAATGGACTCAAAATCCTACTTATTACCTGAAGGGTGGTGCCGATTTCAATCCGTAATTATTGCGTTTGGGATCAAAGTTGGGATTCAATGGTATTTGTGGTAGATCAACCTCGCATTGTATTGATTTTGGTCCCAAAATTTCCTAATTATCAGTTATTATTCTTTTGTTGGCTTCTTGTCTGCATCATGAGGGAGTGAGGGAGGCTTACTGGATTTATAATTTTCATTCAAGTGTAATATTTTTATTATTCTCTGTTAATGCGTCGTTTATGTAATTTATCAACATATGGTTTTTGTTTTTAGGGATTTGAAATTTTTGTGTTGGTATAGATGTGGTTATCCAAACTTTCTCTCCTTCTCCATGAGCTGGGATGGAGGTTGATTGCTCTCTTATGAGTACAACATTATGAACACATGCCACTAATGGAATTCTGTTTGTATTTTAGTGAACCATTAAAATCAGATGTTGTCTTCAATTTCAAAAATTTATGGGATTTCTTCTAAGATTGCACAATGGTGCCCTTTGGTTTGAATTTTCAGTCTACAATTGCAGAAAATGGAACTGTATAATAGAGATTTTCCTTCGAAAGTATTTGGGACTTTGTCTTTAGTTAATGAGCTAAGATGCAACTTGTTTTTGTACTCACTGCAAATTTTGGTTTGGTCTGTTGGTAGTTATCTCTTGAGTTTGTGTTTTCTTCTTCATATAGGGGCATCATTGAAAGTTTTTATTATTTTTTTTTTTTTGGGTTAATTTTAAGATACGGGAAAGTGAATTCTATAGATGCATAATCTTGTCTAATAAGGAAGGCTATTACATTTAGTTGGGATTTCTCTTGAAATAAAGATAGTGTTCTTACTGTTCGCAAGTGAGGGTTCCGTTCTCTACAACGTTCTTATTCTTCTCTTGCAAAGGCTCTGTTCCAAGGTCACTGGGGGTGTAACAATCATGGTGTTTTTCCAGGCTTGTGAGGACATTGTGAGAGTGGGTGTGTGTGTTTTTAGTTGGGTTGTATGAGAAGGGTTAATTAGTTTATTACTCAGGTTATAAGAGAGGTTCACCAGGTCGTAGAGAGATAGGGGTTTGCATGTAATTTATTCATTGACAGTGGATTTATTCTTGCTTGATTATTTGTTCACATAGCTCCTTCGTGAGTGAACTATGCAAATATTTTTTCTATAGCTTTGTTTTTTTATTTCATTTTGTTTTATTCTGTCAATACTATTTAATTTGATCTCAAACAATTGTTTATCATTTTCCATGCGTATCTAGAGTATATTTATTTTTGTTTTGAGTTCTTGTTTTCTGGAAATAGGATTACTGGTGGCAGGTTTTCGCTTCATCCCAGTATTGGTCTTGTTTTGCTTTCATGATATCTTTGGATTTGTCTGTCATACTGTATTTACTACTATTTTTCTTTTCTGTTTTTTTTTTTTTTTTCCTCATTTGATTTGAATCAACATTTTAAATTTTGGGATTGACAGTAATTTCAGTCTTGCTTAGATCAAAATGAGATTCTGATATTGTAGCATCTCAGAATTGTTCTAAAACTTTAGCATAATATATTAATATTGCTTATCTCATGAATGAAAATGATCATGGTTGGTTGAAATCTTACGGATTATTAATTAATTAATTAATTTGTTATTATTGTTATTATTATTATTATTATTTTAAATTTAGTAAGAATTTTTATTGTTGCTTTTATTTCTCAGTTGTACTAGAAGGTATGTACTCTTTTTGGTTCTTTATAACTCTTTGTGTTTTAAGTTCTTTGTGACTTTGTGCAGGCGATCGTGGCTTTAAAGAAGGGTGCACATCTTTTGAAGTGTGGACGGAGAGGGAAGCCCAAATTTTGTCCTTTCAGGCTATCCACGGTAGGCACATCTCTGAGAGAATTATTTCCAGATAAATGTTTGTAATATCTCAACAAACATTATAATTGTTTTTTGTTTTTGTTTGGATTGGCACGAAAAATCTATGTTTGAGCAACCAGTTTCCTTCCATAAGAAAGATCTAACTGACCTGAACTTTCCCTAGCAAAGACCTTTTGCAATATGTGATAAATCCTTTATTTGAAATTTGTGCATAAATTTTTTGACATTGGAAGTATCATGTGATTATTTATAGTCACTGTATTTCCGATAATTCATTTCTCCAATTAATGTTTCAAATAAGTTTATGACATCGGCAAAAGGGGTTAAGACTTTAACTCTCAAGACTAATAGGAGAAGTATCATAGTGTCATAGAATACAAGGTCTGGCAAAAGGGATCAGAGCTCATATTTTGTAAATATCTAAGGAAGCAGAAATGCAGTTTGGATTAATTTAAGTGAATTTTTCCTTAGAAGTGATTTTATTGCTTCAATATTAAGTGTATTTTTGAATTAATATCAAGGAGATCTGGTTGTATTTGGGTTAGTTGGATAAAAATTAATTGTTGCACCTTCTACAATCCCACATATCTGACAAGCATTTGGTGGTTTTATTGGGATCGAATATAGTTTGACCCTTGAGCCTTTTTTCCTCGCTTCCATGCACCAGGACTTTGCATGGGCTGGTGCAGGTACATTCTTATCAAATTGGATGTCATTGCTTGATCTTTGGAGAGTTTTGTAGGGCTGAAATAGTATTGTTGACAACAAATCTGGCATTTTTATTTTATTTTATTTTTGTTTAGATGTGATATTTTACATTCACACCTATAAAAGCGGCACTGCTTGATTGTTAGTTATTTAAACAAAAAAGGGTGTTAAGAAATTGTTTATAGTAGGAGAACTATATTGTTTGCACTCTCCCTTTTTCAGTAATAGATCTAGCCTTGCATTATTGAGGAAGGATAATTTCTTGACAATTTTTGCCAATAATAATTGCTGGCTTCCTCATGCTTTAAAGGAGGCTTTCTTTGTCCTTGGTTAAAAAAATCAATTATATATACTTTAATCTATGTCTTCATAGTGTTCAAAGAAGCTTGGATATTCTTAAATATATTGTTGTTTACATCTAGAGCATATATTGTTGTCTTTAAATAATTTACGAATTTTTCTTAAACTGAGCTAAAATTTTCAAGTGATAAGAGCCTGCTACTTCTATCTCCTAAAACACTCTTTTTGTGGTTTTAATTGGCATGCAGTCAAATTGGAGGACCTAACAATAAAGGTTCTCACTTAACAAATGTGCATGGAAATAAAAAGGAGGATGATAATATATTTTGGACAGTTTGATCTTCAAATGGCCCGCGCCCCCCCTCCCACCAAAACCCCCAATCTTTTTTGCTTCAAAAAGAGCCTGGAAAAACACACGATTTTAATGATCTGTAATTATTGGATGTCATTGCTTGATCTTTGGAGAGTTTTGTAGGGCTGAAATAGTATTGTTGACAACAAATCTGGTATTTTTTTATTTTTATTTTTTTGTTTAGATGTGATATTTTACATTCACACCTATAGAAGCGGCACTGCTTGATTGTTAGTTATTTAAACAAAAAAGGGTGTTAAGAAATTGTTTATACTACTAGGAGGACTATATTGTTTGCACTCTCCCTTTTTCAGTAATAGATCTAGCCTTGCATTATTGAGGAAGGATAATTTCTTGACAATTTTTGCCAATAATAATTGCTGGCTTCCTCATGCTTTAAAGGAGGCTTTCTTTGTCCTTGGTTAAAAAAAGCAATTATATATACTTTAATCTATGTCTTCATAGTTTTTAAAGAAGCTTGGATATTCTTAAATATATTGTTGTATACATCTAGAGCATATATTGTTGTCTTTAAATAATTTACAAATTTTTCTTAAACTGAGCTAAAATTTTCAAGTGATAAGAGCCTGCTACTTCTATCTCCTAAAACACTCTTTTTGTGGTTTTAATTGGCATGCAGTCAAATTGTAGGACCTAACAATAAAGGTTCTTACTTAACAAATGTGCATGGAAATAAAAAGGAGGATGATAATATATTTTGGACAGTTTGATCTTCAAATGGCCTGCGCCCCGCCTCCCACCAAAATCCCCAATCTTTTTTTCTTCAAAAAGAGCCTGGAAAAACACACGATTTTAATGATCTGTAATAATTTGTTCATTATGATTTTTGTACCTTGATACTATATTCGATGATATCTATATGATCAAGCGAAAACTAGCCACCATTTGGACGAGTTTGTTGGCAACATGGGTGTTGGTGGATGATTTCCTAGTCAAAGTAAAATAACCATGTGTGACAACAGGATGGTAAGGGTGCCTTGGTTCAAGGAGAGAGTAGATCAACTAGAGAGTGAGTTGGAGGGAGGGATTGGCATGAGTGGTTCAGAAGACCAAGGGATGTTGAATTTGGTATGAGTTAGAACCCCAACCCTATGAATAAGGGACATTCAAAGTTGGGAAATAAGATCCATTTAATGGAAATCTGTTGGGTTAATGCTGGTAGAGCATGATCTAATTTCCAGCCTGGGTGGTGATTGGGCTACAGGCCTGAGCACTTGCTCACATCAGGGCTTCGAGCCCACCTACCACTTTAGTGACCCTGGCCTGCATAGCAGCCATTTCAAGCAAGACATGTCCAAGGGATACAGTGGCTTTCTTCACTTTTGACTTGGTTGAGGCAGTAAGCATTGACTCAGCAACCTTGCAAATGACTACCACATCGGTGAGCCTCTACTTTTCTTACCAAGCCAAGAACCTCTTAACCAGCCCAAGGGGATACGATGAGGCAACCTGACCTGGCCTCCAACCTAGGTAAGCGTTTAAGCATCAAGGCACCGTGTGCATAGAACTTTTAACGGAACCTATGGGGTTCACTTGCCTCAACCTCCACCATCGTGGTGGGTGTTCTAATGTGGTCATCTCCGCTGACACATGCATCCACCCAAGGGGCAAACATCCCCTGCCATTGTGGGCACGAGCTAGGCAAATTCCTATTCAACTATCTCGGGGCTAAACTCT
The DNA here is from genome assembly GCA_039720395.1 of Liquidambar formosana. Classification (NCBI taxonomy): domain Eukaryota; kingdom Viridiplantae; phylum Streptophyta; class Magnoliopsida; order Saxifragales; family Altingiaceae; genus Liquidambar; species Liquidambar formosana. Next base: position 28,761,349 of record CM077824.1, on the reverse strand, counting down.
TCTTTGTCTGGGCTGTGTCAGTATGTTCTTTGGAGCTCTTCCCGGTTAGCTAAGGAAGTGCAAAACCTAATAAGAATTTGAAATTGAAATAAAGTGGATGCTTAAACTGAATGTGAGCTTCTTGTACTAGCCCATGTGCATGCATGTGGGTCTTAATATTTGCCCCTGCACCATACGAAGAATGGGCCACGTACTGGAGAGGGGGATGTGGTGTTACACAGGTGATAAGCCGCTTCATAATTTCCTTTTAAAATGTGATTTTATTTTACGTTGCTTTCCATCAAATGATGAATGTTTATAGTGAGTTCTGTGAGATGTACAGAAGTGGGTCTGATAAATACGAGGTTGGCAACGTGAGGTGACACGTGGAGTAAACCAGTGTAATGGAGGGATTGAAGTTCGAGGTATGAGGAGAGAGGACCAATCTGGGGGTTGGATCAAACTAAAGCTCTACAGTTTCTAGAAGACCAATGGTGTGAGGTTTTCATCACTAGGATTTCTAGGATCTCAGATCTCTTGCCTTATGTAACTCTCATGAAATTTGAATGCTTCCAAATGAGACCTCTAAGGTCTTATATAAGAAGCTCATGATGTGATCTCCCGGGTTAGTTCTCGATGTGACCTCTCAAAGGTGTTTGATGTGACTTCTTGAGGTGGCAGGTGCACTTGCACGACCTAGCCCTTAGGTCTACCTGCCCTTGCAACCTACTGACTTGTTACATCAACCATCTAGATGTTAGACCTCGGGTTTTCCAAGGTATGTTTGTGCTCTATCGTGTTAGGGCATGTTGCTCTAAACACGTTATCTCATTTCAAGAACACGATTCTCATTGAAGTCCCCCATATTGGCTAAGTCAAAATGGGTTGCCCCCACCTTGTGATCCTCCTTTCTTGTCACCAGATGAAGACCTTGAGTATCCCCACAGATCGCGAGGTCATTGCAGACCTTGCCTCTAAAGCATTGAGCTCCTTGGGCCTTCGACTCAAGCTAGTGTCAAGCGTCAAGGTTAGGGTGCGAAGCTTGCACTCACCTCGAAGTGAAACTAAGTGAGGTCAGGTTCTGTCCTGCCCTCCTTCTCAAGGTTGGCAGCCATGGTGTGGTATTTCTTTACTTGGTCTTATTCACCAAGGTTGCTCTTTTGCCTCCATGGGGCTGGCGCGTGTTACTTGCGTGTTGTACCCATGCTTTACACATGTCTCTTACATGTTCTTTTTGAGTGCCCCCTCTCCCCCCCGGCCACATGTCAACGTCTCATTGATCCCATTTTGTTGATCCTTTACTTGGTCAACCTTTGATTCTTGGCCACATGTCTCTTACTTATTGGACGACGTGGTGAGCTCTGATTGGTTGCAAAACCATTGTAACTACAATGGTACCCAACAATTAATGGGTCCCATTTAAATGATTATTACTTGAAAAAGTAGGATGATCAATTCATTTAGAATTTAAGATTCTTTGGTTTTATTCTGTTCCTTAAGAGGGCAGAAAATGTCCAAAACTGGATCTGTATAATAGTGGGTCCTCTACCATTTTATGTCTGGACATGTTCAAATCTAGTCCTGAAGAACCTATTTTCTAATTATGAGGCTTAGATATAGGACTATCTGACTTCGTTAATCTCCATCAAATTTGTATAGTTTTCTTATATAGTCAATGCTGTCATAGTACTGTTGTGAAGGCATCTATTGTGTTGAGGTGGGGTCTAGGAAAGTATGTGATGTAAAAAGTAAGAGAAGAAGAAAGAAGAAAGAAGAAAGAGAAGAAGAAGAAAGAGAGAGGGAAGGAGAGAAGCCCTACTTGATTAGGGAGGTTGGAAAAGGAGAAACCCTACTTGTAGGAGGATTAGAGGAGAAGCATTATTACTTAATTCTTATTCATCAAGTCTCCTTCTCCAGGGCTTTCATCTGAAGCCCTATATTGGTAAAGCAAATTGCGAACATAAAAATGGAAGTGCTATAAAATAGAAATAACTAATACTACAAAAAAATAAAAATAAATGGAAAGTGCTATAAAATAGATATAACTAATAATCAAAGTAATTCTTTGTCAGTCGTATACAGCCGGGGTGAGGAATATTGCAGTCCATGATCAGGTTGGTCTTCGCACAGTGGAAGGGGATGATAGATTGCTATCAGTCAGTGAAGATGAGAGAGAAAGCGGGTTTTCTGTAGATTCAAATTTTGCCGAACCTATCTTATGTCTTCCTATTGATTCTTTGGAGCCGGATTCCGCTTTGGTTCACAGACAAGGGATGGTTGGAAACCTCCTTTTGGAGTATGGTCCTGATAATGAGGTTGAAATTATGGACTGGGTCAAATCGCGAGTTAGAGGCTTGAGTAAATTCTTGGGTATGTCGTATGGTGGGTATGAGGATCAAGTTATATCACTGTTTTCTGCAATTGAAAAGAAATGGAAGTCTAATGGTGTGGTTTCTCCTAGAAGGAGGAAGGTTAGTCCGGAAGAAAGAAGAAGACGCGAATTGAGAAAGCTTGAATGGTCCATTAATTATGTGGGCAGAGAAGGCAATAATGTAGTGGAAGGAACAGAGAATGGGGGGGGGGGTCACATCCTTGATTTGGTTTCTTTATGAGGCTACGAATTATTAATTGGAATGTTAGAGGACTTAATAGTAGGGAAAGAAGAAGGAGAATTAAATCTGCTCTTAAAAAATGGAGAGGTGATATTGTTGTTTTCCAAGAATCGAAAATTGAACTCATTAATAGAGAGATTGTCAAGGATATATGGGCTGGGAATTATGTGGATTGGATGGAGCTAGGTGCTCAAGGAACGGCAAGGGGTATTTTGATGATGTGTGATAATAGAATTATTTCCAAGTTGGATTCTGATGTGGGTGCCTTTTCAGTTTCCTGTGTCTTCAAGAATGTGGATGATGGTTTTGAATGGGTTATGACGGGAGTTTATGGTCCTAATGATGATGCTTTGAGGGCTTCTTTTTGGCTTGAGATGGAGGGGGTTAAAGTCAAATGGGGATTACCTTGGTGTGTGGCTGGAGATTTTAATGTTGTTCGTTATCCAAATGAAAAGAAAGATTGCTTGGGTTCTTCTTTGGCTATGCAAACTTTCTCGAAGTTTGTGGAGTCTAATGAACTTTTTGATCCTCCATTAGGAGGAGGATGGTTTACTTGGTCTAGCAACCGGGATAACCCTGGCCTTTCTGGACTGGATGGGTTTCTTTTTTCACTGTCTTGGGAAGAACACTTTCCTAGAGTTATCCAATCTGCCCTTCCCAAACCGCTTTCCGATCATGTGCCTTTGCTCGTTGATAGTGAAGGATTGAGAGTTGCTAGAGGCCCCTTTCGCTTTGAAAATATGTGTCTTGAAGTGGATGGTTTTGTGGATTTGATTAAAAATTGGTGGGATTCTTTCTCTTTTGATGGTTATCCTAGTTTTGTGTTTGCTAAAAAATTGAAGGCCTTAAAAGATTGTCTAAAAGTTTGGAATAAGGAGGTTTTTGGAAATGTAAGGGAGTCTTTAAATAGGGTGATGGATACAATACATTCTATTGACGAGAAGGAAGGGGTGGATGGTTTGTCTATGGAGGATAAAGCTAGTAGAATTGAGGCTCAAGCAGAGTTTGCAAAACTTGCCCAGTTGGAGGAGATTAATTGGATGCAAAAATCCAGAACTACATGGCTTAAAGAAGGTGATAAAAATACAAAATTTTTTCATAGAGTGGCTAATGCTCATAAGAGGAACAACTTCATTGGGAAACTTATTGTTAACGGGACTATGGTAGAGGATGAGGACATCTTTTCTAAAGAAATTGTTGAATTTTATGAGAATCTTTTCAATGAAGAGGAGGATAGGAGACCTTTCATTGATGATGCGGAATTTAACACCATTGATCATTTGGAAGCGGATAATTTGGAAATTGCTTTTGAGGAAGTGGAGGTTCTAGGGGCTCTTCATGCTCTTAATGGGGATAAAGCCTCCGGCCCAGATGGTATCTCTATTGCCTATTTTCAAAAATGTTGGGTTGTGGTTAAAGATGATCTTATGAAGATTTTTGAGGAATTCTTTGCAAATGCAAAATTTGAAAAAAGTCTCAATGCTACTTTTATTGCTCTTATTCCTAAAAAAGGGGAGGTGGTGGATGTAAGGGACTTTCGCCCTATCTCTTTACTTAGTAGTGTTTACAAAATCATTTCCAAAGTTTTGGCTTTGCGTCTTGCGAAGGTTGTTGGGAAACTTGTTTCACCCCCTCAATTTGCTTTTATTAAGGGGAGACAAATTGTGGATGCTTCTCTTGTTGCCAATGAAGGAGTGGATATAAGACTTAAAAGTGGGGATCCGAGGGTTATGGTCAAAATTGATTTGGAAAAGGTCTATGATCATGTTAATTGGAACTTCCTCATTTATATGCTTGGAAGGATGGGCTTTGGGGAAAAGTGGCGAAAATGGATCTCTTGGTGCATCTCTAGTCCCTCTTTTTCGGTGTTAGTGAATGGGACTCCTTATGGTTTTTTCCATAGTTCTGGAGGACCCCTTTTCTCCTCTTTCTTTTATTCTAGTCGTGGAAGTTTTGAGTAATTTTATTTCCAAGGCCATGGAGAATTCTTTGGTTGAGGGCTTCAAGATTGGGGATGGGCGGTACGGGTTTGGAAAAGTTTCTCACTTTTCACCGATGATGCTCTTCTTTTTTGTGGTGTTGATGAGGAACAAATGTATAATTTGAGGGCGATTCTCCTTTGCTTTGAAGCGGTGTCAGGTCTTGAAGTTAATCTTGGTAAAAGTGAAATTATTCCGGTTGGGAGGGTTGAAAATATTGATTCCCTTGCTTGTATTCTTGGTTGTAAAGTTGGTGATATGCTGGTGACTTACCTTGGTCTTCCTTTGGGGGCTCGCTTCAAAGACTCTAAAGTGTGGGACCCCGTCATTTCTAAGATTGAAAAAAGACTTAGTGGATGGAAAAAATGTTATCTTTCTAAAGGTGGGAAGTTAACACTTATCAAAAGTGTGATGTCCAGCATTCCTATCTAATTTATGTCCATTCACAAGATCCCTAGATTGGTGGCTAATAGAATTGAAAAACTTCAAAGAGATTTTTTGTGGAATAATATGAGGGGAGAGCGGAAATTTCATCTTGTTAATTGGCACTCCGTTTGTCTTCCAAAATTTTTGGGAGGCTTGGGTATTAGAACTATCTCCTGTACTAATCAAGCTCTTATGGGTAAATGGATTTGGAGGTTTGGGAAAGAGGATTAGGGTTTGTGGAAGGATGTGGCGGTTTGGAAATATGGCTTAACTAGTGAAGGTTGGTGGACTAAGAAGGTGAGAGGTTCTCATGGCTTGGGTCTTTGGAAGGCGATCATGCAAAGCTTTATTAGATTTTTCCAAGGAGATTGGTTTTAAAGTGGGAATGGGTTATAGAGTGAGATTCTGGAAAGATGCTTGGTGCTCTAACTTGCCCCTAAAATTGGAATTCCCTACGTTGTATGATATTGCAGTCGACAAAGATGCTATGGTTTGTGATTACATAGATGGGAACAATGGAGCTATTTTTTGGAATGTTATTTTTTTTAGGCTTTTCAATGATTGGGAGTTGGAAAGTGTGATGCCTTTTTATCAAGTTCTTTATGATAGTAAGATTTTGGTGGGCGAGAATGATTCCTTGGTGTGGCGTAAGTACTCTAAAGGGTCATTCTCCATGAAATCTTTCTACAATGTTTTGAGACCTCAAGGGGTTCCTTTCCTTCCGGCTAAAACTATTTGGGTTAATTCGATTCCGACTAAAGTAGCGTTTTTTTGTTGGCTTGTGGGAAGTAACAAATGTTTGACATTGGATCATCTTATCCGGAGAGGGTAGCATATGCCAAATAGATGTATCTTGTGTAAAGAAATGGCGGAAACGGTGGATCATCTTTTCTTACATTGCATAATGGTGGAAAGCCTTTGGATGCTAATATTTAATATGTTCGGTGTCCATTGGGTCATCCCTTCTTCGATTCATGATCTTCTTTCCGGTTAGTGGATTAAAGGGGGCAACAAAGAGGCAAAGATGATTTGGAGAATGGCTCCTCATGCCATTTTTTGGTGCATTTGGAGAGAAATGAACAGTAGAACTTTTGAAGGAGTTGATAAATCTCTTATTGAACTTGAATCCTCCCTGATTAAGATTCTTTTTTTGTGGTTTTCTAGTCTTGCTAATAGTTGTAAGCTTTCTTTTATTCTTTTTGTAGACACTCTTAAGCTTTAAGGGGTCGTCTTTAGTGCTTGTATATGTCTCATGTACTTGGGCTAAGCCTTTTGTTTTAATACATTTTTACTTCATCAAAAAAAAAAAAAGGGTAATTCTTGGTATTATAAAGGATACTATGGGAAAGTTAAAAAAAATTATAATTTGACTTTTCAAAGTGACAAACATTTTGGGACAGCCAAAAAAGGAAAGAAGGCCTATCTTTGTGGGACGGAGGGAGTAAAATTAATTCCCAAATAATAAATAATATCAGTCCTACATAAATATGTAAGTCCTAAATAAAAAACGCCAAAATTTAAAATTAATCCTTCTTGATCCCCATCAGTATGATTCAATTCCTATTGTTCACTGAAAAAAAGGGTAGTTTCTTATTGAATTTGTACTAAGAAGATAGAGGACATGAATCTTGATAAGAAGTGAGTAGAGGTTGAAGCTCTGTGTGGGGGTGAAAGATTTTAAAGTGAGATGAAGATGGCAAGGTGAGGTTTAAGATTTCATGCTTTAATGATATGTTATTTCATAGGCAGTATATTATATGTTCCCACCTCCCATTAACAAGTGATTTTGTCTCATAATCTTTTTGAGCTTTTTGTTTTTCCTGAAGTTCCGATGAATTGTTGACATTGTCCCAACAGTTTTTATGAATTCCATTGACATTGGAAATTCATTGGAACTTTGACATTCCAACCACACATTTTCTAATGAGACAGAGAAAAGTATAAGGGTTTGTTCCGAGTACAGGAATGCGAATAAGCTTTTGTTGGCTTGAACAAAGTAAGAACTATCCAAATCATGTAGGAATTGTAAATCACTCCATTTTGTGTGTCCTACTTCTTTTCCAGCCAAATTGCATCTTCATCACATTAGAACTGGAAGTCATGATATTCCCTTATGTTCTGGACTGTTAAACAGTAACAGCAGTATTTAGTTATTTTCTTCTCTGTCTACCATAATTGAAATTTTTTTTATGTTTTGGATTTCAGGATGAAAGGTTTTTGATTTGGTATTCTGGACAGCAGGAAAAACATTTGAGATTGAGCTCAGTTGTGGATATTATTCCTGGACAAAGGACTGTATGTGAATAAAATCTATTGTCTAAATCATGATGCTTAACTCTTAAGTCTTAACTGCTGTGATATTCCAGTATAATGCCTTGCTTTACAAGATAAATGGTGAATTGACTTGCTTTAGATAAATTTTCAGGGGAAACTTCAACTAGAAAGGGAGTGTCAGTCTTTTTCGCTTATATATGCAAATGGTGAACTCTCACTTGACCTGGTAATAGTTGAATTTGTGGTTTTTATTTAGGGAGATAGCTTTTCTTTCCTGTTTGAGTATATTCCTTTCTTTGGCTAAGGGTTATGGATTTATTTATTTTTATTTATTTATCTTTTACATAGATGTGCAAGGACAAAGTGCAGGCTGATTCTTGGTTTGTAGGCTTGAAAGCTGTGACATCCAGGTGTCACCATCCTAGACCATTGGATACTTTGAAGAACCGCAGAGGGGCACAAAGTTGTGTTAATAGTCCAGTTGGCTTTATCCGAAGAAAGTATAATCTAGGAATTCTGGAGGATGCTACAAGCATTTCTCAGGTTTAGAATCCCTCACTACTTATGGTTATTCATACAAACAAACTGGGAAAAAAAAAAAAAAAAAATCTTGTGCTTGCAACAGTTTTTTTCTTCATACACTACATAAGTGGAAACTTGTAAAGGCTTTATTGACAAATTCATGCTTGTATTGGAATTATTATATATATGGGAATTAATCTGGAAACTTAGTGGGAAAGTGGCATGGCCAAATATGGATGTGATTTTGTTAGTAATTTGGAATACAGGAAGAATAAATTTGAATGGTAATCTAATTATGTCAGGAAAATATACATCATCATATGGATAAAATCTTGAATAATGTAGAACTTTCATTTAGAATTTAGGAGTTTATATTTTTGCATTATTCATGCAAAAATTGGTTTGCATAGAAATGCTGCATATGATTGGTAATTTAATTGGGTGGTTTTCGCTGAGAGATCATTCATGTTAAATAGAAGCATGTATAAAATGACAGGAATCTGAAGAGAGCCCCATGGAAAATAAACTGGTGAAGTCAGCTTTCTTGCTCTCAGTTAGTCCTTAGCGCTGTGAGAAATCAAAATTTATCTTGTCTGAGTTCTCCCAAGTTTGTTGGAAGGAAAAAAAAATAAAAAAACAGAAAAAAACTAAGCAGGGTAGGAGTTTATGGGTCAATCTTAAGGAGAAGATTAGAGTGATACAATCATATGAGTAATCACTGGGATTAGATTCCAGGATTTGGAGACCCTTTTTTCCCTGGTTTGAAAGGATCTTCCCTCTTGTCAAGTCATGAGATCAGTGCGGACGAGTTTATTGAGGCCAATTTAGGTGTCTTGGAAGTTGTTTATGACAGCTTTTTGGCTACAAGACTAAGATTTCTTAGTCAGGGATGGTGGTAAAGGTGCGCAGCTCCCATGGATTTTTCTTTGGATTTTAAATCCAAGGATTATCAGTTTAGTCTAATGGTGGAGCGTTTGTGGTTAGACATCTCAGTCTTGGGAGATCTGAGAGATTTGAGTTTCCTGAAACTTACAGCAGTTGCAAGTTGATGACGAGTACCAGTTACATGCCAGAAGGCATGTGTGCAGCTTTGGATTGTTGAATCACGTGAAATATGAAACATAATTTCTTCCAACATTAGCCTTAAGACTTCTAAGTCAGCTCCATATAGTCGGAATTCTAATCTGTCCCTCCAATTCTTCCTCAGTGCTGTGCATGTATCAACCACCTCTTACAAGTTATATCTGAGATTCCAATGTGCCCCCTCAGACCTTGCATAACCTTTCTTCTTCAGATTCCTCTAATTTGTAATCCAGACTAGACTTCCACACTCCTACGAGAGCTAAGATGGTGTGAATTAAGCAGCAGCCTTATGGGAAGGATCTTGTGCGCTGTATTAATAGTACGCTTCCCTGTTTTCTGGTTTGGTCATATATTGGAGTGCTGTGGGGCAAGCAATGTACCATGGACGTTTTCTAACCTTTAATTAAGTTAGTTTTTTTCCCTAGAGAATCTTTCTTTGAAGTGTGTCTTTGGCTTGTTGTGGGCAGGCCTATGATGATAATTATCAAGATCTGACTGGGCTCACCAATCGGATCACGAATCTGATGGTCTGGCCTCTTTCCTGGTGTGATGCAAATAGCAAAATAGATCTGGTCAAAACCACATAAGCCTGCTCAACCCAGAAGGTTGGACCCAAATGCAATTGGAAAGTGTTGAACGCTTTAGGTAGTGAAGATTTTTTGACACTCTGAACATTGCGCTACCCATGGAGGCTTGTTATTGAGTCAAATAATTATATACTTGTTTCTTAACTTGGAACTCAAAACAACAAAAAAAAAACAAAAAAAAAAAAAAAAAAAAAATTAAAGAGTAGAACATATAAATAATATTAATACAAATTGAAATGAACATAAGTAATTTGAAGCAAATATGTTTTTTAGTTTTTATTCGTATATGTAAAGACATTTTCATATATCTACATTTTTAGTTATAAGTTATAACATAGCATACATTTTTTTTTTTTTTTTTTGAAATTTAATTTTGGATAAATAATTTCAATTTTGTAATAGTATATGTTTGAGATTTTGGTTTGACCATTGACCCAGCTGTTGATTTTATGACCTGGCCCCTTCCTTGGGCCAATGGCCAGTATTGTTGTCCCAAGTAAATAACCCTAGAGGGGGGGTGAATAGGGTTATTATAGCCAAATTAAAAATCTAAATGCACAATAAAAAACTGATTATTGCTAGAACAAGAAATAACACAAATATGCAATAATAAGGAGATTTAGGGAAAGAGAGTGCAAATGATTTTAACGAGGTTCGGCTTCCCGCCTACGTCCTCGCCTCAAGAGCTCGCTTGAGGATTCAAATCCACTAAACAATCTTCTTCCAAGGTGAAGATAAAAACCTTTACAGCAGCAAGTGTTTTTTCTCAAACACTTAATACACAGCCTTCTTCAAAAGCTTCAAAGCCAAGGATTTTCACAACCCTTTAATACAAGATGATTTGTAGAGATATTTGAGTACAGGAAACTCTCTTCAAAGAGTAGATAATACAGTTGTAAACAGCTCACTCAACTACTGATTAATTTCACAATGAATGCTCACTTGATTTTCTAGGGCTTGAGAGTAATGGAATGTGATTTGTTTGTATTTTTCTCAATCAATATACCCATAAATGAGTATAGGTGATGTATTTATAGTCCAAGGGTCCAAAATGACCGTTCTGTAGCAATTAATGCCGGGAAAAGTGGTTTGGTGGGCAATAAATGCTTCAAACAACTCTTAGAAAACTAGCCGTTATAAGTCAGATCCGAAGGTTTCGGACGTTTGAGTTGTGACTTGGACGTCTGAAAATTATAGTAGCAATTTTCATTGAAAAAGGACTCATCAGTGAAATCAATAGTTAGGTCGTCTGAGTCTCATTTCGGACGTCTGAGGGATCGTCTGAAAAAGTCAGTGTCCAAGGAGAAGCAATGGCAAGTTCTCTGGTATAGTTAGACGTCTGAGATATAGACATGGACATCTGATGAAACTTTCGGACGTCTGAGTTTCCCAGTGATAAAAAGCAGAAATGTTTGGAACAAGTCTACCACTTTGGGATTCAACTCAAAAAGCTTATGGTACCATTTTGGTACAAAAACTCAGTTTGTTTAGTTTGTAACCATTTAGTTAATATGTAAAAAAGCCCATATGTCCTAAGTGAGCAAGGATTTGAAATAATCTTACATAAGATCCTAAACTCTCACAATCTCTCTTAAAAGAGCTTGAATTGCCTTCAACTTGAATTCCATGATTCATTTGTTGTAATGTACCTTCTTTTGAAATCCATGAACTTCATTGTTGCTATTTGTGAAGGGTATAGATGATACAGCCTGTTAATCTCAACCCTACAACTTCATTAGCAACTAAGCAAAACATCCTTGCTTTATTATCATCAAAATACATGGGATTGAACCCTTAGGTCCAACAAGTATGGGTCTAATATTCATGCCTTTGAGATAGGAACTGAAATTGGAGCTTGTTGAGGAAGGATTGTTTCCTTTTTTCTTTGGCTCAGACTCTTTACTGTACCTACAAGATTCTGGACTGCTAAGCATTTGAGTTATGTGGGTGGCCATTGGTTGCACCCTTTACGGCTGTACCTTCGTGGATCTATTGAAGAGAGAAGTAGGTGTAGTTTTGTTGGGGTTAATTTCAAAATTCAGTAGAAGCTCTCCTTGATTTTATATTTATATTTATATTTATATTTCTGTTTATATATATATTGATCTGGAGGGAGACAGTGAAGTCATAGAAACAACTCAACAAGGGCTTAATACCTTTGGAAACCGGTCAAATATTTTAAGTGCAGTACCTTCGGGCATTCTTCTATAGCAAGTGTGTTAAATGATGAGTCAATGATGGATTCCTGAAGTTTCTCTAGTGGTCTCTAACAAGTTTTCAAACAAAATAGGGGTTACTGTCAAGGAAGGGTATAGCGAAGGTGAATGGTCCTAATGAAGCTTCCTCTCGTAAGTTCCTTTTGCTTCTGAGAGGAGCCTCTTCATTTTCTCATTAGGTTGTGGCTTTCCAATTATTTTTTTATTGTGAATAAATGGGGATACTTCCAAAGCCCATGTTTTCCATTGTTTTGGAGTACTTTGCCGTCCAGGTGGGTGATAAGCACATGTTAGTCCACACTCTTTGCACACTTTGATCCCACAAAACCATGGTGCCTGGATAGGATGGTTGTGAACTAAACCAAATATGAAGTTATAGCTTAAAACAAAAAAGTGATCTGCTTCAAGTTTATCCTAGTAAGGGTGGGAGATGTGTCGGATTTGTTTATTTACATTTTGTGATAGTTGAAATGACATTTTTTTTTTCCACTCTCTGGTTTTTTCAGTTAAAATGTTCGAGAATGTAATAAAAGGCATTTTACTAGAGTGAGTAAGATGCCCCAGATCAATATCAGTGGATGTGTGGATCCCATTGCAATCTTCCTTAAGAAATAGTGATTTATATGTTATATGTAGGAATTCTAATTGGATTAAAATTTGATTAGGGGAATTCATTGCTACTCAAGTTAATCAATATAATTTCTGATTTTTACAGAGAATGTAACAGTTACTCTGTCCTTTATTAAATTAATGTGTCACCTTATTCATGAGGATTTTCTTAGTGTTATTCTACAATGTGAAGGTGCGCAGCTTATCTGGGAGTCCTACTCAGTCAATTTCAGAGAGGTGTCTTTCTGATGGCTTATCATACTCTTCCAACAGCTTTTATTCATCAGGATCAAGTCTATCAAATACTCAAAATTTAATGGATGTCTCAATTCCAAATTCCCCATATGTTGAATCAGATGATCTCAAGAATAGGGGAGCAACTTATGGTGGAACAGAATACCAAACAAATATGCCTTGTCAGTTTGTCACGCCTGCTTATGGATCTCCACTAACAGAAAGGATTGATATTTTGAGGGATGTCATGATTTGGGGAGAAGGTATAGAAGAAGGTGGATATATAGGGGGTGGGGTCTGCAGGTTTGGTAACCACAATGGAATGCCAGTGGATGCTTTATTACCCAAGTTACTAGAATCCACTGCGATGTTAGATGTACAGAAGTTATCATTAGGAGGGAAACATGCTGCCTTAGTTACCAAACAGGGGGAAGTCTTTTGCTGGGGTGAGGGGAATGGTGGAAGACTTGGTCATAAAGTTAATATGGATGTGACCTACCCAAAAATTGTTGAATCCCTTAATGGGGTCCATGTAAATGCTGTTGCCTGCGGAGAATATCAAACATGTGCTCTGACTCATTCTGGCGAACTTTATACGTGGGGTGAAAATGGTTGTGGTGCTGATTTAGTCAGTGAGGACAGAAATACTTGTCAGTGGCTGCCACATAAAATTTCTGGTCCTTTGGATGGTATTCATATATCTAAAATTTCATGTGGGGAATGGCATACAGCAATTGTTTCCACCTCTGGACAATTATTTACTTATGGAGATGGGACTTTTGGGGTTCTTGGGCATGGGAATCTACAAAGTTTTTCTCAACCAAAAGAGGTTGAGTCTTTGAAGGGTTTATGGGTGAAATCTGTTGCATGTGGACCGTGGCACACGGCTGCTATTGTGGAAATCATGGTTGATCGTTTCAAGTTCAACACTGTAGGTGGGAAATTATTCACATGGGGAGATGGGGATAAAGGGAGACTTGGGCATGCTGATCGAGAGAGGAAGCTTTTACCAACATGTGTCGCACAACTCGTGGATCATGATTTTGTTCAAGTTTCTTGCGGAAGAATATTGACTCTTGGACTCACCAATTTGGGTACCGTTTATACAATGGGAAGTGCAGTGCATGGGCAGTTGGGGAATCCAGAGGCCAAAGATAAATCAATCACTATTGTTGAAGGAAATCTTAAAGAGGAGTTTATTAAGGAGATCTCATCAGGAGCATATCATATTGCTGTCTTGACATCAGGGGGAAGTGTTTATACATGGGGAAAGGGTGCAAATGGACAGCTAGGATTAGGTGATATTGAAGATAGACACACACCAACTTTAGTTGGCGCCTTGAGAGATAGGCAGGTAGAAAGTATTACTTGTGGATCAAGTTCTACAGCTGCAATTTGTTTACACAAATCTATCTCTATCAGTGACCAATCAGCTTGTACTGGATGTAGAATGTCTTTTGGGTTTACTAGGAAGAAGCATAACTGTTATAATTGTGGTCTTCAGTTCTGTCGTGCATGTTGTAGTAAAAAAGTTATGAGTGCATCTCTGGCACCTAATAAAAGCAAGCTCTTTCGAGTCTGTGATTCATGCTTTAATCATCTGCAGAGGAATACGCATTCAAGTAGACTGCTAAAGGTGGAAAATCCTAGTCCAAGACAGCTGTTAACCACACAGAAGGCATTCTTTGACAAGAAAGAGGATAGGGGTGAAGCAAATTCTACACGGGCTCAATTGTTGCCTATCAGAGAATCATGTAATGAGGAAATCCAATCTAGTGAAAGGAAGACCTTGAAAAGTCAAGAGGAAAATCAACAGTGTTCAGAATCTGTTTCCAGATGGGGGCAAGTTCCATGTCCTGCGCTATTTGAAACATATTGTGAAGAAAACTCTATGGCGCTAATCCCGCTTTTCAAAAATCCATTATCTTTAGTTCCTCCTGTTTGTTTGCAACAGATCCCACTAATTTCAAAATCTACAATTTCTAATTCAATGAATGGAAAGAAAAACTCGTCAGAGTCAGATGAGATACGCACTGAAGAAGTTCAGAGGCTCAGAGCTGAGGTAATTGCTCAATATTTTTTCAGCTTCAAGGTTTTTAAGATGCTTATCCTTAAACTTGTTCTTTTTTATGTGGATATGGCATGTCTCTTTCTTTCTCAAATGCATGCACATGCATCATCAGCCACCTGGTTTTGATGTCATGAAGGTAGTCCACAAGTAGGGTAGTTGTTCATGTTGCTTGTATTCTGGAAAGTATCTCTCATCAAAAGTTGTGCCTTGGTTATCTGCATGTAGACCATTTTATGCTGTTTGTAGACACTTTATTGTTTTGTCAGTGGGCAACTTGAGTTTTTTGTCTATATTTTTCCACTTAAAGTTCACATCACACTTCTTTTAATGGATTTACTATTGCATTGGAAGTATAAAATGTGGGAAAGGTATACTTTACATAGATAATGAAAGGTGTTTAAATAAGATGCACTCATACGAAGACAATAGTGCGAATAAGTGGGTTTAATCATTAAGGAGAGAAATAGGATCGATAGCATATCAAATTCTCTGTCACAGCTGCAACAAAAGTGGGTTTTCTTAAAATTTCCTGTGTATCTTTATGCCAGAATAAATGGAAGAATCAATGAATATGATGTAACAAAATTGATGAGAACAAGGAAGAGTTTTTAAATCCATTTTAAATATACTTCTCGAAGTTGTCAAATATTGTATTGTAGGATTGCATGTATTATATGATACACTCAAATGTTAAAAAGAATTTGAAGAAAATATAAAAATACATAAAAAATATCTACTACTTAAATTATGAAATGTACAACAAGCAACATTCATTAGCATTTCTTCATTACAGCAATTTGTAAAATGTAGAAAAGACTTGATAAACTTATTATGTTTTACTTCAAATTGGGTAGTTGTGCAAGTTCAACTTTATACATGTAATTTGTTACTAATAGTCTTAAAGATTAAATGTGTTATTTTTCAGTACATCTTTTAAGTTTCAAGTTCCAACTCATGGAGTCCAAGTTTGTACCTTCAGCAGCTAAGTCTCGAAAGAAAGTTATTAATTAGGCTCCAAATAAGCAGACATATGTGTAAATGGCATTAGTTTTCTATTTGGTTTGTCACTAGAAAGAAGAGAAAATAAAGGAAAGAAGAGAGATATGCCTACATATGTATTTGCCTTAATGTCTATAGAAGAATTTCTCATATAATAAAACTGGTTTATATTCCTTTTTAACGGTGTGTGTTGATTTTTACCTTCATTGATTTATTGTTCTATACTTCCCTGCATTTCCTTTGTTTGAACAGTGTTTTACAATAACTTTCCTATATCCTTCTTATTGGCATTTTTCCATCGATAATGTTGTTGATTATAGATTAGTCTTTACATATAAACATGTTAATAGAAGCATTATAAATTAGGGAAGTATGTCAACAAACAAAATAATTACTGGGCATACATGTGCAACACACATGTGCACCAACTAGTTCTTTTTATTTTTTATTTTATTTTATAATTTTTTTCGTAAAATAAAAAAAAAAAAAAAAAAAGAAAAGCTCAAACATCAAAAATATTACTTGCAAAAGGCTTATATTTATCATGTCCTTTTCATATGTAATTGTTGGTGGCATTGATATCCAAGAACATGGAATAATTTTTCGAGAATTAGCAGCATAAAGGAAAATCTTATATGCTCAGACTTGTCTCTTGCTGGAAATGAATAAATGCCAAGGCTTTTGGTTGTGTCTATCTTATTACGGGTGAATTTTTTTTTTCTTTTTTCTATTGGTTTTCTTTCTTTAAATTTTTTTTTTGGGGGGGGGGGGGGGGGGGGGGGGGGGTTTCCCACCAAATTAACAAGCAATTACTACATTATGTATCATTATTTTTCATATTTGTATAACCACATATAGCATTGTTTATTACTTATATATATGAAAATGTTTAGGTGCTCAACGGTGCACATAAGCGATGCCGATCATGGCCACCTAAACATTACTGTATGTATATCTCTACAAATTTATATATTTATATATTATATATTTGTTGTGGACTGTGCAACTGAGGATGCTTTTATACACTATATGTATTGGACATGTTCTTTCTCTACTAAAATCCAGTCACTTTAATAGGCTAGGCGTCTTGAAGAGCAATGTCAAATGAGAAGTGAGAAGATTCAAGAATGTCAACTGAGAATTGAGGAAACCTGGTCACTGGCAAGGGACGAAGCGGCTAAGTGTAAAGCAGCAAAAGAGGTTGTGAGAGCTTTGACATCAAGGGTAATTTTTTTTTTTTTTTTTTTTTTTTTCCTGTTATTGTCTTCATTGCCATTGGTTGAATGCCTCATTTCTTCATCAGGTAGAATATAAGCACAGTTTTAAGTTTTGATAGCTGGTTAAAGTTTGCGCCGATTACTGTGAAAATGGAATTACTTCATTTTTCTTCTTTCTTTTTTTTTTTTTGGGTAGAAGTCTCATATAAGTCTGAAATTCAAAACCATGGTTGTATAATTTAATCTGAACTTCCCAGTTCCTGATCTTGTCATAGTGAAAAAAACCACACGTAACTGCAAAGATCTGACATATATAGATGTCACATGGCAATGAGATTTTTTTGTTCTGATTTCCATGGCATTTGCAGGCGCCAATCCATCCTTTAGAATGAAGTTGTAGAAGAAAAGTAGGCATTCTGCAATAACCTATCAATGAAGTGCCGCATTTGAATTTATTCAGGATAACATGGGGAGTTCATACATATGGTGAAGAAGGAATCACCTAGTTTTTTAGTAGTGAATACTAAAAAATGATGAGAAAATGTGGTACCCTTTTTTATTGTCCTTTTTCTTTTATTTCTATATTTATTTATATTGATTTTTTTATATCCATCATATGAGATACCACGTCTATTAATAAACAAGAAAGTATATGACAGCATCCTTATTTAAAGTTTTAATATCTTTTTTATTCCATATATAATTGTGCTCCCCACTTAATACTTGAATCATATGAGATCCAATTCACTCTTTCTTTATTCAAAGGGGTGAATTGATTAGTAAAATGACTCGAGTCGTCGTCAGATGCAGCCGACATATCCATGTGTATTAGTTGGAATGAATGCATGTGCGCGCGCACACACATTCGGATATTCTCCATTATTTCATGTGATTGGTTTTCCTCCTTTCTTTCTTTCTTTCTTTCTTTCTTTCTTCTTTATTATTTATTTATTTATTTTCCTTAATTAAATTTGTCCAAAATAATAAAAGGTTTCTGATTTGTAGAAAACGTTCTTGATTCATTTATAACATGGTCATTTGAGGATTTTAACAGATGACCACATCTATTCTCTAACATTTTGGTGATAGGGTGATCTTATATTTTTGCATAATGAACTTGTGTGTCCACATGCTATGGAAATCATAATGGGATAATTTTATGTGCATTTTCTGTCCATATGTGCACTAATGATACAAAGAGAGATGACTAGACCATTATGTTAAAATTATTAGTTCATGTGGTTTGCCTCTATCAGTACTTTAATAAGCTGCAATTAATATAAATATTCTTTGGTGCAGCTCCATACATTGTCAGAGAAACTTTCAGCAGGAAGAGAACCAAAAGATGGAGTTAATGTGAATCTGCCTCAAATCACAACTAAATGTAGAGATAGCCCAACTCTGGAGGGTGTGCGTCCTCTATCTGTTGCTTCTCATTTGCCTCCTGAAGTTGGGCTATCAAGAGACAGACAAGTAGAGAGTCTGTGCAGCTCTCCAATTGTGTTCTCTGATACATTAAGTTCCATTTATGAGAAAGACATGCGTTATAGCGGCATTAGATCAGTAGAAAATTTAAGTGTTGCAAGAGCAGATTCTAGGCAAAATGAAACTAACGCATTGAAGCTTGAATGGGTGGAACAGTATGAACCTGGTGTATATATCACATTTGTAACTTTGTCGAGTGGGCAGAAGGGGCTCAAGAGAGTTAGATTCAGGTATTTTCTGTCAACCGCAAATTATTTCACGTGAATGGGAGTTTGTGCTAAAGGTTATTTTAATTAGCTTATTTATTTCTCAACTACATACGCCAGAACAATGGGGCTCCTTATGACATTAAGAGTTATTATTTGGTGTAGGGGTTCAGATATCTTTATCATAAAAGAATGCATGTTACTGAAATTTGTCTTTAATTGTATGCCAGTCTAGCATTCTCATTGAATTGTAATTAATATTTTGTTGGTTAGTTGGTCTATATTAGTAGTTTTATCTCTAGTCATGTCAATGGTGCAGTGTCATAATTTGAATCAACTTTGAATTAACAAATTAGTTTTTGGTACTGATTTGCAGCCGAAAGCGGTTCACCGAGAAGGAAGCAGAGCGATGGTGGGAGAAGAATCAAGTAGTGGTATACCAGAAGTATGACATTGAAGGATACACGAGCTCAAACCAAAATAAGACGAAGGGCTAATTTTTTTTTTGGGGGTGGGGGGATGTGGGATTTGAGTTGTTTTTCCATATATTGGGTCGCACATTGAACAGCGCTGGACATAATGGGTATGTCGAAGATACTACTGTGGAAGCCACACCCATATGATTCCATGCAGTGAAAGTGGGACAGTGAAGGAAAATGTAGTGAAGGCCTCATCTACCCTAACAAGAAGATGGTGGATGACCTTCACGGCATATTTGTTTGGCCGGAATTCGGGGAATCAGAATGGAATAGAATGAGATTTCAATGATGAGCGATGGTGAGTAATCTGCACTCACCATTGAAATCTCATTCCTCGCTCACCATTGACATCTTATTCCATTCCATTCCGATTCCCCCGATAATAGTCAAACAAACGAGCTCTCAATTTGTGAGGAAATGATTTCAGGAAAAAATAAAATGTTGCTGTTAAGCACCGATGCTTGTTCATATTGAGTCTGCTTCATGCCATGCACTGTACAGTAACCGCAACAGATGCTTGTTCATATCGAGTCTTTCCTGCCATCCACTGTACAGTTATCAATAAGAAGCATCTCTCTCTCTCTCTCTCTCTCTCTCTCTCTCTATATCTGGGTGTGCATAAATGACGTGCATGAATGCTCTTGTGCATTCTGGTGTGCACATGATAGTAAATCATATGAAAGCTTGGGAGTTGAAGACGTGAGTATGAACGCGCCCCAATCAGCGGCACTCACCCTATAAGATAGTGACAATTAAGCTAACCTACACCGAAGCCAAGTACCCAACACTGCCACCCTACTCACACCCCATCCCCCTCCCTTTCAGCTTTTCCCTTTCTCTTCTGTTTGTATTTAGAGAGCAGAGAATAGGAAGAAGAGATCGAAGGGAGGAGACAGATAAAGAGAGAGAGCTCGGGGACTTGGGGTGGTTCAGGCCAACTCTTGGAGATGCGCGCACCAGCTTGAGGTAAATAGCTCTGCTTACCGAAAAATAGCGAAAATAACTACACGGAACATTTGAAAAATTGCATCTTTATCTTTATTGATAAGATTACTAGTATTACAAGAGAGATGATGGTAGTCCTGTGGTCCCAAAAGAAAAGGGACGTGTTATGTTTTGTGTTCTTATCCTTCGTCCTTAGCTACTTGGTGTGGACCCAAATTTAGGGTTACTGTAGTTTCAAGTAGGAATGTCTTGCTGCGTTTCCTCTTAAGGTTATTGCAGTTCGAAATAGAGATGTCTTATCTTGTCTTCTCTTATTCCGCGTGCGAGGCCCCATTTGACCTGGGAAGGATTATTAGTTTGATATCATGATGATATCATTACCAAAGTAGGTGATTGATGAAATGGTTGATATATACTAATGCTATGTTTGGTATGTTGGATAAAAAGATTGGATAGGATATGATTGTTGGATGAAGAAAAAGTCTTTAGTAGCTTTGTTTGAAGTGGGAAAGATAGCTCTTGGATAATTTTCTATCTCATTGTTATTTTTAAATGAGATAGTATCATAGGATAAAAATATATCACTTCTCTTGATGGGTTTATTATATGCGATATATGGAGGATATAACTATCTTATTGATAATATGGATTGTTATATCCCTTATTTGAAAATAACACAAAGCACATGAAAATGATATGTCTATCCAATCCGACGTATTCGGTAGACCAAACATAGCTAGGTTAGTTCATTTTTTTAGCTTTAGTCTCATTAAGTGAAAATTGACGCATTTTCATGCACATAAATTCGTCACTCATGGTCCACATTTCACAATCCACATCACATAATCAACAACACTTGATCCATGTAACGTAAGCCATATCACAAGTAATATCATACATTTTACATCACATCCTATCACGACCCAAATTAATTAAACCGTGATAAAAAAAAAAAAAAAAACAAGATTTTATTTAATAAATCAATTAATAAAAGAGTATAACACGTATCAAAATTTCAATTATTTTTAAAATTTTTGAGCATGACTCATTCGTAAATGGGACATTCATCATAAAACCTGTTATAAAATCTATTCATAAAAATTTCTTGTTATCCATATATTGTGGTATCATCCCAAATATTACATTCTACATAAGGAAACCATATATAAATAAAAGTACAACCTGAATTAATTTACATTTATATTGTCCATTGGCCCAAATTAAAAATAAAAAGAAATACATTCATTTTTCATAAATTATACATCTTATAAAATTCACTATAATAATCCACAAAGAAAATATACATCTCCCATTGCTAGCATTCCTTGAAAATTGTCTTTGCTAAATATCTGAAAACATTTTAAAATCATAAGCATGAGTTCGACAACTCAGTAGGAACATTTTAACATAACAAACTAAAGCAACAATATAAATAAAATCCCAATTATATTTATATATTTAAAAGAAAATATACTAACCGAGTATATTATTATCCAAAAATACAAAGAATATTTATAACTCATAACTTAAGATGAATGATGCATGATATCCAATGCAAATGAGACTTTGGTCCAATTATTTATTCCATTAATTACCTAACTTCCCCAAAGGGGCATCGCGCGCGGAATGGGGGATTTAAAACCTAACCCCAAGAGGACAACACAGCACGATATTCCTAATTGGGACCGTAGTAGCCCAGATTCCGGACAACACAAAGTAGTCCAGGATTAGAGGATAGGAAAACACAGCATGACGTCTCATTTTGGGCTCACAGTAGTCCTACCTCCAATAGCCCTGACATTACCAAGTTGATTATTAAATCTACTTATACATGGTTATGCCCACCATGAAACAAAATTGTGATACAATGATTTTACCCAAAATGATTTACATAAATTTCGAATTTTAATTCGTATTCGAAATAAACATCATAATTATACCAAATTATGATAAGATAAAACAGTATAAATATTCATTTATGATTTACATCCTTGAATTCATAAATTAAATCCAACAATAAACACATGAATTACATCCCTAAATTCATAATTCCAAAATATATAAATGTCTAAGATTCACATTCAGCATATAATCAAAATCAACATAATTCCCAAATATTTCAAACTTGCAATATATATACAAGATTAATATTCCAACAATAATAAATACAATGATAATATATCTCATATTATCATGTGAATAGTTTGAACTTATGAAAATTGCACTTACCTCTACCAATTGTGTAAAAAAATACAATCTCTGATGTTGTGGGTATGTAGATCCAAATCCTAAGATGCACATGCAAGCTCCAAATTCAAGTCTTAGCTCCCAAATGTCTTGATTGATGAAGGTAATGGAGGTCCCAACTCCAAAATACAACCAAGACTCCCAAAGATGCATAAATAAACCCAAAAATATATGAATGAGATGATATTTCTTAAGGAAATGCAAACTTTGGTTCCAAATATGAGAAATACCTTCCAAAGATGCAAATGAATGATGATTATGAGCCAATCTCAATTAGAAATAAGAGAAATCAAGTTCCTAAAGTATGAAAATGCAAGAAGAATGAAGAGAGAAGCACTTTCTCTCTCCTCAATCTCTCACACATTCTCTCTCTATGTTCCCTTTCTTTCTCTAACTCTTTCTCACTCTAACCTAGTGAAAAATGAGCAAAAATACCAGATCTGGCGGGTTAGGGTCGAGTTTTGAGCATACGAGGGTAGTGGAGGGGCACATGCATCATTTTAGCACTTTAAAAACAATTTCAACAAAGCCCGATCAATCAAGCTTTAACCCCAATTGATCGAGGGTGGCAATTCGCGATAGTCATTTCTAGAGCGGTATCAATCAATCGGTCTCATACCCCGATCGATCCGTACCCTTATGGTTTGTGAGTTTTTGTCAGCATTTAACAATACTCGCCCAAATGCTTCCAAATAACCCTGAACCTTTCCAAAACCATTAAAATATTTTTAAACATAAAATAAATATGCCCATGCATATAAAAATCAAAATCATGCCATGCCCATGCATGAATGAAAACCAGCAAACCCAATAATACACTTACTAACAAAGTATTAAACCCTTAATACCTTAGTTTAGAATTCCGGGTGTTACATTCTACATCACAAAATCAAGGCATCAAGAGGGTGTACTAGAACAGCTAGGGTTGTGGATCTCTCTCGTCAAATATGAAAATGTAGCAAAAGGTGATGAAGAATGAAAGAAGTCTTTATTGCAGAGAAACATCCCAAAAATTCAATGGTTGAGATTAAATCTTATTCTTAGGATCCAATATATGGCTCTTAGAGACTCTCATAGGACTTTAAAATCTTGTATTTATCTAGAAAATAGTGAAAAAAAAAATGAAGAAAATAGGTTTAAAACTGGATAAATACAAAAAAAATTAAAATAGAAAAATAGAAAATTTGCAAAAAAATCAGGAAATCAGCTCGGGTATTCATCTAAATTTTAGCTAGATAGTCATCCAAGCCTTATGCAGTCAATCTTGGTATGCTCTAAAAGCCCAAATGTGTAGAACTCAAAGGACAAAGTTTCTATTATGGAGGTGGCTAGATTCTTGCAAGCTTCGACGGTTAGACTTGTAGCAACATTCATTGGAAACTTTATTGTAGTTGTTGCTATTGTAAGAGATCATAAATAGAAGCATTATAATAATGTAAATGAGATACACTAAATCACTATTAGTGTATCTCATCACAATCTTAGATTGGGTTGGTGTGATTTGATTAGGGATTTGAGAATATTTGAAAATATTTTATTAGACTTGATTTATGTCCAATCCATATTTAGATTGGTTCTAGATTTCTATTTAAACCCTGACAAAGGTATTTTGTAATCAAGAAATTCAATTATGAATGAGAATTAGTTTTCCTATATATAGCTATACCACCACCACCCGAATATTGCCGATGAGGCCACCACCTCCACTAGAGGTATAGAACTGTTCTTAGAAGCAACAAGAAAAATAATTTCCTTAATGTTAGTTTGAATGATTTAGCCAAAACATGATGAGGAATCTATTTCGACCAAATCAAGGCTACAATCTTAATAGACCCAACTGAAACATTAGTGACGCTTGATGGAGGCTACCTGACCCAATGGTAGTGGCACCGAACCATCCTAATAGAGTGGATGGGGATGCCGTTTAAGAAATTGAATACAAGAAATAATCAAGCCTAGAGTTACAAGACTAGGCTGACCATTTTCTCATAAACTATATGTAACGACCCATAATGAGGGCCATTAGTTAAGTAGTAAGAAAACCATTTTAAAACCAATTTGGGTGGATGTTTGTTAAAAATATTTATTTTGAAAACTTTTTTAGAAAATTCGGCATGGTCTTGTTTGTAAATAGGACATACTAAGTTATTGACTATTCAAAAACCTGTGGAAAACACCTTAATAATCATTTCTAGCCATTCACACAATCGTCTAAAAATAAACATATTTACAGGCTGTATATATCGTAGTCACATGGGTCCCATTCAATCCACATCACTACTAATTAATTATTACAGGCTATGAAATTAAAATTAATACATGCTTAGGCTCAAAGCTTATCTCAAAGATTCTCTACATGAATACAAGTATGCTGACGTACTCCCAAAACCCAGGTCAACTTAGCTTTTAAAATATGACCTACAAGAAAATTATGGGGATATGAGCTACATGCTCAGTAAGAAAATATTTCTAAAAACAACCCAAGGTTCTAAAACCATAATTTATCTATTTTTCAAGGAGTCTTGCAAAACCATTGATTAGTTTGCAATATAATTTTCAGTAAATAAACTGATACAGATATAATGAAATAAACCGAGGAAGTTTAAATCATTTGATGCCAACACTTTTTTTTTTTTTTTTTAAATTTTAAAAAGTAAGAAATAATTCAAGTTATCTATAATTCATTATCATTCTTTCCAAATTCCATATCACAGCCTTATAAGCCAATAATCACCATCTGCCATATTTGGCAATCCATAACATAAGTTTTTCAAACTGATAAATCCTCCCCAGGTCATGCAGGACCTTTGCGCATAGAAATAAGAGGAAACACTATGAATCTTACTTGGACCCAGAAAGTAACCTCAATAGAAAACACTATGGATCTGCTTTGATCCATAAAGTAACCTCATTTCGGGAACACTACAGTCGTTGGGACCAGAAAGTACCCTTTATTATCACATCCATATTATCACCACTTGTCTGTTCATTTATCAATTCTATAATTTCTATATAAACCGTAAAATTATATATATATATATATATATATATATAAATTTTCCAAAGAAACCATATAACAGGTGGGTTCATAAAAATCACAATAAATAACCCCCATAAATCATTTCTAAATAAATGATTTCAAAAATAACATTTTTATAATAAAAATGACATGAATCAAATCCTAGGTTTCCCACAATTTGTAAAACCTAGTAAATATATACCCCATGCATGACATCTATGCAACAACCACCAAATACATGTAAATCTACATGATTTATACCCAACCCCTATATCACAAGGGTTTAAAAATGAGAAAATGTCCCCTACCTCAAAGATGAGTGAAGAAAACACGAAATCACCACCATAGACATGTAGATCGGGCCTAGGATGCACATGCAAGCTCCCTAAAGCAAGCCCTAGCTTCCAAATGCCATGCTTGATGAAAAGAATGGAGATTGCAACTCCAAAATGTGACCAAACCTCACAAATACCATGAATAAACACAAGATATGAGGATCTGATGACTAAAACCCAAAAGAAATGCAAACCCTAGCCTCATATATGAGAAATTACCTCTCAAATTCGAAATGGAGGTAACCCATGAGTGAATCCAAGCTAGAAATGTTGAAATGCAAGCCCTTAAGCATGAAACCAAGCAAAAGTAAAGAAAGAAACTCTTTCTCTCTCATCCAGACACCCAAGAGCTCTTCCACATTCTCTTTCCTTCTCTCTCACTCTAAAATGCAAGAAAATGAGGGTTACAAGTCAGGGTTGAGGTGTTTTATAACCTTAGAGGGGCACATGCGTCATTTCAGCAAAAATAGGCCTTCAGACCAATTTAGTCGACTTATTTAGCAATTCAATCGACTGAATTGGCAATTCAGTCAACTAAATTGAGGATTCAGTCAACTGAAAATCCCAGAGTTGGAACTCTTCAACTTCTGTGCAATTCAGTCAACTGAAATCATAGTTCAGTCTACTAAATTAGACAAAATACACTATTCAGCCTTATTTTCATTAAAAACATTTAAGTAATCTTCTCCATTCTTTTATTCTTCCTTTTACTTAAATGTTTTGAATGAAAATAAGGCTGAAGAGTGACTTTAAGTTATTTAATGAAAATAAGCAAATAACGCCATATTTGAATCCAAATAAAATATCAGAAAAATCAAATTCCAAGTATATCAAAATCTTATTTCCAAGTTTTAGTATAAAATCTGTCTCCCGACAGATTTTTATAAAACAAACATGTGAGGAACCCAATCCAAACATGCTAATAAAATCCTATAAAATCACCAATGTCTTATAATATTATAAACTGCCATTATCGCAAAAAATTATCTTTAAAAATGAAGATTTACAAAAATTCATTTTTCCACAACACACAGCCAAATTTTAGTAGCTTAAACCCGAAGCTGCAAATAAGGCCCAACACCCCCTATGGACACTTGATGCATAAAAATAAGCATCAAATCACAAATAACATCATATTATCACACACATGGATTACCCATACATGAGGTTATCCAACAAATCAAGGGATTAACTACGCTAATCATATAGTAAGCCGTAATAATCTCTATTAAGAAAACAGTTCCTCACACTGTATGCAGATACAAAGAATGAATTCCCTAGGGAATGTTAGGTGTTAAAATTCAGCTTGTTTTTAGGGAAGACGTTATATCCACCGTCAAACACAGATTTTGATTGCAAGTAAGAACATCAAATGTGCACCTTAATCTATTCTTAGTAGTGCTGTTAAGTTAAGATGCAAACCATTGGCAAGTTTTTTTAAAATTTAAGTTAGTAAAAATGATATAACCACAAGTATCTATAATAGAAAGGGAGAACTTTATTTAGTATCACCCAAATTTTCTCCTTAAATGTATAGAGATTGTCTCCTAAAAATTGAAATAAAATTTAATTTTTAATATTGTTTTCCACAAACAATAATTAATTACAAAATTGATGGAGCGATAGTCGTAATAATCCCATCTCAGGTGACTGTATATTTAACATTCAAAAACACAATTGATTTTAAGAGATGCATAAGTTTGTTACGTGCAGCATATGTACTTGCTTCACAGTAAATGCAATTTTATTTTAGGTGAATAATATCGAACTTAATTTTTCATTTTAAATACATGTTTTATATTTCATAACTTTACGTTTGGAAACAAAGAGACACGCCTGCTTTGAAATCCCTAATTTTCTCTCGACGCGTGGTGCTTCTCTAGTGCGCTTAGGGCTTGCTAGATCTTCCTTCAATCCTTAATTTATGGCTTTCGAGATCAATCCCCTGTAGATTTGTTGTCTTTGGGGTTTTCTTCCATCACAGAATGGTGCGAAGCCTCCGATCCAGCGAGGTAACAATTCAAAGCCCTCTTTTGCCTCAATTATTACACAGTGCATTGATGCTTTACCACCTTTGAATTCCTTCTCATGTATTCCAACTGCTACAATTAAGGGGAATATCATCTCTGTTACCCTTGATGAAGATGTTTACCATCAAGGTCCTAAGGAATGCAAATTGAATTTGATTGGCCGTCTTGTTCTTCTAAAAAGCTCTTTGTTGTCCCAAGTAAATAAGCCTAGAGGGCAGGTGAATAGGATTATAGGCCAAATTAAAAATTAATAGCAATCTTTAAAATCAAATTATTGCAAACAAGATTAAATGTAAGAATATGCAATAATAAAGAGATTAAGGGAAAGAGAATGCAAACGATGTTAACGATGTTCGGCCTCCCGTTTACATCCTCGCCTCAAGAGCTCGCTTGAGGATTCACCAATCTACTATCACTCTCCTTCAAGGTAGAGTAGCAAACCTTTACAAATCAAGTGTTCTTCACCAACATTTAGCTAAATGCACTCTTCTCAAGTGCTTACAAGTGAGGGTACACACAACCCTTTTGATACAAAGTGTTTGGAGATGATTTTGCGCTCAAAGAAAGCTCTCTCAAAGAGTAGATACACAGAATTTCAAAGCACACTCAGCTATTGATTGATTTCAATGAATGCTCACAAAAGAAATTAGGCTTTGTAATTGATTTTCTTGTTTGTAGCTCAATTAATGCTCATAAATGATTCAAGACTTGTATTTATACTCAAGGGGTCCAAAATAGCCGTTCTGGAACAATAAATGCTAGGAAAAGGAGTTTGGTGGGCATTAAATGCTTCAAAAGTCTGTTATAAAACTAGCCGTTAGACCTTTGCCCGAGGTTTTCAGCCGGCTGAAATATCTTTCAGCCATCTGAAATCTCCCTCTCAGCTGTCTGAAGAAGGCTGCTGAAAATTCCAGAGAGGGTGTAAAAATGGAACTAAGAGCCAAGACTTTCAGCCGTCTCAAACCTTAATTTTAGCCGGCTCAAATGACTTTCAGCTAGAGCCGTCTGAAAATTCTAGAGAACTAAATTTTCAGGAGAGTCATAATTCAGCCTGCTGATCAATTTCAGCCTACTGAAACAGCATTTTCAGTCGGCTGAAACTATGTTTCAGTCGTCTGAAAAACTCTGTTTTTAGACAGAAAATATATGCATTAAGTCTATATTCAAGGTAAGTCATTTTAGGCCTTTAAGATTTATCAAATTTGCATAGTTCAAAGCCTTTTATACTTGTGTGAGCAAAGATTGAAATTAATCTTACAATAATTTCCTAAATTCCTCACAACTTGACTTGTGATAAAGCTTGACTGTTCTTGAATGTTTGATGGTTCCATTTGCGTTGATTTCATACGATCTGTGCTTTGTTTGGTTGTGCCATTTGATCTTTAATTCTTGAAACATTTTGTGGCTTTGATACCTGTCTAGATTCATCACTTAAATGCTCATTAGTCTTTAAACATCTTATTATGTATTGTTATCATCAAAACCTCGGGGATAGAACCATTTAGGCCAACAATCTCCCCCTTTTTGATGATGACAATCCATAGATGTTTGTGAAAGGGTAAAAACATGTAAGTATAAAGCCATTAACTCCCCCTATTAATATGCATTAGATAAACATTTCATATGTTACCAAAGTGCAGGCATTAGGATGAAATTCAAGATATGATAACTATAATTACAAAAGGATTCGTAAAGGATAAACATATTCAATTCATTCATACAGTCAATGAGTCGATATCCAAAGAGTTTCATAACCAAATGTATCAAAATTTCCAAAAAAAACATTAACATGCTCTAAAAATACGTCAACATGTTCCAAATGTATACCCAAAAAAAAAAAAAAAATACTTTAATCTTCATTTACATAAAACATCTATCAATCTATCTCCCTCTTTGTCATACATAAAAAAAATCATAATGGAAAGGTGGGAAGAGAAGTGCGGAGTTGCTGGGTGATCTGGGCTTAACAATCCTTGACGTCCTTGAGCTCGCAAACCATACCTCATCCATGCGGTCGTGCAT
Organism: Liquidambar formosana; assembly: GCA_039720395.1. Taxonomy (NCBI): domain Eukaryota; kingdom Viridiplantae; phylum Streptophyta; class Magnoliopsida; order Saxifragales; family Altingiaceae; genus Liquidambar; species Liquidambar formosana. The sequence goes on along the minus strand of CM077824.1, from coordinate 28,731,773 downwards.
AGCTTCCATCTTGGTGGAGACATACGTCTTCAACTCTGACATCTGCTGGGATAAGGCTATGAACATGTCACGTACAGAAGATGGAGGAAGAAGATGAGTGGGAGTGATGGGAGTGGGTGGAGTGGTGGGGGGAGGAGGTATAGTGGAGGAAGAAGGAGCAGTAGTAGTGGGTGGTGGAGGAGGAATAGGGAGGTCCTGGCCAGCATGTAGATCCTGCAGCTCAGCATCATCCTCGGCTTCAAGTTCAGTAGGTATGGCACATTTCTTAATCCAAACCCCATCCACTAGGGTGTATTTCATCCAACCTAAGAATGAGGCGTTGATTTTGTTGCGAAAAGTCGGGTGAAAAACATCTCCAGTAGTAGGAGGAATACCAAAATGCTAAAAAATGACAAATAAAGCAGCCCCATATGGAAGGATACTTCGACCCTCAATGTCCTTGGCAGCTTTGGAGCCCTTAGCCTCATGCTTAGTCTTCTAAACACACAACTTTATATGATGTAGCATCAAATGACCCAAATTAATGGGTTTTCCTGTCAGAATGCACCAGAGGAGCCCAATGTCAGTGTATGTCACATAGTCTTTGCCACCGCCCCGAGGAAGGAGATTGTAAAATAGGATTTTGTGTAGGAGATTACACTCGAGAAAGAAATCCTTTAATGTAGGCTTGAATGGCTCGGTGATGTCGTCACGGCCTAAAATAAGTTTGAGGGCATCGATATGATGGAATCCTTCAATACGTGGCCATGAGTGTGTCTCGGTGATGACAACCCCATCAGAAGGAGTGTGGAAGAGGTCGTTGAGAAGTTTATCGGTTAAGACCATGTGCTTCCTTCAAGTAGGATGTAGCTCGTCCAAGTGTTAGCATGGAGAAGTGGGTGTAGGAAACCCATATAGTGGTGTTGTAGTAGGGGTGAGAGAGAGTACAAAAATTGAGCAATCCAACGGTCTCCAAGAGTGCACAGACCCGAAAATGGTGCTGGTTCAGAAAGCCAGGGTCGATAATCTTTGGATATATAACTTTCTTGATGTAAAATTTCTGGGCGAAGAGGATGCCAGTGCTCCGGAGTGAGGTATTGCGGGAGATCAACAGAGGGTACCGGAGCTTCGCCATCTGAGGGTTTATGACCAGAGTCGTATTCTGGGTCTCTGGGGCTGAGGGTGAGGCTATGGGTGTGGTTGATGTGCCGGCGGAGGAGGTGGAGGAGGGAGAGGCTGCTGTGTCGAAGGTAGAGAAGGAAGTTGCTGACGACGAGGGCGATGAGGAACTGGAGGTTCTTCCACCCTGGGTGGCGCCGTCGTGTGCTGAGGACGGTGGCACTGGGTGCTAGGCTGCAGGAGCTTTTTCGGAGCTTCTTCTTCGGTTGAGAAGACTCGCCATCGTCAATAGTGGAGGATTTTGACTTCTTAATGTTCACCATGCTGATTTGTGTCTTAGAAAATTAGGGTTTTGAGAGATTAGGGTTTTGGAGAAGGGAAAAAGGATCGTCAGAGAGAGAAGAAGAGGAAAAGCTATGAAAGATTTTTTTTGAAAAATCACTGTTTAGGGTTTAAATGATATATATACCCCGATATTTTCAGCCGGCTGAAGGATCTATCAACCGTCTGAAAGTCCTTTTTTGGTCAGCTTGGACCTTATTTCAGTCGGATGAATTAGCCGTTCGAGAAATCTAGACAACCCTAAATTTGGATAACTAAATGACCAGCTTTCAGCTATTTGACGATTCTAGTTAGCCGTCTGAAAGTTCACTTTCGGTCGTCTTCTCCATTTTTTCAGCCGGTTGAACAAGCCGTCTGAAAAAGTCAGAGAACCCTTAAAAAGGATGTTCAGATACATGATTTCCAGCAGTCTAACTCATCAAGTCAGCCATCTGAAAGTATTTTCAGATGGCTGAAAAAACAAGTCAGCCGTCTGAAAGTATTTTCAGCCGCTTTCAGCCATCTAAAAATGTCAGACAGAGAGATAAAATAATTTAAAGCACAGAAAATCATCACAATGAACATGTTCTCATATTTCATCACTTAAACACATGCCAAGCTCACAGTTTTATGAAATTGAACCTATCCTCTTGAAGTGGTTTTGTAAAAATGTTTGCCAATTGATGTTCAGTACCAACAAATTCAATTTCAACATCTCCTTTTTGAACATGATCTCTTATAAAATGATGTCTAATTTCAATATGTTTGGTGCGTGAGTGCTGAATGGGGTTCTTAGTTAGATTAATTGCACTTGTATTATCGTATTTTATGGGAATATGATCATAATGCAATCCAAAGTCCTCAAATTGTTGTTTCATATACAACACTTGTGCACAACAACTTCCGGCCGCTAAATATTCGGCCTTGGCTGTGGAAAAGAGCAACCGAAGTTTGTTTCTTGCTAAACCAAGAAACTAGGGAATATCCAAGGAAATGACAAGTCCCACTTGTGCTTTTGCGTCCATCCTTGCATCCAGCAAAGTCCGCATCGGAATAACTAAGCATGTCAAATGATATGAATTTAGGATACCATATGCCAAGATTAATAGTGCCACTAAGATATTTAAATATGCGTTTAACGGCAAGCATGTGAGATTCTTTAGGACATGATTGATATCTAGCATACAAACATATGCTATACATGATATCCGGTCTACTAGCGGTGAGATAAAGTAAACTCCCAATCATACCTTGGTATTTCTTTTGATCCACGCAATTACCTTTCTCATCCTTCTCAAGTTTGATGGAGGTGCTCATTGGAGTGGCGTAATTCCTTCCATCTTCCAATCCATACTTCTTGATTAAATCTTTGACATATTTGGATTGATTTAAGAAGGTTCCTTCCTTTGTTTGCTTGATTTGTAGTCCAAGGAAGAAGTTGAGTTCACCCATCATGCTCATTTCAAATTCTTCTTGCATGACTTTAGCAAAATCCTTACACAAACTTACATTAGTAGAACCAAAGATAATATCATGAACATATATTTGAATAATAAGCATGTCCTTATCAATGGTTTTAATGAAAAGTATGGTGTCAAGTTTTCCTCGTTTAAAACTATTTTTGATTAGAAAACTACTAAGTCTTTCATACCAAGCTCTAGGAGCTTGTTTTAAACCATATAAAGCTTTTGATAATTTGAACACGTGGTTTGAAAATTCATGACTTTCAAAACTGGGAGGTTGTTCAACATAAACTTCCTCCTTAATAAAACCATTTATAAAAGCACTCTTGACATCCATTTGAAATAATTTGAAATCTTTATGACATGCAAATGTAAGTAGCATCCTAATAGGTTCAAGTCTAGCAACCGGTGCATATGTCTCATCATAATCAATGCCTTCTTGTTGATTAAAACCTTGGACAACTAGACATGCCTTGTTTCTTACAATGGTGCCCGATTCATCTTTCTTGTTTCTATAGACCCACTTGGTGCTTATTACACCATGGTTATGTGGTCTAGGAACCAAGGTCCAAACCTTGTTCCTTTCAAATTGGTTAAGCTCTTCTTGCATAGCTAGTATCCAAGATTCATCACTTTCGGCCTCATTTATGTTCTTAGGTTCAATTTGAGATAAAAATGCAAGATGATCACATATATTTCTCATGGAAGAATGAGTTCTTACCCCACGTGAGGGTTCACCTAGGATTTGATCCTTAGGATGATTCCTCACAAATTTCTAAGTCTTTGTGACATCTGGATGAAGTGGAGTGTCTTCAATTTCTACTTCTTCTTCCAGTTTCTTAATTTCAATGACTTCATCTTCTTCCTTTTCTTTGCCTTTGTCTTGTGGATCTTGATTGTCATTAAGATTCAAGTTCTCAACTTGTTCTTGCAAGCTTGTACCTATATCATCATCATCATCCACATTTCTCTTGGAAGCAAGAGGGTTAGTTTCATCAAATACAACATGCATTGATTCTTGAACGGTCAATGTCTTCTTGTTAAACACCCTGTATGCCTTGCTTTTCATAGAATAACCAAGAAATACACCTTCATCGGATTTAGAATCGAATTTGGAAAGTTTATCTCTATCATTTAATATAAAGCATTTACAACCAAAAACTTTAAAGTAACCTATGTTAGGTTTCTTATCATTCCATAATTCATAGGGAGTTTTACTAAGTTTAGATCTTAATAGCACTCGGTTCATAACATAGCATGCGGTGTTAACGGCCTCGGCCCAAAAGTATTGAGGTAAAGAATGTTCATTAAGCATGGTTCTAGACATTTCTTCAAGTGTTCTATTCTTTCTTTCAACTACACCATTTTGTTGAGGAGTTCTAGGAGCAGAGAAATTATGACCAAAACCATTTTCGTAACAATATTGTTCAATATCCTTATTAACAAATTCGCTCCCCCTATCACTCCTAACATGTGTAATGGTATAGCCTTTCTCATTTTGGACTCTTCTACAATATGCAACAAATGTAGCATAAGTCTCATCTTTATGTGCAAGGAAGAACACCCATGTATATCTAGAGTAGTCATCAACAATCACAAATGCATAATGCTTCCCTCCAAGGCTTGCAATAGCAATAGGTCCAAATAAGTCCATACGAATAAGTTGCAAAGGTCTAGTAGTTGAAATATGAGATTTTGTTTTAAAAGAAGACTTGGTTTGTTTTCCAAATTGGCATGCACTACAAACTCCATCTTTTGAAAACTTTGCTTTTGGTAAACCTCTTACAAGTTCATGCCTAGATAGTTTTGAAATTAAATCCATGCTAGCATGTCCAAGTCTTCTATGCCATAACCAATGATTTTCATTTAAAGCGGAGAAAGCAATATACATTTTGTAATACGATTTCTTCAAACTCTATAGCATAGATGTTACCAATCCTATATGCAACAAATAGGGTCTTATCATCATCCTCAATTATGCATTTGTTAGATTTAAAGGTAACTCTATAACCTTTATCACATAATTGACTAATGCTAAGAAGATTATGCTTTAAACAATCAACTAATAAAACATTTTCAATACAAAGTGAGGAATTCTTACCAACCTTTCCAATGCCAATTATCTTACCCTTGGCATTGTCTCCAAATGTCACGTAGCCGCCGTCCTTGGGTTTCAAAGAGACGAACTTTAATCTATCGCCCGTCATGTGCCTTGAGTAACCGCTATCAAGAAACCATTTCTCATTGCTTGATGACTTCAAGCATACCTACACAAGTTCAAGTAACTCTCTTTGGTACCCATACTTTCTTGGGTCCATAGGGGTTAACCATAGGAGGTGAGGTTTCCTTAACTACCCACACCTTCTTGGTGAAACTTTTAGGTCTTTTTATCATGTTACAAGTGTAAATGTTATGTCCTTCCTTCTTACAATAAGTACATGAGACTTTAGGTGTGCTAGAGACCGTAAGCTTAAGAAAGAAATTAATATAGGATTTTTGTTTAACATGTTCTTGATATCCAATACCGGCCTTGTCAAAGCACCATCTTTGATTAGTTAATATCTTATCCAAGTTATCCCTTCCATTGGTAAACTTGGCCAAGGTATTAGTCAAGTCTTCAATCTTTTCTTTTAATGAAATATTTTCACTTTCAAGACTAGATTGAGAGATGGTTGGAGGTGAGTCTATCTTGCTTTTCAATTCTAAGTTTTCATTTTTCAAAGCATTTAGTTCTTCTTGAAGAGATAAGATATTCTTTTTCAAATCATTGTTTTTGTGAGAAAATCTTTTTAATTCAAGAAAAGTATCTTCAAGAGCATCTTGTAATTCTTCATAAGTGGGAGGTTCTTCTATAGGATAATCAATAGAGTTAGGTTCGATTACCTCATCTTCTTTTGTCATAAGACAAAAGTTTGCAACCTCTTGATCGCAAGAATGCTCCTCATCTTCTTCATCACTATTTGCTTAATCATCCCAAGTGACGATGAAAGCCTTTTTCTTGAATTTTCTATTGTCCTTGAAGTTGTTGTTGTTGTGACTTGTCTTGTTGTAGTTGTTGTTGAGTTGAGGACAATTTATCTTGATATGCCCGCTTCTTGCATTCAAAACACACTTGTGGTTCTCTATTTGAGGTCTCTCCTCTATTTGGAATCCTTTTGGAGGAGTCACCCTTGTTGAATCTCCTTCCTTGATTTCTTCTAGAAAAGAACTTTTTGAGCTTGTGAGATATGAAAGTAATGTCTTCATCTTCCTCATTTTCACACTCTTCACTTGGTGGTTCTTCTTTATCTTGTGAGACTTTGAGAGCTATGCTCTTAGATGTCTTCCTTTCATCAATTTCACGAGCTTTGAATGTGAGTTCTTGTGTGACTAGGTTACCGTTAAGATCACTCAAGGTCATTGATGATAACTCCTTTGATTGAAGTAGAGTAGTAGTGAGGACATCCCATTGCTTAGGCAAGCTCCTAGGAATTTTTCTTACCAATTCGGAGTTAGTGTAAATCTTTCCAAGAGAACTCAAGGGATTAATAATAGCATTAAATCTAGCAAACATGTCTCTAATAAATTCATCATTTTTCATTTTGAACATTTCATATTCACAAACAAGCATGTTAATTTTTGCTTCTTTTACTTGAGATGTTCCTTCATAGGTGACCTCTAATGTATCCCATATCTCTTTGGCACTAGTGCACCTAGAGATTTTGCTAAACTCATCATTAGTTAGAGCACAATATAGTAAGCCAATGGCTTTAGAATTAAGTTCAAGGGACTTGTGTTCAGCTGTGGTGTATTCTTGTGGTACTTTAGGAAGTGTAACTCCATCTACCACTTTAGTAGGGATCAAAGGACCCTTAGAAGTGATATTCCATAACTCATAGCTAGTGGATTGAATAAAAATTTGCATTCTAATTTTTCAGAAATTATATAGGGATGCATCTCTATTGAAAAGTGGTGGTCTATTGGACGATTGTCCTTCGGTGAATCCGTTACCACTATAGTTGGCCATATCGTTCCTCGCAAGACAAATATGTCAAATGCAAGAGGTTGGACTCTGATACCAATTGTTGTCCCAAGTAAATAATCCTAGAGGGGGCGTGAATAGGGTTATAGGCCAAATTAAAAATTAATAGCAATCTTTAAAATCAAATTATTGCAAACAAGATTAAATGTAAGAATATGCAATAATAAAGAGATTGAGGGAAAGAGAATGCAAACGATGTTAATGAGGTTCGGCTTCCCGCCTATGTCCTCGCCTCAAGAGCTCGCTTGAGGATTCACCAATCTACTATCACTCTCCTTCAAGGTGGAGCAGCAAACCTTTACAAATCAATTGTTCTTCACCAACACTTAGCCAAATGCACTCTTCTCAAGTGCTTACAAGTGAGGGTACGCACAACCCTTTTGATACAAAGTGTTTGGAGATGATTTTGTGCTTAAAGAAAGCTCTCTCAAAGAGTAGATACACAGAATTTCAAAGTACACTCAGCTATTGATTGATTTCAATGAATGCTCACAAAAGAAATTAGGGCTTGTAATTGATTTTCTTGTTTGTAGCTCAATGAATGCTCATAAATGAGTTCAAGCCTTGTATTTATACTCAAGGGGTCCAAAATAGCCGTTCTGGAACAATAAATGCCAGGAAAAGGAGTTTGGTGGGCATTAAATGCTTCAAAAGTCCGTTATAAAACTAGCTGTTAGACCTTTGACTGGGGTTTTCAGCCGACTGAAATATCTTTCAGCCGTCTGAAATCTTCCTCTCAGCTATCTGAAGAAGGCTGCTGAAAATTCCAGAGAGGGTGTAAAAATGGAAGTAAGAGCCAAGACTTTCAGCCATCTCAAACCTTAATTTCAGCCGGCTCAAATGACTTTCAGCCGGCTCAAAGAACCGTCTGAAAATTCTAGAGAAGTGAATTTTCAGGAGAGTCATAATTAAGCCTGCTGATCAATTTCAGCCTGCTGAAACAACATTTTCAGCTGGCTGAAACTATGTTTCAGCCGTCTGAAAAACTCTGTTTTCAGACAGAAAAATATGCATTAAGTCCATATTCAAGGTAAGTCATTTTATGCCTTTAAGATTTATCAAATTTGCATAGTTCAAAGCCTTTTATACTTGTGTGAGCAAGGATTGAAATTAATCTTACAATAATCTCCTAAATTCCTCACAAATTGACTTGTGATAAAGCTTGACTGTTTTTGAATGTTTGATGGTTCCATTTGCGCTGAATTCATACGATCTGTGCTTTGTTTGCTTGTGCCATTTGATCTTTAATTCTTGAAACATTTTGTGGCTTTGATACCTATCTAGATTCATCACTTAAATGCTCATTATTCTTTAAACATCTTATTATGTATTGTTATCATCAAAACCTCGGGGATAAAACCATTTAGGCCAACACTCATCTCCTGTTCATCTGGATTCATTGCAACATTCCCTTGCTTCTCTTTAGAAGCCTTTAGCGGATTGGCATTTGGTTCCCATCAGTAGGGCATATTTTGATATTCACTTTGAGTCAATTAAAGATATGCGGTGTATTTGGGCTTGTGGGGTATGGAATTTGAATCCTGGGGTTTTTCGCTTGTCACCATGAGTTATGGATTTCAATCCTGAAAATTAGAGAAACGCTCATGTGCAGCTTTGGGTACGTTTTTATAGATTGAGTCAGGAGTATTAGAAACATAAAAATTTGCTTGCCATTGCTTGGGGAGTAGGGCATTCCATTAAAAATTGATGATAAAACTCGATATTATGCACGAATTCTTGTGAACGTAGATCTTTCCAAACCACTTCCTGAGACCATTTGGGGGGAAAGAAAGGACTATAGTTTTGATGTTGAACTATATTATGAGAATGTGCCAGAAGTTTGCTCTTTTTGCAAGGCCATTAGCTATTCGGTTTTGCATTGTATTGCTACTCAACTGGCTAACAAGGACTCTAATGATCCTCTGGCTCCTCGAGGACAATCTAGATCTCGCAATCCCAAAGGATCTAAGATTCGGATGAGAGCTGATCATGGTATTGATGCATCTGCCGTGGATTTGGGTGTGCCTAACAAAGGGTCTGATAGCTTAGTGGTTGGGCCAAGTGTAGTTCAAACTCAAGCTTTCTCTAATGATACTTCTAATTCTAAAGGTGATAAAGTCATTTCCCCTCATACCAAGTGGGGGGGATGAACACGACATAGTCAGTTTTGATGAAGACGAAGGTAGCCTTGCTACACCTTTTTTGTTGCAGAGGGAGACTGCTATGGCTTTGTTACACAGAGTGAGTAATCCAAGGCTAGAAAATCCTTTTGAATCTTGGGTTAATGATATAGCATATAAGATTATTGAGTAGGACGCCAATTAGATTTTTGAGGATGCTACCAATGCGGCTCTTGATGATAATTCTAATAATGTGAATACAAGCCAATTACCTATTACAAATCCTGTTACTTCTTCTTGCAGTTGAGATGCTACAACTGCTATGTAACAATCAAGGATTTGGCTATAAATTCAATGGCAGCTATAAAGGCTAACTAAGATCAGTTTACTACTGTTCTTTCAAAATCTCAACAAAAGAAATTGAAGTAGTAGGCTAGGAAGAATATACAGGTAGTTAGTTATTCCCTTCGGGGCCGAAAAAATGATAGAGTTTCTTAATGGAATTTCTTTACTGGAATATAAGGGGTGTTGGGAGTGACACCTCTCGAAGGGCTTTAAATAATTTTTTCTTAACTCATAATCCTGATATTCTCTGCATTTCTGAATTAATGGTGGATGTTTTATCTATTTCTCCTTTATTTTGGAGATCTTTGGGTTTGCATCTTGTAGCCCTAATGATAGAGGTAATTCTATTTCTAATCTCTAGATCTTTTGCGCAGATTATTTGGATATTCTCTATGTTATGTCTAATACTTCTTAGTAGGTAACTTAATCATTGTCAATTGATGGTGTCACCTCCTATTTTACTGGAGTTTATGTTTGCACGACCTATTCTAGAAGAAGGGCTTTATGGTATGATCTCATTTCCCTCAGTTCTAATATTCAGGGTCCTAGGTTGGCTATAGGTGACTTTAACTCAGTTTTGGGTGCTCATGAGAAAATAGGACGTATTCAATTTCTTGTTTTGAGTTCAAATGGATTATTAATGCTCGTGGTTTTCTTGATATGGATACAAAGGGTGTTCTTTTCACTTGGACTGGGGTTTAAGGTCTAGAATGGATATGAGGCTTGATAGAAGTCTCTATATTGTTGCTTAGTTGGATGCATGGTCTGATTCATATTGTTTGGCGCTGCCTAAATTTTGTGTAAAGTCCATATTTTGTGTTGGCATATTTCGTGTCAAAGTATGGTTGATTGAAGATTTGATTAGCTACAAAAGGTGCTTTGAAGTGAAGATTTCATCGTGCGGCTTATACTCATTCTTAGGTAAGGTAAGTTATCATAGATGCCCTATTCTTATTGATTGAAATCATTTTAATTCAATTTAAATTATTGTTAATGTTTTCAACAAAGTATGAGTGATTTTAAAAGAGTTTTTAAAAGCTTCTAGTGAAAAACAAGGGTTACCCAATTGATTGGGGTTGAGGGCCGATCGATCGAAGGTATTTTACAAAAGGCATTTTTCCTCTATTTAACCCGATCGAGGATGAGTGCCAATCGATCGGAGGCCTCCTAGAAACCCATTTTTGCTTCTGTTTTACACGATCGATCAGGGTTGATGGCCAATCGATTGTGGTTTGTAAAATTCAGTTCTAAAACTTTTTAAAACTTACATTTTTTTATTCAAAAAACGTGGCTAAGCCACTTAGGGTTTCTTAGACTATATATATAGAGTCTTTTATCATTGAGAGGGCTAAGCAAGCCTCTCCTAATTAGGTTTTACAAAGTTCATCTTCTAAAAACCTTTCTAGAGCACTTTAACCTAGGTTTTCACATACATGCTCTAGAGATCTTCATACCACACACCTTTCATATCCTTGGATGATTATGAGTCCGTTGTGACGATGATTGAGCTTGCAAGTTTGTGATTGAAGGAATCATTGTGAAGAGGTTGGTTGCGACCAAAGAGGTGAAGATGGAGATCGATTGTGTGTGATCGTGGGAGTGAAGACAACTATGTAAGTCCTTGTGGTCTGTAAGTGTGTCTTGTACTCATTGAGTTCATAGTGGATTTACTTCAATTGGACTAGGTCCCATGGTTTTTCCCTTCTAGGGTTTTCCATGTAAAAATCTGTTGTGCAATCTTTTACTTGCTTTTATACTTGCTATGTGATTGTTTTGATTGTGGTAATACAGATTAATTGTGTTGATAATTAAAATTGGGTAAGATTTTTCATAATACCTATTCAACCCCCCTTCTAGGTATAGTAGGCTAAGTATAACCAGAATTTTATTTTGTTCAGATCATAATCTTCTATTTTTGTGGCTAATAAAGTCTCTTTATCTAGTGCTAAGCCTTTTAGGTTCATTAATGAGTGGACCAATCACTTTGCTCTTAAGAAGTTGGTGGCATATTGTTGGTCTTCCTCTTCTTTCTTCGGCTACCCTATTTATGTCATTGAAGAAAAGCTTAAAGTTCTTAAAAAGAGACTAGTGGTGTAGAATACTGGAGGTGTTTGGTAATGTCAAGGTCAATCAATTATTTCTTTTGGAAGTGTAGTAGGACATTGAGAAATGGGGTCCAATTAAGGGGTTTCTACAAAAGGAATCTAAGGCTCTTTGTATTCAGGAAACTTTTTGGAGGGACAAGTCTAGAATCAGGTGGCTATAGGAAGGTGATAGGAATTCCTCATTTTTTCATCAAATGGTTAAAGTAAGGACCGCTAAGAGCAGAATTATCATCCTTAAGAATGGGGACTCAGTTCTTACTAATCCATAAGATATTTAACATTATATAGTGAGTTATTTCCAGTCTTTATATAATTCTTCTATTGTTTTTGTCAATCAAGGCCTTATTAATTCCACTATTCCTAATGTTGTTAGTTCTACTAAGAATTTTACTCTAGTTTAAGTTCCTTCAGCTGATGAAATCAAAGGAGTTGTCTTTAATCTTGACCCAAATAGCGCCCCTAGTCCTGATAGGTTTGGGGGTTATTTTTCCAAATTTGTTGGGATATTGTTAGAGAGGATGTGACTAATGCTGTTTCCATGTTTTTTGAGAAGGATTGGCTTACTCCTAATTTTAATTCTAATTTTATAGTATTGGTGCCTAAGACTTCTAATGCAGACTTTATTTCTCAATACAAGCCCATTGCTCTAGCTAATTTTCTTTTTAAGTTCATTCCTAAGATCTTAGTAGATAGATTGGGTTCTATCGTAACTAGGATTATTTCTCCGAACCAAACGGCTTTTATCAGAGGAAGAAAAATTGTTGAATCTATTGGGTTTGTTTCTAAGTGTTTTAATCTTTTGGATAAAAGATGTTATAATGGTGTAGGACACCCCATTTTCATCTCTAAGAGTTTATGAATTCATTTCATGAGTTCTTGAAGCATTTAAAAGTATCTAAGCCTTATAGGACATTTTTGCCTTTTCAAGCTTATGTGCATAGTTTATTATTGCATGCATTTTTTGTTTCATTTTTGGATTCCATCACTTGCATTTAGTTTTTAGGTGCATTTAGGATATGTGGGTGTAATTTGGTTCAATTCCAGATAGGTTTGGATATTAATTAGAACTTTTGCGACTTAAAAGGCAATTTCATCTTTTAACTCGTATCTTTTCCAATTGACCTCGAAACTCATCTTGGATTGTTCCATTAAGTTTATAATGACGAAAAGAATCTAATTGTAGTGTGAATTTAAGGATTGAATAGGTTTGAGATTGATTTATTATACTATTCACCTATTGGCTAATTAACCATTCTCAGTTAACTACTTTGTTAAACCTAGCCACTTGACCATGGTTGGAGATTTTTGTGCAATAATATTCTAAACTTATTCTTCATTGAAATATAAAAATTTAGGCTTTTGAATCACTTAATTTGGAGTTAATTTGAGGAAGATATGGCCATTCTAAGGTAAAAACCCGAAATAAGTCAAAATCAAGGGAAACTTGAGCCAAGCCTCAGGTGACCAGTTAACCCAACCGGTCTCCCAAGGCTCTACGTCCAGTTCTCCCTATTTTCAAGGAAACGCGTTTTGGGACTCTCCTACTCCATTTTTCTTGTTTCAAAAGAGTTTTAATCCTATTGGAAAGTGATTTTTAGTTGTCGTTTAAGGACCAAGGGAGTTAATAATAGCCTTAGATTAGTTTTATGGTGAATTAATCTCAATAATTGAATCGTAAGGTTGGTTAGCTATAAAGATAGACCCTCTTATCAGCATAAAAGGACTTTGGACACTCCATATTCACTAGAAAGAGGGGGACCACGAATTTGTACACACATATACACTTTGAGAGAGCATTCTATTGCATTGTTGAAGAAGAATAAGAAAGAGTTCAAGCCTAAGAAGGAGGAAGAACGTAGCGAAGGTCTTCTTTGTTGTAAGTTTCCAAAATCACTCTATATTTTCTCTCTATCCTCTTGTAGTTAATTCTCTGCATGCTTAAGGTTTTATATTGAGTTGAATATCATGTTTACTTAATTATATTGAGTTTATATGATTATTCTTGAGTGCAAGCATGTTAGTGGAGTAGGGTTTTGCGAATTGTGTGCTGAATAGTGATTTTCTCTCTCTAGAATAGGGGTATATTTTGTACAGCATATTAGTTGATGTGTTAGGGTTGTTTTCTCTTCATGGTTCATTTATATGCATAATTTTAAGCACTTTTTATGTAGAACACTTTTTATGTAGGGTTCATCTTCATGGGTATATAGATGATTATTCTTTTGGAGGATAATTATACTTTTTAGAGGGTGAGTCTTTGCATGGATGCTTTCTGGAGTGTGTTTAAGTGCGCCATTAGTTTCTTTGCATTCTTAGGTGTCACACCCCATTTTTGCACCACCTTACTAGGGCTCATCATTTCATGCATGTTTTTGTTTTGTTTTTGAGTCTAGTCACCTTGCATTAGTTTTTTAGGGTCACAAGGATAATGGATGTGAATTTTGGTTCAATTCAGAGTTTATCTTGAGGGATAATAAGAGCTTTTGTGACTTGAGGGGCATAATCGTCTTTTAAGTCCCAAACTTTTCATTTGACCTTGAAATGATCTCCAAATTATCAATTGGAGTTCATATGGATGCATAAGAGGTATTTATAGGTTCAATTTGATGAATCAATGGCTCGGGATTAAAATGGCTCGACGTAGTTCAAGTTGGTTAATTGACTCTTCTTTGGGTTAGCTCTAATTGACTCACAATTACCAACCAAATCTTTTCAAATTGACTTTCATTAGTCATCATTTTACCCCCAAAAGTGTTTTATGAGGTTCAATTTTGATATGGAAAGCATTTGGTTTGATCCTATGTGCACACCTATGCTTAGCGAAGGTAGAGCATAGCGGTTAACCGCCTTTGTCAAACCTAACCATGCCCCCATGGTTAGTGGTTTTTACGCTAAAATGTTCAAAAATGTATTCTTCATCGAAACACGATCGTTTTGGCTTTTGTTTCATCAAAATCGGAGTTCATTTGGCCCTTGAAACACTCCTAGAAGGTAAGGGAGTCCAAAAAAAGCAAAAAGCTGATGTGGGCTCGGGTGACCACCCAAGCCTGGGCAGCTAGCTGCCTGGGCCCAGGAGGCTAGCCGCCCAGCCTTGGGTGGTCACCCGAGACCACTTTCCTATTTTCCCTATGATTCCTTACTGAAGCGGACTTCTTCCTATTTTGACATATTTGGGCTCTTTTGGACGAGTTTCATTCTAATTTTTGGTAACTTCTGAGTTACTTAAGCCCCAAGGGGGTCTCTAATAGCCCTTGGATTAATTTTAGGGTTTTAATCCCAGCCATTGGTTTACCCTTAGTGAACTCTATAAATACCCTCCTATGCTTCAGCATAAGGGGAGCCACTTTATGCCTAAAAACCTGAGTGTTTGAGAGAGAATAAGAGAGAGAGACTTGAAGGAGAGCTAGAATTCCTGCTGTAGCCTTGGAGAACATTGGTTTAAGTCATCCATAAGAGGAAGAGAGAGTTTCTACAGCAGCAAGGGAGCTTCTTCTTAAGGTATTCCTCACTCCTTCTTTATGCTGAATATGGGTTTTCATATAGGATAGGCTTATTGCATGTTAAAGGTAGCTTTTTTATCATGTATTAACACTCTAGCTAGTTAATATACATGGAATATCTACTGTTTGTCATGAGTTTAGCATGCTTTAGGGCTGTCCTATGTGTTTTTAAGCATAGTTGTGACTCTTGTGCTTCCGTTGTCTTTGTTTTAGAGTAGTGTTATCGCATGCTAGAGTTAGGATTTTTATCATGTTTTATTGCTTTAGTTGGTTAGTATGCATGATTTAGGTTCTGTTTATTTTTATTTTAGCATGTTTAGAGTTGGTTTTGTGTGTTTTTAAGCATATTTGTGAGTTTAGGGTTTTTATGTCCTTGTTTTAGGTTAGTTTCATACAGCATGTTAAAGTAGGTCTTTTTATTGGTTTTTCTTCATAGTTGCTGTATATGTTTTGCATATAGAGTAATCATGATATTTTTGCATGCATGTTAGTTTATTTCTACGGTTTTTATGCATGATATGGTTCTAGGATCGTGTTAGGGCTTACGAAAGTTTGCTGTTTTTGTTGTTAGCATGATTAGTGAATGATTTTAGGCCATAATACTATTCTGTCCAGATCTATATATCATTGTGTTTGCATGGTTTTGGGCACGTGTAAGGGTGCAAATAGGTGTGGTATTAGTCCTATGGCAAATAGGGCTGCCAATGCTTGAAATGGCTAATGCTTGGAGCTATTACGCTCAGGTAAGTGGGTGTGAAGGTGCCCCAATTCACCTTTCTTCCTAACTCTTTCTCTTCTCCCTCCTAGGGTTAATTTTTAATACAAGTCTATGGTTTTAATCAAGGGTTTCCTTAACCAATAAAATTTTGTTTTTATCAAGGTTTCCATTTTGTGGAAGTTTTCTTAAATTCAAACTTTGTTTATTCAACTCTTTTGATCAAATAAGGAAACCTAGGGTTTTTACCATAGGTTTGTATTAGGACTTAACCCTATTTCTAATCGAACTACATGGACTTTAATCCATGTATTTCGTTGCATGGTACGTAGGCGCTCTTCGTGAGGCTCAAGTCCGTTCTAGGATCCAAGTATCCTAGGTTTTTTTTCTGTTTTCTTTTATTTTTCTTTATTTTCTGTTTTTAGTTGCTTGTTATGCATGGATGGATGAATGGAATATATGATATGCATGCAATTCTTGTGATGATATACTTGCCGATTTTTGTATGGAAGGATCTTAATTTAGCCTAAATAAACTGAGAGACCGAAAGGGTGACATGGGTGCCTATAGGCTTTGCCTAGAACCTTCCCATGTCATAACTTAGCCTCCGAATCCATGATTTCTTTGGTTTCCAAAAGATTTGTTTTTGCCTTTCCTTTTTAAAACATGGAGTCATTCAAATTGTTTTCTTAAAACAAACTATTTTTAAGGTTTTCCTTGTTTCCTTTAAAAAATAAGGTGGCGACTCCTTTTCCTTTTCTTTTTTTTCAAAACCAATTTTATTTTCTTTTCAATCTTGTGGGCCTAATTTCCGGGGTTCACAGTTTGGCGACTCCACTGGGGATTTGTGGGCTAGACTCTATAAAGTTTAATTGGGCTAAGTTAATTTCTTATGTTTAATTAAAATCAATCACATTGCATCCGCTTGATTGTGTGATTTCATTTATTGCATTGTGTGCGCAAACTCTTGCATGTTAGGATCGATGTCCCTCGATGTATCCTTGCCAACGATGGGCCTAGTTTCAACCTTGGTTTTCCTGATTCCAAGTGTTAGGGCGAAAACCATCAACCTCTCTTGCCAAGTACCCTTGGGCTTGCCTTTGGGTATATTGAATGAGTTAATCATGTACTGTTGGACCCACGCGGCGTTCTTGATGCCACATGTGGTTAGGTATAAGGATTGCTCAAGCAAGTGAAGGACCCTAGCCTACCCTCTTTTAGTTCATGTAGTGGGCCTTATAGGACACTATGGTCCCACCATTATGCACCCACAATTGTTTGTTATGATGCTATGCCGTGTTTGTGGTGTGAGGCTTTATATCTTATGCCCTTAACATATACCTTTAAACCCTAACTTTTGTTAAGGCCATGGGTTAGGAGGAATAAGTTAAGGAAATAGGATGTAAAGCTATGTTTGTGATGTGCTAGTCCTAGGGGAATAATTAAACCTAATTGAAGGACTCTATACCCTATTCTTTTAAACATACCCTTAATCCATGACCCTTGTAAAGGTAATTGGATAAAAGGAATGAATTAATTGAATATGGTGTAGAGACCGAGTTCATTAAGGAAAATATGGAGGTTTAGGACAAGTCCTTAGGCTAAAGGTTAAAACTTTTCTATCCATAGACGTGCTGGCTTGGATCCGCAATCCGCAAGGGCGTTTAGTGAGTGTTGAATCTACCCATCAGACGGACATGGTTGACGAAAGAACTAGTGAGGGGCACTTTGACCTTGAGGCTTGCCTAAAAGCCATCATAACCAAGCTTGACCATACCGCCGAGACCTCTGATACGGCATTGAAAATGGCTCAAGAGAACCAATAGAAGATGGCGGATCTTGAACAAAATGGCTCTAAAGCCCATTCCTCGGGTATACCTCATGGGGCTGGCACCGAAGAGGGACCTCAATCCAATGAGAACACCAAGACAAGGGGGGAAAGTAGCTCGAAACCAAAGGGAAAGGTTCTAGCAGTGATTCTGTGTTAGCTAGCAAGGTAGAAGCATTGGAGAGAACTATAAAAGGGATTCATAGGGCCGATGACATGGTCGATGTGTGGACTTTATCCCTGTTTCCAACGGCTCGTATTCCATTGCAATTTAAGATGCCGGAGTTAGAGAAATTCGATGGGACGGGTTGCCCTAAGACTCATTTGAAGATGTATGTACGAGCTATGCACCCTCGAGGGGCCACTGATGAGCTTTTAGCTCAAATGTTCCATGAAACCTTGGCCACTTCTACTTTGAAATGGTTCTTATCCTTGGATGAGAACAGAACTCGGACTTGGGAAGACATATGCAATGAGTTCTCGGAGCACTACAAGTACAACACAGAGGTGGATGTTACCCGGAGAGACCTGGAAACTACCAAGCAAGGGGCTCATGAAAATTTCTCCGCTTACATTACAAGGTGGAGACAAAAGGCATCGAGAATGACGGATAGGCCAAATGAGGAGGACCAAATTCAGCTAGTGGTTAAGAATTTGCTGCCCGTGTATCACAAGCACTTATTTGCCCACTATTTCCCAAATTTCAAAGCTCTCATTGGGGCTGGCACGCAGGTTGAAGATGCTATCAATGATGGGACAATCAAAACTGAGGAAGTAAGGAGTCGCAAGACAAACTTTACTAGGAAGAACAATGCCGAGGTCAACACCATAACTCAACCTATTCAACCCTTCTCTCTCAATGATGTCAACCCACCTCGCCAATTCATTGATCTATTCATGCCACTCGAAAGAGTCCTTAAAAAGCTTGTAAGCCGTGACCTATTGAAGACACTCGACCCAAGACCCCCACCAAATCCCTTACCCAAGAACTACAACGAGAATGAGTACTGCAAGTACCACCAATCCAAAGGCCATGCCACCAACCATTGTATTCGCCTTCGCCACCAAGTCCAAGACCTCATTGATAAGAAAGTCATCTCACCCTCAACCTGTCCAAATGTCACCTGTAATCTTCTCCCATCTCATAACAACACACCCCTACCTAATACCATAAATGCCATTGGGGTTGAATTATCTCATCCTCGCCGGCCCATAAGACAATACACTCCACTCCCCATGACCTTAACCCGTTTTTTCACTATTTACCGCAATAATAGCCTTATCATGCCACTCCCACCAAAGCTAAGGCCATCAACCCCTCACCAATATTGCCAATACCATCATGCACCCGGCCATGACACCGAGGCTTGTTCAATACTAAAGAAGATCATTCAAGACCTCATTGACCAAAAGGTTTTGTTGCTGCCCAGAAAATCCATCCAACAAGAGCTGAAAGAAAGATATGAAGCAGGGGATCCTCAAGTTGGCCTATTGGGTGAATCGTCGGGGAAATTTGATTACTATGTGCTGTACTCAAGCCCAAATCCAATATCAGATGAGCCGATAGTCCTTTCAGGTTGGGATGACTTACCAATGGAAATGGAGAGCATTGACATGATAGAATGGGATGACTTAATGAATGACTCCGAGGAAGTCTATGACATATAGGCTAGCGATGAGGAGTTGGACCATATAACCAGAGGGGTCGTCATTTCAAACCTTCACACCTAGAATCCGAGAATCCGTTGGAAGACTTGGAAGGGCAGAGGCGTCCTAGCTTGCAAGAAGAGGAGGATGAAGTGCTTAGGCAGCTGAAGAGGACCAATGCCAACATCACTATTTGGGGCTTACTCATGGCCTCGAGTAAGCACAGACAGACCGTGTTGAAACTATTGACTCAGATACAAGTACCTATTGATACATCCCCCTAGGGGTTGGTACATTTGGTGAACCCAACTCCTAAGAACTCAACCATCGTGTTCACCGATGTGGACCTACCCAAAAGCAGGCCAAGCCATTCTCAAGCTCTCTATGTGACCGTTGACACTATAGGGAAGAGGGTTCTTACCGTCCTTATCAACAATGGGTCTGCACTGAATGTATGTCCTCTCCGAACTGCCACTGTTTTGGGTTTGGGACCCACCGATTTCCAGCCATCTGGGCAGACCGTAAGAGCTTATGACAACACCCGCCGAGAAGTAATAGGAGTGGTTACCTTACCTCTAATCATGGGACCTACTGAATTTAGGGTGGAATTCCAAGTGTTGGATGTGCCGTCATGTTTCAACTTGCTGTTGGGCCGACCTTGGATCCATCCTGCTGGGGCTATGCCATCTTCACTCCATCAAAAGGTGAAGTTTCCTTTTGAAGGAGCCATAGTAACACTTCAAGGGGACTATGAATTGAAACTCGCAGGCGTGCCTATATATGAGATACAACCCGAATCAGCAGTGGTACCACTATCTGGGTTTGACTATGTCCAATGCATTGAGAAAGAATTTGAGAAGGGTGAGTTAATACCCTTGGATTTTTGCCCCCATGGCAACTTGCACGTTGGTGAAATCATGAGAAGAATGAGTTTCTTTCCAAGTATGGGGCTAGGGCGTCGCCAACAAGGGATCCCTAAGTCTATTTAGAGCCGTGTCGCCTCATACACCTTTGGGCTGGGATATGAGCCCTCCAGAAATGATCACGCGGAAATACTAAAGAGGAATGAGGAGAAAGTAAGAGCTAAAGCCAAGGGAAGGGTGCCAGACTTGAAGATCTCGCCATATTAACCTACTTTGAATGGTTACTTCATCAAAGAAGGGGATGATTTTCTATATTGCGGGTTTCCAGAACCCACCTTTGACCAAGCTACTAAGATCCGAGTGCCGGGTTTTGAAATCTTCTTCACCGAATGGTATCCAATCACAGCTGAAATGGTGGATGATGAAGCCATCAATGATGAGTTTTGGGAAAAGAAAGAAGAAGATTGGGCAGAGAACCTTGATGCAGGGGCTATGACTGAAATGTTCCAAGATATGATTCTCACCGTAGAAGACTCGACCATTGAAGAACTCTAGGGTTCGTCCATTAGCCATGCTACCGTGCCACTCCTTAATTGGTACCTTAAAAGTGATGTCATTGCGGGGATCCATGAAGAAGAAGACCTTGGCCTACCTGATAGCAGCTTGTAGGTGTCTTAGTTTAGTAATATTTCCCTAATTCAATAAGATGTATCTACTTAACTCACTTTGTGGAGTCATAGTGTTGATACAGATTTGTTTGTTTTCCTTCTTTCTTTTGTGTGTCATTCCTAGTCAATAAAGTGTGCTTTCTTTCTCTATATATGCAGTGTCTCTTTTCTCTCCTCTATGGATATTTATGGCATGGATATAGATCCTAGGAACGATGTCCCCCCAGAGCTCGTTGAGCAAAGGAAAAGGGGTGTCATCGAACTGTTGGGAATCAAACTAGAGAGGAAAAATACAAAGGCGGAATTTAAAATTTTTCCTACGATTCCCAAACCCATGAATCTTAATTATGCTTAATACAAAAACCATAAACCCTAACTAGAAGAGGGTAGAATTACTTACAGTTGATTCAAGTCTTCTCCTTTATGCTCCAAGCTTTGTCTTCTGATTGAGCAGTCCAAGTGCACTACCTCCAACAGTATCCACACCTAGCTTGAGCAAGTTGTCCCTTCCTTCTTCTTCCTTAGGGTTGCTAGAGGTGGAGAAGAGGGAGAGAGAGAGAGGGAGAGCTGTGATATTTTCGGCCAGCACTTGGGAGCCTCCAAGAGTGCATTAAGTGATGATGTCATCACATCATAAGAGGCTTTAAATAGCCTCCAACTAGGGCCGGCCAAGGGGGGATTCCAAACCCTAATCTAATTTGTGTAATTACTCTTAATTACACAATTAGCCCACTAGTTTGCATCAAATACAAATTAGCCCCTTAAAGAACTTTTCTTTAATCACTTATACCCTTTCTCTCATAGACAATCAAGCTCTCTTAGCATGATCAGTGTGTGACCCATTGGGTTCACATCATCAAGTAGTAGGAACAGCACAAGTTGTGCACAATGGAACACTTTCCATTAAGGGTCTAATTGAAACTCCTTTCAATTCCCTAATTGATTATAACTCATTTATATCAATTAGGGCTTCTACTAACCATGAGTAACACCTAGCATATGGCTCATGGTGTGGTCCTTAATGAGGTAAATAGTCATTTACAAAGAACCCTTCTGTTATAGTTTACAGGTTACAATTCCATCCTTCCATCAACACAATGTCTCCAATTGAACTAATAGGACATGGAAGTTTGTCAAGTCCCTAGTTCAATTACTTTATACTCATTCATTAATATCAACTCAATGATGAACTTATGGAAACTCCTTTCCATATTCATTCTACCATGGGCCCATGGATTTAATGAGTTATATTCAATGAATGCTGTATGAGACATTCACTCTCTTTTTCCTGAGAGTGATGGATTCCTTGTTGATCACTCACATGCCTTCACACACATAGCAGTAGGGCCAATGAACACCCTTACAGACCCCTGAATAGGATCTGCACTTAGTGTTATCAAACTTCTAAAGCTACATGTATAAGACAACCATGGTGTCTCAGGTCTAAGGATTACTTGTACCACTATAACAATGAGAAACTGATTGACAGGCAGGTCAAAACTCCATTCAGTTTATCTCATATCTTTGGTCACATTCAGTGTACCTATTCTTATAATAGGCACCCACTTGTTGGTTGTAGTGTCTCCACACAAATAGCTTGAGACTAGCTATCCTCCTATAGAGTCAACCTAACAAGTGCTAGTCCTATGGTTCATTACTGTCCATCATAGTGAACCTTCAACTAGGAATGATTTAGGAGTTTAGTACAGAGATATATTTAGAGTCTCAAAATTACAACCCTTTGTAATTTGATATTCTCAACTCTAACTCCATGGACATATTATGTAAATATAAATGATGCATATAAACATAATAGAATAAGCCCTTTTATTAAATCAATAATAAATGTGACATATATAAATGAAATCAATTGATTGTTCCTAATCCCTAAACAATCATCTCTATGATTGGCTCTAGGGCATAATCCTAACAATCTCCCACTTGCACTATAGCCAATCCACCATGTATCTCATACCCATATCCTGTCGGTGGTGATCCAACACACTTGGGTTATAGCCTTAGTGAAGGGGTATTCTTTATTCTCTGTTGTATTAAACTTCTATATGTATATGTCATCTCTTCCAATGATCTCTCTAATCACTTGGAATCGCCGCTTAAAGTTTGGACTTTTGATGAGACCGTGGATCCTTGTCTTGAGCCCTAGCCTTATTGTTGTCACAAAAACAATAGTAAAGGCTTCTCAATGTTAGGAACCACTCCTAGTTCTGCAATGAACTTACTCATCCAAACATGCAGCAATGAGCTCAAATTTACAGCTCCACCATTTAAGGTGAGAACATACCTCGATGTTGATCTCCTATCATCATCGTCAGATTGAAAATCTGAATCCGTTCTACCAACCATTTCAAGTTTCTTTCTCCATAGGCAAGGCATGGGTCCTTAGTTCTTCTCAAGTACTTAAGGATAGCTTTGACTTCTTCCCAGTATACCTTATCTGGGTCTGCCTGATATCTGCTCATAACATTTACAGCAAAACTGATATCTGGTCTTTTAGTTATAGACAACTTGATTCCATGTCTGACAGGAATTAGACCTCCTTTTGGAATCATGCATTTTGAACTCTTTCAAAATCTTGTCTATGTACTTTGATTGGGAGAGACTTAGCATCCTTTAGATCTATCTCTATAGACCTCTATTCCTAGAATATAGGATGCTTCTTCCAAATCTTTTATGAAGAAACTTTGTGAAAAACCAATCTTTCACTTTTGACAACGTCTCTACATTATTCCCTAATAAGTAGAACGTCATTCACTTATAGGACCATAAATGTGATCGCACTCCCACTAACCCTTTGTACAATCATGGTACAATAACGGGTTCTATCTCAACAGGGATAGGGATTGCATCAATGTTGGTTTGTGTCTCATTAGACAACTCTTTGAGTTCTATTTTCCTGTTGTTATCTCCTTCTTGAATAAACTCTTTTTCAAGAAAGATTGCAAATTTACAAACAAAACACCTTTTGTTCATCAGGATAATAGATATGTTATCCTAAACTTTCTTTAGGGTAATCCACAAACCTACATTTAAGTTATCTTGATTTCCAATTTGGTTGCATTATATGTCTCTACATATGTAGTGCATCCCCATACCTTAACATGCTTAAGGTTTGGTGCTTCCCTTTCCATATCTCATATAGGTCCTAAGGGACAGCCTTGGTTTGAACTCTGTTTCACAGGTACGTGGCAATTTCTAGGGCATATCCTAACAAGGATAATATTAGGTCGTTGTAACTTATCATGGACCGGACCATATCAAATAAGGTCCTCTTCCTCCTTTTGACACACCATTTAGTTATGATGTTCTAAGAGGTGTCCATTAGAATAGAATGCCTATTTGAACAAGTTGATCTGAAAGATCACCAGTTAAATATTCGCCTCCTCGATCCAATCGAAGAGCTTAATACTTTTGCTGGTTTGTTTTCTTTACTTCATATCTGAATTCTTTGAACCTTTTCAAATGTTTCAGATTTGTACTTCTTTAAGTATATGCACCTATACCTTAACATTTTTAAGTAAAGGTTCATAAAGTATGAGAAACTATTTCTCTTGTTCTCTTGGGTTTATTAGCATTCAATTTTAGAGCTATCATGTTTCATGCAATTCATATTTGCAAGGTAGTTTAGAAGATAAATGCTATAAATTCCAGAAGTAATGAACTCTTCATAAAAACATTTATTAAATCAAACTAAAAACACTGTTTAGGCAAAACTGAAATAAAGATAATGTTTCTAAAAACTTCTGGAATGTCAAGATAGCTTATTAATTCTAAACTACTCCTTCAGGTAGAGTCAAGCAGCAAGTCCCATAGCTAATACAGCAACACTTTGCTCCATTCTCTACTCGTAGGGATATTCCGCTTCTACTCAGCCTTCTGCTTCCCACTAGATCCTGCATGGAATTCAAAATTCACATCAGAATTAAGTACCCAAGTGGAAGCAAAACTAACATTTAGTTTAGAGCATGATCCATACCTTCCGAAGGTCGGCTCTTTAGAGTATCCAGATACTCCCGGCAGTTACGTTTCCAGTGCCCATCCTTGCCGCAGTGAAAACAGGTTCCTTTGGCCTTGTCAGTATTACCTTTCTTGACACCTCCCTTTGGCTTCAAGTTCTTCTTCTTCTTCCCTTGGGTACTCTTACCCTTTCCTTTGCCCTTGCCTTTAGGCTTGGGCTTGACCTTGGAAGTAGAAGCTCCATCAAATGCGAGCAAAGAACCTTTTCCCTTCTTCATTGTCTCCTCAGTCATCTTGAGCAAATTGTGCAGCTCGGGGAGAGTGGGCTCAAGCTTGTTCATATGAAAATTCATTATGAACGGCCCAAATGAATCAGGAAGGGACTGCAATATAATGTCTGAACACATATCAGCTTCAATGATCACATCAAGCTTTTCAAGCTGCTCGATATGGTTGATCATTTTCAAGGTGTGATCAGTCACAGACGAACCCTCATTCATCCTTGCCTTGAATAGATCCTTGACAATATTGTACTTCGCGGTCCTACTTTGCTCCCCATACAACTCTTGTAAGTGGAGAAAGATATCGCGAGCACTCTTCATGGACTCATGTTGCTTCTGAAGCTCAGGGCTCATGGATGCCATCATATAGCATCTTGCCTTCAAATCGTCGTCCATGCGCTTCTGATAAGCGTCTCTCTCTTGCTGAGTTGCAGTCTCAGCCAGTGCTGTTAGGATTATGCCCTAGAGCCAATCATGGAGATGATTGTTTAGGGATTAGGAACAATCATTTGATTTCATTTATGTATGTCACATTTATTATTGATTTAATAAAAGGGCTTATTCTATTATGTTTATATGCATCATTTATATTTACATAATATGTCCATGGAGTTAGAGTTGAGAATATGGAATTACAAAGAGTTGTAATTTTGAGACTATAGATATATCTCTGTACTAAACTCCTAAAGCATTCCTAGTTGAAGGTTCACTATGATGGACAGTAATGAACCATAGGACTAGCACTTGTTAGGTTGACTCTATAGGAGGATAGCTAGTCTCAAGCTATTTGTGTGGAGACACTACAACCAACAAGTGGGTGCCTATTGCGAGAATAGGTACACTGAATGTGACCAAAGATATGAGATAAACTGAATGGAGTTTTATCCTACCTGTCAATCAGTTTCTCATTGTTATAGTGGTACAAGTAATCCTTAGACCTGAGACACCATAGTTGCCTTATGCATGTAGCTTTAGAAGTTTGATAACACTAAGTGCAAATCCTATTCAGGGGTCTGCAAAGGTGTTCATTGGCCCTACTGCTATGTGTATGAAGGCATGTGAGTGATCAACAAGGGATCCATCACTCTTAGGAAAAAGAGAGAGAATGTCTCATATAGCATTCATAATATAACTCATTAAATCCATGGCCATGGTAGGATGAATATGAAAAGAGTTTCATGAGTTCATCTATGAGTTGATATCTATGAATGAGTATAAAGTAATTGAACTAGGGACTTGACATACTTCCATGTCCTATTAGTTCAATTGGAGACATTGTGTTGAAGGAAGGATGCAATTGTAACCTATAAACTATAACAGAAGGGTTCTTTGTAAATGACTATTCACCTCATTAAGGACCACACCATGAGCCATATGCTAGGTGTTACTCATGGTTAGTAGAAGCCCTAATTGATATAAGTGAGTTATAATCAATTAGGGAATTGGAAGGAGTTCCAATTAGACCCTAAATGGAAAGAGTTCCATTGTGCACACCTTGTGCTATTCCTACTACTTAATGATGTGAACCCAATGGGTCACACACTGATCATGCAAGAAGGGCTTTAAAGTCTATGAGAGAAAGGGTTTTAGTGAATAAAGAATAGTTCTTTATGGGCCTATTTGTATTTGATACAAATAATAGGGGTTAATGTGCAATTAAGAGTAATTACACATAACCCTATTAGGGTTTCTTCCCCATGGCCAGCCCCCTTTAGTGGGCTGCCTATATAAGTCACACTTATGTGTGACATGGCATAAGAGGCTTGCACAATAAACCCTAGCCGTCCAGCCCCTTGGAGGCTCTCTTCTCTCTCTCTCTCTTCTCCACCTCTAGCAACAACAAGGAAGAAGAAAGAAAAGGCTTGAAGCTCTAGCTAGGTGTGGATACCGTTGGAGGCAGCACACTTGGGCTGCTCATTCACCGCTGTCCGGAGTAGAAGCTTGGAGCAAAACGGAGAAGACAAAAATCTTGTAAGTGTTCTAACCCTCTTCGTAGTTAGGGTTTGATTTTGTGTTATGCATAGTTAGATTCATGGGATTGGGAATCGTAGGAAAAATTTTTATATTCCGCACTTCTATTTTTCCCTCTTTGTTCGATTCCCAACAGTGGTATCAGAGCCATGATTATGCATAATACAAAATACATATGGGTTGGTAATTATGGTGTAGTTGAATGATTCAAAAATCTGGAAAATTTTTCTGCATAATTGGTTTTCCTCCATGGCTGAACTTAGGGTTTGGAACCCTAGGTCAATTCTCTTCTACTCCTCTTCTAATTGATGGTTAAGTGTATCCATGGATGCAATAGGTTGCATAGGGTTTGAGTTTGGAGAAGAAGAATAAGAAAACTAGGGTTTTATAAAACTGTTATGAACAGTTTTCATGGTTGCCATGAAAAACCGTCATCTTGTTTTGCATGCCGAATTCAGAGTTCTTCTCCAAAATTTTCGAGCCATATATGGTTAGAAAGGTCTTCGAATAAGCTTTCCAACCCAACAAACGGTGCGTCAATCCGAGTTCTGTAGTGAAAGTTATGAATTTTTTACTACAGGCTGTCTGGAAAGACAGTTTTGCTCGGGAATGATGCAATAGCCACAACTTTGAGTTATTGATGGAGATCAAAGGCATGGCAATGGTTGCCACCACTTGGGTTATGTTCTAGACATGGAAGGGAAAGGTTCCCAAGCATTTAGATGCATCATAATTGGATTAAGATGCTAGAACAGAAGGAAGAAGGAGAAGAACACCATGGAGGCTGAATCTGGGTTTTAGAACCCAAAGGTTCTTGCAATTAATTCTAATTAAAGCTGCTGTATTTATGATGGAAGATCATTGTAGGATCATTATATATCATGTGTATATGATTTTCTTTAAGTTTCAAAAAGGTTTTGATGGAAAAAGATTCAAAAAGTTTGAAAATTTTTCATGAACAGCATAGCAGAATTTTTCTGCAGAAAAGTCATCAATGGAGTTTTGATTAGAACTTGAGTTAGGGAACTCCAAATTGCATGAAACCAATTGCATTAGTTTCCTAAGACATGTAGGATACTGGGAAAATTCGTTTGGTAGCCTAATTCATTCATCTTGCTGGGTTTTAAATCAATTTCTGACAATGGACAGTATGCTGTAAATTTCTGGGCAGCCTACTGTTGTTTTAATTGTTTAGAACAATTGATGATGATTTGATCATCCAAACCTCTTCTATTAGCTTAGTATTTCATGTAGGGACATGATACAAAAGCTGGTTTCAATGGAGGAGTCGAATTGATAAGGTTTTAGAAGCTATTGTGATCTTCAAGGTCTGCAACAATGGCTCCAGCAATGGGTTTTGGAAACCCTGATTGTTCTTGATGATGGCAGCCACTTCCACCACTTCTCACATGTCCAGAGGCTTGTCCCACACCCCTAGGATGTTCTCCCATGACTGGCCATGGCCTCCCACAGTCGTTGGTGGCCATGGCAGCCTAGCCAAGCTCAGGCAGCCCCCTGGTAGTGACGGCTGCATAGAGTTAAGGATGAAACCCTAATTTTGAGTTAATGATGAAACCCTAATTTCATTATGGCATTAATTAAAACCCTAATTGGAATATTAATTACCTTAATTAAGAGTTAATGATTGGTCATTAAATGACCAATCATGGTTATTGATTGTTAGGGCATAATTAATACCATTAATGATGTCTAGGGTTAGGGTTTTGGAAACCCTAATTAGTGTAATTAATTAAGGGTAATTAATACCCTATTTGGCATTAATTAAACCCTAATCCCTTTTATTAAATACCGTATGAACCGAGGGTTTTAATGATTGGTCATTAAATGACCAATCATAAGGCATTTAATGATTAGGGCTTGCATTTAGGGTTTAGGGTTATGCAGTTAGGGTTTAGGGTTTTAGGAAACCCTAATACACTAATTCATCATTTTAATGATTTTATTTAATTCCTATATTAATTATTTAATTAATATTGATTAATTTTATAATGTTTTAAATGGTTTAAAACACAATTAGGGATTAAATTAAAATCTGGAAATTCTTAATTAAATGAAATTGTTTTGTTTAATTAAGGAAACCCTAATATTGGATATTAGAGTTATTTTAGGAAACTTTACATGTTTTAAATTAATTTGATTAATTGAAACTATAATGTCTTAAATGTTAAGACTTTATTTAATTCTGGATATTTTTGTTAAAACCTAATAAGATTAGGATGCATTAATGAGATTAATGTAAATCATTCAAGAGAATTACCATAATGCCCATATGTTTTAATGCTTACAGTTTTTCTTTACATTATGCAATGAGATTGTATGTATGTGCTTGGATGATGATTATGGACTATACCCTTTAAACCAATTGTGATTGGCCGTCTTATGAATGGGATGTTATTATTTACAAGAGTTGTAATTTTATTAAGGTGATGTAATTTATTTGGGGCTTGCATGCCACCTTCCCTCTCCCTCTCTCTCTATCATTCTCTTATGTACCCCACATTCCCTTTATGTATCCCTTTCTTTAAATTATGTAAATGTTATGTAATCGAGAGCGCACTAAGGAGCATGGTGGACCCAAAGGAGCATGATAGAGCCCAACAAGCCAATGGTGGAGACCATCAAGCCAAGGGAGCAGATTGAAGGACTTGAAAGCTTAGAGAAGTGTTTCAAGAAAGCATGGATGTTACGAATGGTTTATTTTACGATCCCCTACACCCACCTTAGACCTTGGATTCAATCTATTGGCTTGGATTGAATCCTCTCAAAGTCCATAATCATCATAGTGGGAGCTTAAATTTATGAGATAATTGTATTAGCTCCAATACCATAGTTTGGTATATGTTACCTATTCACTTAGGGACTAATATCAAAATATGGTACTTTATATATGTTGATATATAATAGCATGCGATGTATGATTTATAATAGCATGAGATGTACGATTATAAATAGCATAATTTATATATTTAAATTTTGATACATAGGATGCATGTTAATTTGATGAGACCCTTTAAAACCCCTCTTATTTAATATTAAGTTGAAAATGGAGAAGTCATTAGGGAATGAATTCTTCATTGCCTTCCATCATTATAGGATCATCTAACGTCCCTTAATGTGGGTACCTGGTTGCAGACATGTAGGAGCTACCCATGTTAAAGACATTACTTGAAACTATCACATATGAGATATCATGGGGTGCCTAAACTGGTATATACCAAGAAACTAACATGTGAGGTATATATTTGGCGAAACATACCTGTGTGAATGATGGGTTTAACTTAACTAGGGAAGTATTCCAAGAAACTAACATGTGAGGTGTATGTTCCCTAGAGGCAAAATGATTGGAACTTGCTTATGAAGCAATAGACAAAGAGTTGTCTTCTTATTGTGGGTTAGAAGTCAAGAAACTAACATGTGAGGCTTCTAGGTCACAGTGGGACCCCAATCCCCATTAGGAATGAGATTCCCGAATTCCATTAGAGGGTGTATGGAATTTGATAAAATAGTGGGAGGTACCATATGATTAAAGACCCAATCATTATGGATAAAAATGAAATCTAATTCTCTGTTTATGTAGATTACCTAATTACTCACCTCAAAACCCCTATTTCCTAATATATAGGATATTGATAGTTTGACTAAACCCGATTTCTTTGATTGACTTAGGAAATTGAGAATTGTTCTTAATTTCAAAAGATTGTTCATATGTTATTAGGCCTTTTCTTAAAGGCCCTCCATAAAACATCCTAAGAAGAAAAAGACACTATGTGCAATTGGCATCTTGTTGCCATGCTATATGATAGTATTGATGACTAATGAGCTTCAGAAGCAAAATTAGTCAATGCAAGTGCCTTTGATGTCCTACATCACATACAAAGGTTGTATTGTGAGTAAAATAATACTATAAAGTATAGTACTTGTAAAGGACTTCTTCTGGACTAGGATGTAATAAAAGTTGTTTATTAATAATCATTCTTTTGAAAAATGATTAATCACATAGAATAGCTTGAGAAGCTAGATGTGATTTAAAATGGAAGCATAGAGGAAAGCAAGTCTTGAAAAGTCAAAGACAAAGAAATATAATTATTTTGTAGTAAACATAAGGTATCGTAAAGGGAAATTGATAAAGTATCAGGCTTCCTAGAAGAACCAAACTTTTGAAGTTTTGGTTCATGCTCTAAACTAAATTGTTGGTTAGTTCTGCTTCTTGGTTTTTGGATTCTAGTGTAATCTAAATCGAAGCAGAAAGTTAAGTAGATAATAAGTTACCTTTAAAAATTTTAATATAGCAAGAGTTGCTAGATTAATTTTGGGAACTTATTTCTTAACTAGGCCATTTAAGACATTCTAGAAATTTGATTTCTGAATTTAAATGACTAATTAGAGCGAATGCAACGTATTCCGAGAATACAAGAGATGTAGAGACTCTCATTTAAATGTAACGATTATGACTTGGTTATGAGATGACCAAACCCATCTTTTACTTGGTGAAGTGAAAGAGTTACATTTATAATTTGACTAATACATTGTGATGTATATAGTCATGTAGAGCATGCATTCAATTACAGTAGACTCATTTTAGAATACCATAGCTCAATGGTGAATCTAAGAGAACGAATTGAACCCTATTAAGATATGGTTTGATCTATGATGAGTTTTACTAATGTATCCATCTAGGATATACCTTAAAATTGCTACATATTGATAATTTAGGGTTCACTCCAGTTTCGTCCCAATTATATCAGATATGATATGGGAAGAAACCCAATTTAAAGAAGTTAAGGCTTAGGCTTGTGCTACGTATGTCTAGAAACATAATGTAGACAATCTGGAAATAAGGTCAAGTAAGTGTTGAATTGTGGTATATCCCAAAAGTGGTTGGGATAGTATTTCTATTACCCTAATGAACAAAAGTTGTCCATTAGGATGTTTGCTGGATTTTCTTGAGAAAGAGTTCATTCAAGAAAGATGCAAAAGTAGATAGAATTTATAGAATTGTCTGTAAAGCCACAAACGAACAAAGATCCAACCCTTGTCTCTGTTGAGACAAAACCCTTAACTACACTACAATCTTTTCATAGATCAAATTGGATATTTCTTAACATAAGAGAGATATTGTATCTCTATTAGAATGTGAAAGAATTGTTCTTTGGTGATAAAGATCACCAAGATAATCCTATTGATTATGACTAGACGATGTTTCACATCAACTCGAGAAATGACTAAGAGTCATTAAATCCAATATGGATAGGTAGAGACCTAAAAGGCTTGGCTATTTAAGAATGTTTTCAACATAGGCAAAAAGTTGTCTATAAAGAAACTTGTTTGATAATAGTTATGCTGAAATCCATTTGGATCTTGTTATCTATAAACACACATTTTGAATATAAGATATGTCAAAAAGGATATAAAGATGTTATATCAAATGGTGAAAAACCATAAAAGTGTGTAAGTTATAGAAGTCTATTAATAGACTACAAGGTTCTCATAATTAGAACATCTATAAAGTTGAAGTAATCAAATTGTTTGATTTCTCTCATTGTATAGATGGACCATGAGTGTATAAAAGGTTAGTGGGAGTGCGATCGTTTTTCTTTATCCTAAGTATGGATGACATCATAATCATTATGAATGATATATGAATGTTATCTAATGTGAAGTTTTAGTTTTTGAAAAAAAAAAACTTCTTCATGAAAGATTTGGTAGAAGCATCCAACAAGATCTATAGAGATAGATCATATAGATTGCTAAGTATCTCCAAGTCATTAAACATAGTTGAAATGTTGAAGGAGTTCAACATGGAGAATTCTAAGGGAGGTCTGATTTACTTCAGATAAGAATTCATTATTCAAGGGTATGTGCCCTAGGATAACACAAGTAAGATTCTTAAAGTGTTAAGAAGCCTTATTCTACACTATGTATTGAACCTGATATCTATTATGTTGTAATTGTTACAAATAGTTATCAGTCAATTCAAATTTAGAATATTGGATTGTATATGGAAATTGTAAACTCATAGTAGATGGGTATATGGATTTGGATATAATCCATATGGGGTATATTTTATATTCACTTTAGTTGGTGAAATACTTAATGGAAGAACTGTATGAAAGATACAGTGGATTCCATTATTAAGGGTGAATTAATTGTCGCATTGTCTAGGAGACTGTTTGGATCTATAAGTTCATTTAGAACTTAGAGTTGCTCCTTCCATTGAGTTGCCCACACCTTGTTTTGTGACAACAATGGGTCTATATCTCAAGTATAGGAATCACGGTCTCATCAAAAGTCCAAACTCATAGAGTGACAATTCCAAGTGATTAGAGGAATCATTGGAAGAGGTAATAGATACATTACAGAATATATTATCTACATAAGTTTTTGTAGACCTACTGACTAAAGCTTTAAAACATAATTGGTTATGTCTAAGACCAACATCTTGAGAAGATAGGTATGCGATACATGGTCGATTGGCTTTAGTGCAAGTGGGAGATTGTTAGGATTATGCCCTAGAGCCAATCATGGAGATGATTGTTTAGGGATTAGGAACAATCATTTGATTTCATTTATGTATGTCACATTTATTATTGATTTAATAAAAGGGCTTATTCTATTATGTTTATATGCATCATTTATATTTACATAATATGTCCATGGAGTTAGAGTTGAGAATATGGAATTACAAAGAGTTGTAATTTTGAGACTATAGATATATCTCTGTACTAAACTCCTAAAGCATTCCTAGTTGAAGGTTCACTATGATGGACAGTAATGAACCATAGGACTAGCACTTGTTAGGTTGACTCTATAGGAGGATAGCTAGTCTCAAGCTATTTGTGTGGAGACACTACAACCAACAAGTGGGTGCCTATTGCGAGAATAGGTACACTGAATGTGACCAAAGATATGAGATAAACTGAATGGAGTTTTATCCTACCTGTCAATCAGTTTCTCATTGTTATAGTGGTACAAGTAATCCTTAGACCTGAGACACCATAGTTGCCTTATGCATGTAGCTTTAGAAGTTTGATAACACTAAGTGCAAATCCTATTCAGGGGTCTGCAAAGGTGTTCATTGGCCCTACTGCTATGTGTATGAAGGCATGTGAGTGATCAACAAGGGATCCATCACTCTTAGGAAAAAGAGAGAGAATGTCTCATATAGCATTCATAATATAACTCATTAAATCCATGGCCATGGTAGGATGAATATGAAAAGAGTTTCATGAGTTCATCTATGAGTTGATATCTATGAATGAGTATAAAGTAATTGAACTAGGGACTTGACATACTTCCATGTCCTATTAGTTCAATTGGAGACATTGTGTTGAAGGAAGGATGCAATTGTAACCTATAAACTATAACAGAAGGGTTCTTTGTAAATGACTATTCACCTCATTAAGGACCACACCATGAGCCATATGCTAGGTGTTACTCATGGTTAGTAGAAGCCCTAATTGATATAAGTGAGTTATAATCAATTAGGGAATTGGAAGGAGTTCCAATTAGACCCTAAATGGAAAGAGTTCCATTGTGCACACCTTGTGCTATTCCTACTACTTAATGATGTGAACCCAATGGGTCACACACTGATCATGCAAGAAGGGCTTTAAAGTCTATGAGAGAAAGGGTTTTAGTGAATAAAGAATAGTTCTTTATGGGCCTATTTGTATTTGATACAAATAATAGGGGTTAATGTGCAATTAAGAGTAATTACACATAACCCTATTAGGGTTTCTTCCCCATGGCCAGCCCCCTTTAGTGGGCTGCCTATATAAGTCACACTTATGTGTGACATGGCATAAGAGGCTTGCACAATAAACCCTAGCCGTCCAGCCCCTTGGAGGCTCTCTTCTCTCTCTCTCTTCTCCACCTCTAGCAACAACAAGGAAGAAGAAAGAAAAGGCTTGAAGCTCTAGCTAGGTGTGGATACCGTTGGAGGCAGCACACTTGGGCTGCTCATTCACCGCTGTCCGGAGTAGAAGCTTGGAGCAAAACGGAGAAGACAAAAATCTTGTAAGTGTTCTAACCCTCTTCGTAGTTAGGGTTTGATTTTGTGTTATGCATAGTTAGATTCATGGGATTGGGAATCGTAGGAAAAATTTTTATATTCCGCACTTCTATTTTTCCCTCTTTGTTCGATTCCCAACAAGTGCCTCAGGGAGTGTGCCATCAAGTGTGTAGGTAATCTTTTCGGAAGTTAAAACTATTTTTAAGTTCCTCAGCCAATCAAGGTAATTTGGTCCAGTCAAACGGTTGATGTCCAATATTTTGGATAGCGGGTTGAGGTGAGCCATTTCTATGAACTACATATAAAATTAAATAGAGAATTAGATTTCATTTTTAATCCATAATGATCGGGTCTTTAATCATATGGTACCTCCCACTATTTTATCAAATTCCATACACCCTCTGATGGAATTCGGGAATCTCATTCCTAATGGGGATTGGGGTCCCACTGTGACCTAGAAGCCTCACATGTTAGTTTCTTGACTTCTAACCCACAGTAAGAAGACAACTCTTTGTCTATTGCTTCATAAGCAAGTTCCAATCATTTTGCCTCTAGGGTACATACTCCTCACATGTTAGTTTCTTGGAATACTTCCCTAGTTAAGTTAAGCCCATCATTCACACAGGTATGTTTCACCAAATATATACCTCACATGTTAGTTTCTTGGTATATACCAGCTTAGGCACCCCATGATATCTATATATGTGATAGTTTCAAGTAATGTCTTTAATATGGGTAGCTCCTACATGTCTGCAGCCAGGTACCCACATTAAGGGACGTTAGATGATCCTATAATGATGGAAGGCAATGAAGAATCCATTCCCTAATGTATTCCCCATTTCCAACTTAATATTAAAATAGAGGGGTTTTAAGGGTCTCATCAAATTAACTAATCTAACATACATCTCATGCATTTAAATAAGAAATATATATATAACAACATTATATATAATCCAATCATCGATATTAGTCCCTATAAGGTGACATATAACGATCTTTGGATTTGGAGCTATCTCTATTAATCTCATTAAAAGCTCCCACTATGATGATTATGGACTTTAAGAGGATTCAATCCAAGCCAATGAATTGAATCCTAGGTCTAAGGTGGGTGTAGGTGATCGTAAAACATTCATTTGAAACATAGCATGCACTCTTGAAAATCTTCTCCAAGCTTTCAAGTTCTTCAATCTCCTTCATTGGCTTCATGGTCTCCACCATAGGCTTGTTGGGCTCCACCATGCTCCTTTAGGTCCACCATGCTCCTTAGTGCGCTCTTGATTACATAACATTTACATAATTTTAAAGAAAGGGATACATAATGGGAATGTGGGGTACATAAGAGAATGATAGAGAGAGAGAAGAAGGTGGCATGCAAGCCCCAAATAAATAATACATCACCAAAAATTAACAACTCTTGAAAAATTATACAACCCATTCATAAGACGGCCAATCACAATTGGTTTAAGGGGTATAGTCCATAATCATCATCCATCCATAACCATACAATCATATTGCACAATAAAGGAAATAACTGTAAGCAATAAACATATGGGCATTCATGGTAACTCTATTGATTGGTTTTCATTAATCTCATTAATGTGTCCTAATCTTATTAGGAGATGCATAAGTTCCTGAATTAATTAAGTCTTAACATTTAAGACATTTAATTTCAATTAATCAAATCAATTGAAACATTTAAAGTCCCCTAATTAAACTCTAATATCAAATATTAGAATATTTTTAATTAAACAAAACAATTTTATTTAATTAAAATTTCCAGATTTTTATTTAATCCTAAATTGTGTTTTAAACCATTTAAAACAATATAAAATTAATCACTATTAATTAAATAATCAATTTCGGAATTAAATAAAATCATTTTATTAATTAATTAGTGCATTAGGGTTTCCTAAAACCCTAAACCCTAAATGCATTAACTCTAAACCCTAAGTGTAACCCTAATGCATTAAATGCCTTATGATTGGTCAATTAATGACCAATCATTTAAACCCTAGGTTTATACGGTATTAATGATTAGGATTAGGGTTTAATTAATGCCACCTAGGATATTAATTACTCCTAATTAATATGCACTAATTAGGGTTTCTAAAACCCTAAACCTTAAACCTATTAAATGCCAATGATTAATTACTAAACCATTAATGATCATGATTGGTCATTAATGACCAATCATTTAACCCTAGGTTAGACACATTAATTACTAGGTTTAGTTATTAATTAATGCATTGATAGAATTAGGGTTTAATTAATATGAATTAGGGTTTCCTAAACCCTAAACCCTAGACATCATAAATGCACTTAATTATACCCTAATGATTAACAACCATGATTGGTCAATTAATGACCAATCATTAAACATTTTAATTAAGGTAATTAATAGTCAATTAGGGTTTTAATTAATGCAATTAATGAATTAGGGTTTCATCATTAATGGGAATTAGGGTTTCCTAAGAAACCCTAAGGCTGCCGCCACCTACAGTGGGCTGCCATGGCTAGCCAAGGCTGCCATGGCTTGGCCAGGCCATGGGAGGCCATGGCCAGCAAAGGGGAATTCAAGCTAGGGTTTGGGCCAAGCCCATGGACACGTGTGGAGTGGCCAAGAGGGCTGTCTTCTTCAAAGAACATTAGGGTTTCAAGAACCCTTGCTGGCACCACCATGGGAGGACCTCCAAGGTCACAAACGTTTCTAAAACTTAATCAATTCGACTCCACCAACAAAACCAGCTTTTGTATCATGTCCCTACATGAATTACTAAGCTAATTGAAGTGGTTTGGATGATCAAATCATCCCCAATTGTTCTAAACAATTCAAGAACAGTAGGCTGTCCAGAATTTGACAGCATACTGTCCCTGATCACAAATTGATTCAAAACCCAGCAAGATGATTAATTCAGGTTACCAAATTATTTTTCCTAGCATCCTACATGTCTTAGGAAACTAATAAAATTGGTTTCATGCAATTTGGAGTTCCCTAGCTCAAGATATGAACAAAACTCCATTGATGACTTTCTGCAGAAAAACAGCCTGCTGTGTTTTTCAAGAAATCAAACTTTTTGATTCTTATATGCATCAAGACTCTTATAAAACTTAAAGAAAATCATACATACAATATGTATAATTATCCTATAAAGGATTTACATCAATTTTACAGAGATATCATATCAGAACAGTAGCAAGAACCATAGGGTTCTAAAACCCAGATTCGAACTCCATGGTGTTCTTCCCAAACTTTTTGATTTGTTTTGATTTCTATGCATCCCTATACTTGAGAAATCACCATAACAACTTTATGTGGATTAATTACAGGCATCTCATGTCTTAATTAAACCAAAACAAAAACAAAACACAAAAGAGAACAACCTAGGGTTCCAAACCCCAGGTTCGGCCTCCATAGAAGAAACACTGGTTTCTTCTTCTTCTGTATACATCACATGCTTCTCAAAAATTCCAGAATTAATGTTAGAAGAATATTAGAAGAGGAGAAGAGGGAAAAACAGCCTAGGGTTCAAAACCCCAGGTTCGGCCATGAAGAGGAAACCCTAGTTTCCTCCTTCTTCTTCTCCAAAACTGAAACCTATTCAACTCTTTGAATTTCCAGCAGCCCTAAAACACCTTTTAGAAGAGAAATAGAAGAGAAATAACCTAGGGTTCATAAACCCCAGGTTCGGCCATGAGAGGGAACCAAGCTTTATGCATGAACAGAATTTTAATTCATTAAACCAATCAATTTACCATGAATTACAGCCCACATGCAGTTTGTATTAGGCATAATCATGGCTCTGATACCACTGTTGGGAATCAAACTAGAGAGGAAAAATACAAAGGCGGAATTTAAAATTTTTCCTACGATTCCCAAACCCATGAATCTTAATTATGCTTAATACAAAAACCATAAACCCTAACTAGAAGAGGGTAGAATTACTTACAGTTGATTCAAGTCTTCTCCTTTATGCTCCAAGCTTTGTCTTCTGATTGAGCAGTCCAAGTGCACTGCCTCCAACAGTATCCACACCTAGCTTGAGCAAGTTGTCCCTTCCTTCTTCTTCCTTAGGGTTGCTAGAGGTGGAGAAGAGGGAGAGAGAGAGAGGGAGAGCTGTGATATTTTCGGCCAGCACTTGGGAGCCTCCAAGAGTGCATTAAGTGATGATGTCATCACATCATAAGAGGCTTTAAATAGCCTCCAACTAGGGCCGGCCAAGGGGGGATTCCAAACCCTAATCTAATTTGTGTAATTACTCTTAATTACACAATTAGCCCACTAGTTTGCATCAAATACAAATTAGCCCCTTAAAGAACTTTTCTTTAATCACTTATACCCTTTCTCTCATAGACAATCAAGCTCTCTTAGCATGATCAGTGTGTGACCCATTGGGTTCACATCATCAAGTAGTAGGAACAGCACAAGTTGTGCACAATGGAACACTTTCCATTAAGGGTCTAATTGAAACTCCTTTCAATTCCCTAATTGATTATAACTCATTTATATCAATTAGGGCTTCTACTAACCATGAGTAACACCTAGCATATGGCTCATGGTGTGGTCCTTAATGAGGTGAATAGTCATTTACAAAGAACCCTTCTGTTATAGTTTACAGGTTACAATTCCATCCTTCCATCAACACAATGTCTCCAATTGAACTAATAGGACATGGAAGTCTGTCAAGTCCCTAGTTCAATTACTTTATACTCATTCATTAATATCAACTCAATGATGAACTTATGGAAACTCCTTTCCATATTCATTCTACCATGGGCCCATGGATTTAATGAGTTATATTCAATGAATGCTGTATGAGACATTCACTCTCTTTTTCCTGAGAGTGATGGATTCCTTGTTGATCACTCACATGCCTTCACACACATAGCAGTAGGGCCAATGAACACCCTTACAGACCCCTGAATAGGATCTGCACTTAGTGTTATCAAACTTCTAAAGCTACATGTATAAGACAACCATGGTGTCTCAGGTCTAAGGATTACTTGTACCACTATAACAATGAGAAACTGATTGACAGGTAGGTTAAAACTCCATTCAGTTTATCTCATATCTTTGGTCACATTCAGTGTACCTATTCTTATAATAGGCACCCACTTGTTGGTTGTAGTGTCTCCACACAAATAGCTTGAGACTAGCTATCCTCCTATAGAGTCAACCTAACAAGTGCTAGTCCTATGGTTCATTACTGTCCATCATAGTGAACCTTCAACTAGGAATGATTTAGGAGTTTAGTACAGAGATATATTTAGAGTCTCAAAATTACAACCCTTTGTAATTTGATATTCTCAACTCTAACTCCATGGACATATTATGTAAATATAAATGATGCATATAAACATAATAGAATAAGCCCTTTTATTAAATCAATAATAAATGTGACATATATAAATGAAATCAATTGATTGTTCCTAATCCCTAAACAATCATCTCTATGATTGGCTCTAGGGCATAATCCTAACACGAACCTAATATGGATGAATTGGAATCAATCAACTTAGGGACGAATGAATTGCCAAGAATAGTTAAAATTGGGAAAACCCTCTCCCCCATTAAAAAAGAAAAGAATGATCTCCCTCTTAAAAGCCAACATTATGGCTTTTGCATGGTTTTATGAAGACATGCCTGGCATTGACCCTGATATTGTGCAACACTATATCCCCATTAATTCCCTAAAGAAGCCGATAAAGCAGAAACTCAGAAGATTAAAAC
The DNA here is from genome assembly GCA_039720395.1 of Liquidambar formosana. Lineage (NCBI taxonomy): Eukaryota > Viridiplantae > Streptophyta > Magnoliopsida > Saxifragales > Altingiaceae > Liquidambar > Liquidambar formosana. The sequence continues at coordinate 28,691,092 of CM077824.1, read as the reverse complement.
CAGAATGGGCTCTAAAAGTAAAAGAAGAGGTAACTAAACAACTAGACGCGGGCTTCCTCCAAGTTGTGGAGTATCCCGAGTGGTTATCGAACATAGTTCTTGTGCCTAAAAAAGATGGGAAAGTGAGGATGTGTGTCGATTTCCGAGATCTCAACGCCGCGAGCCCTAAGGATGACTTTTCTTTACCCCATATCGACGTGTTGGTGGACAGCACAGTGGGACATGCACTCTTCTCCTTCATGGATGGATTCTCCAGGTATAACCAGATAAAGATGGCGCCTCAAGACATAAAGAAAACAGCCTTTATCACGCAATGGGGAACGTACTGTTACAAGGTAATGCCTTTTGGCTTAAGAAACGCTGGGGCTACTTACCAAAGAGCAGCTACGACCTTATTTCATGATATGATCCATAAGGAAGTCGAGGTTTATGTCGATGATATGATCGTGAAGTCCGTAGATAGGGAAGGGCATTTCAAGGCACTAGAGAAATTCCTAGAGCGAGCAAAGAAGTACAATCTCCGTCTAAACCCACAGAAGTGCGCTTTTGGTGTCACTGCAGGCAAGCTATTGGGGTTTATGATCACTCAGAGGGGAATCGAAGTGGACCCAGGGAAGATAAAAGCTATTGTGGAGATGGAGCCGCCTAGCACTGAGAAGCAGATCCGGGGTTTTTTGGGAAGAATTCAATACATAAGCCGATTCATTGCCAATTTGACCATGGTTTGCGAACCAATCTTCAAATTTCTTAAGAAAGGTGTGCCAAAAGTTTGGAACAAAGAATGCCAAGAGGCTTTTGAGACCATTAAGAGATACTTGAGCAATCCTCCAATCTTAGTTCCCCCACGGCAAGGTGCACCGCTTTTGTTATACTTAACGGTCACCGAAACTGCGACGGGAGCTATGTTAGCTAAATATCTCGAAGGGTCGACAAAGGAGAATGCCATTTATTACTTAAGCAAGAAAATGACAGGCTATGAAGTAAAGTACAATGCAATTGAAAAGGCTTGTGTGGCACTAGTATGGGCGACGCAGAAACTCTGACACTACATGAATTGGGGATCAAAGAATTGGAAGTGTTCGGGGACTCGGCGCTAATCATTTATCAGATAAAAGGGGAACGGAAAACTCGAGATGAGAAGCTGTTGCCCTACCATGCCTATCTGGAAGCTCTAACCAAGGAGTTCTCAGAAATAGAGTTCAACTACCTGTCAAGGAACAAAAACCAGTTTGCTGATGCCTTAGCAACCCTAGCATCCATGGTGGAGATACCTGAAAGAGGAAATGTGAAGCCGTTGGTGATAGAATGCCGAGACAAGCCTGTGTACTGTTGTGCAATTCGAGGAAGGGAAGTGAATGATGGCCATCCGTGGTTCCATGACATAAAGAAGCTCATTGAAGAAAGGGAGTACCCAGAAGGAGCATCTCGCATTGACAGAAAAACCTTGACGGTTGGCGAGTCACTATGTACTTTATGGAGGAAAGCTATATCGGAGATCATATGACGGGATCCACCTGTTGTGTGTCACCGAGGAGGAGGCCGAGCATCTAATTAAAGAAATCCATGAAGGGACAGGGGCTCCGCATATGAATAGCTATATGTTGGCTAAGAAAATCATGAGGCTAGGCAATTATTGGTCTACCATGGAAAGGGATTGCCACGCACATGTCAAGAAGTTCCACAAATGCCAACTGTTCACTAGTGGACAACATTTGCCTTCTATGCTTTTAACAAGTATGTTGTCACCATGGCCGTTCGCAGTATGGGGGATAGATATCATCGGACAGATCAAGCCAAAGGCATCTAATGGGCATGAATACATCCTGGTTGCCATCGATTATTTCACTAAGTAGGTGGAAGCAGCGTCCTTCAAGATATTGAATTCTAAGAAGGTAGCACAGTTCATACAGCACAGCATCATCTATCGATATGGGGTACCGCATGAAGTTATCTCAGATAATGGCTAGCACTTTCAGAAGGAAACCCATGAGCTCTTGCAAAAGTATGGCATAGGTCACCATCTGTCGTCACCATACCGTCCTCAGACTAATGGAGCAGTGGAAGCGGTTAACAAGAACATCAAGAAGATACTACAGAAGACTGCGGACTCACACACAGACTGGCATGAGAAGTTACCATTGGCTCTATGGGGTTACAGAACATCAATAAGGTCGTCAACAGGGGCTACCCCTTACTCTCTAGTTTATGGAATGGAGGCCGTGTTGCCAGTCGAATTAGAAGTTCCTTCACTAAGGGTTGCCGTGGAAAGCCAAATAATAGAAGTGGATTGGGTTAAGAGCCGTTATGACGAGTTAGCTTTACTCGATGAAAGGTAGTTAAGGGTGCTATATCATGTGCAGGGGTATCAGCGGAGAGTTGCCATAGCATTCAACAAGCATGTCAAAGATCGAGGTCTAAAGAAAGGGGATGTAGTGCTGAAGGAAATTAGAGCTCCAGTATTCGATACGCGAGGAAAATTCAGGCCAAGTTGGGGTGGACCATACATTATCAAAGAGATATTGCCAGCAGGAGCTGTTCGCCTCATAGATTTAGATGGAATTGAGTTCGCTCATCCAACCAATTTGGATCAACTAAAGAAATATCATGTTTGAGGCCTGCTAGGTTGAAAACCTATAAGGGCGGCCTAGGCAAAAGTTAAGGCATAAGAACTACGTAAGACCTGATTCTCCATTCAAAAAAGAAGAAAGAAAAAACAAAAAAAAAGAAAAAAGAAAAAACAAACAAAAACCAAAAAAAAAAAAGCAAAAAAAAAAAAAAAAAATCATGGAGATACATAGGCAACCCATAAAGTTACTTTGGGTGTGGTCTAAATCAAACAACAAAATCCCAAATTTGATTTATTATTGGCAATTTATTCAAAACTAAAATTGATTGACATAGCAATTTATTGGTATTAAGTAAAAGAACTATAAAAGTGCCATAAATATCCTATTCTATTGAGTCTTCAGTTTCTCTTGGGTTTCTTTGCCGCTCGCTTTTCAGTTTTCTTCTTTTCTCTTTCATGTCTTTTTTTCTTCCTCAAGTCATGTTCATAAGCTACTGTCACTGCTTCTATAATATCCTCTCCGCAAGGTCCAAGTTCCTTATTTTTGATGAATCCAAAAATCCTTTCTTTTCGAGTAGTCTCTCTCTCACCCAAATTACTCTTCAACCATTCTTTGTACTCGAGGCTCATCATATATGGACCATCAGTGTTCGTAACTTGGGTTAGTGTCAGCATGCTAGGCCATCGATCCTTCGCCCAAGTCACCACAGAAAGACCCGCAGGCACCACAGGATAGTCACCTTTCAAGGAAGTGGGTATGGTTTGCATGGCACCCATCTGACGAAGGACCCTTGAAGGCCAATAAAATGAAGTAGACCTCAGCCCTATGAGTCTCACCATGGCACATCCAGAAGTACGCAGAAGCACCTGTTCACTGCAGCCCCATAGGAAGACAAACCACTTGATATTCCTCCATGAAATAGTTTGAAAGTAACCTAGCCAATCCCTCAATGAAAATTCTCTAGGAAATTCAATGCGGCAAAGACAGTAATGCTGGGGTTTGTATGGTGTAATGGCAGTGGGAGACAAGAATTTCAGTTTTTCAAGCAACCACTTTTGCAGTAGAATGGGGCTACCTCCTAACGGAACCTTTGGGTCCTCATGAGTTTTATCCAAACCATTCAGGGTTTCAGCTAGTACTATGGGAATTAAGTTATGGCCCTTAGCAACGAGAGGAATCAATTCACAGATTTGTACGGGAACATGTGGAGTACCAGTTGAAATAAGGAAACGACCAATAAGGCAAAAGGCAAGTGCATGCTTAATAGGAAAGGTAAATTTCAAAATACCTTTGCTATCATAGGCCAAGAAAGAGGTTGCCAATTTCATCAAGTCAACCATATGGTCTTTTACAAACATGGAGGCGTATTGTTGGTGAATCCCAAGGAGGTTGGAGAAAGAAGTAAGAAAGCTTGGGCGAGGAGTAGGGAGAATGAAAGGACCTACCAGTGAAACTCCATACAACGCGCAGAATTCCTCCATGGTTGGGCACAATTCTTCATAGTTGAAGCAGAATACATGAACTTGGTGTTGGGAATCGAACAAGAGGGAAAAATACAAAGGCGGAATATATAATTTTTCCTACGATTCCCAATCCATGAATCTAACTATGCATAACACAAAATCAAACCCTAACTACAAAGAGGGTTAGAACACTTACAGAATTTTTGTCTTCTCCTTTTTGCTCCAAGCTTTGATTCCGGACAGCAGTGAATGAGCAGCCAAAGTGTGCTGCCTCCAACGGTATCCACACCTAGCTAGAGCTTTAAGTCCTTTCCTCCTTTTCTTTGTTGTTGCTAGTGTAGGAGAAGAGAGGAGAGAGAGAGAGGGAGGCTGGAAATTCTGGCCAGCCCTTGGGGAGTTCAACTTATGATGATGTCACACATCATAGTGTGACTTATATAGTCCACACTAAGAGGGCCGACCCTAGGGGGAAACCCTATTAGGGTTTTATGCAATTTCTCTAAATTGCACAATAACCCCTATAAATTATATCAAATATAAATAGGCCTCAAAGAACTATTCTTTATGCACTCATACCCTTTCTCTCATAGACTTTAAAGCTCATCTTGTATGATCAGTGTGTGATCCATTGGGTTCACATCATCAAGTAGTAGGAATAGCACGAGGTGTGCACAATGGAACTCTTTCCATTTAGGGTCTAATTGGAACTCCTTCCAATTCCCTAATTGATTATAACTCACTTATATCAATTAGGGCTTCTACTAACCATGAGTAACACCTAGCATATGGCTCATGGTGTGGTCCTTAATGAGGTGAATAGTCATTTACAAAGAACCCTTCTGTTATAGTTTATAGGTTACAATTGCATCCTTCCTTCAACACAATGTCCCTAATTGAACTAATAGGACATGGTGTTGGGAATCGATCAAGAGGGAAAAATAGAAGTGCGGAATATAAAAATTTTTCCTACGATTCCACAGCCCATGAATCTAACTATGCATAACACAAAATCAAACCCTAACTACAAAGAGGGTTAGAACACTTACAGAATTTTTGTCTTCTCCTTTTTGCTCCAAGCTTTGATTCCGGACAGCGGTGAATGAGCAGCCCAAGTGTGCTGCCTCCAACGGTATCCACACCTAGCTAGAGCTTCAAGTCCTTTCTTTCTTCTTCCTTGTTGTTGCTAGAAGTGGAGAAGAGAGAGAGAGAGAAGAGAGCCTCCAAGGGGCTGGACGGCTAGGGTTTATTGTGCAAGCCTCTTATGCCATGTCACACATAAGTGTGACTTATATAGGCAGCCCACTAAAGGGGGCTGGCCATGGGGAAGAAACCCTACACTTAATTGCACATTAACCCCTATTATTTGTATCAAATACAAATAGGCCTATAAAGAACTATTCTTTATTCACTAAAACCCTTTCTCTCATAGACTTTAAAGCCCTTCTTGCATGATCAGTGTGTGACCCATTGGGTTCACATCATTAAGTAGTAGGAATAGCACGAGGTGTGCACAATGGAACTCTTTCCATTTAGGGTCTAATTGGAACTCCTTCCAATTCCCTAATTGATTATAACTCACTTATATCAATTAGGGCTTCTACTAACCATGAGTAACACCTAGCATATGGCTCATGGTGTGGTCCTTAATGAGGTGAATAGTCATTTACGAAGAACCCTTCTGTTATAGTTTATAGGTTACAATTGCATCCTTCCTTCAACACAATGTCTCCAATTGAACTAATAGGACATGGAAGTCTGTCAAGTCCCTAGTTCAATTACTTTATACTCATTCATAGATATCAACTCATAGATGAACTCATGAAACTCTTTTCATATTCATCCTACCATGGCCATGGATTTAATGAGTTATATTATGAATGCTATATGAGACATTCTCTCTCTTTTCCTGAGAGTGATGGATCCCTTGTTGATCACTCACATGCCTTCACACACATAGCAGTAGGGCCAATGAACACCTTTGCAGACCCCTGAATAGGATCTGCACTTAGTGTTATCAAACTTCTAAAGCTACATGCATAAGGCAACTATGGTGTCTCAGGTCTAAGGATTACTTGTACCACTATAACAATGAGAAACTGATTGACAGGCAGGATAAAACTCCATTCAGTTTATCTCATATCTTTGGTCACATTCAGTGTACCTATTCTCGCAATAGGCACCCACTTGTTGGTTGTAGTGTCTCCACACAAATAGCTTGAGACTAGCTATCCTCCTATAGAGTCAGCCTAACAAGTGCTAGTCCTATGGTTCATTACTGTCCATCATAGTGAACCTTCAACTAGGAATGCTTTAGGAGTTTAGTACAGAGATATATCTATAGTCTCAAAATTACAACTCTTTGTAATTCCATATTCTCAACTCTAACTCCATGGACATATTATGTAAATATAAATGATGCATATAAACATAATAGAATAAGCCCTTTTATTAAATCAATAATAAATGTGACATACATAAATGAAATCAAATGATTGTTCCTAATCCCTAAACAATCATCTCTATGATTGGCTCTAGGGCATAATCCTAACAATCTCCCACTTGCACTAAAGCCAATCGACCATGTATCGCATACCTATCTTCTCAAGATGTTGGTCTTAGACATAACCAATTATGTTTTAAAGCTTTAGTCAGTAGGTCTACAAAAACTTATGTAGATAATATCTTCTGTAATGTATCTATTACCTCTTCCAATGATTCCTCTAATCACTTGGAATTGTCACTCTATGAGTTTGGACTTTTGATGAGACCATGATTCCTATACTTGAGCTATAGACCCATTGTTGTCACAAAACAAGGTGTGGGCAACTCAATGGAAGGAACAAATCTAAGTTCTAAATGAACTTATAGATCCAAACAGTCTCCTAGACAATGCGACAATTAATTCACCCTTAATAATGGAATCCACTGTATCTTTCATACAGTTCTTCCATTAAGTATTTCACCAACTAAAGTGAATATAAAATATACCCCATATGGATTATATCCAAATCCATATACTCATCTACTATGAGTTTACAATTTCCATATACAATCCAATATTCCAAATTTGAATTGATTGATAACTATTTGTAACAATTACAACATAATAGATATCAGGTTCAATACATAGTGTAAAATAAGGCTTCTTAACACTTTAAGAATCTTACTTGTGTTATCCTAGGGCACATGCCCTTGAATAATGAATTCTTATCTGAAGTAAATCAGACCTCCCTTAGAATTCTCTATGTTGAACTCCTTCAACATTTCAACTATGTTTGATGATTTGGAGATACTTAGCAATCTATATGATCTATCTCTATAGATCTTATTGGATGCTTTTGCCAAATCTTTCATGAATTAGTTTTTCTCCAAAAACTAAAACTTTACATTAGATAACATTCATATATCATTCATAATGATTATGATGTCATCCATACTTAGGATAAAGAAAAACGATCCCACTCCCACTAACCTTTTATACACTCATGGTCCATCTATACAATGAGAGAAATCAAACAATTTGATTACTTCAACTTTATAGATGTTCTAATTATGAGAACCTTGTAGTCTATTAATAGACTTCTATAACTTACACACTTTTATGGTTTTTCACCATTTGATATAACATCTTTATATCCTTTTTGACATATCTTATATTCAAAATGTGTGTTTATAGATAACAAGATCCAAATGGATTTCAGCATAACTATTATCAAACAAGTTTCTTTATAGACAACTTTTGCCTATGTTGAAAACATTCTTAAATAGCCAAGCCTTTTAGGTCTTTACCTATCCATATTGGATTTAATGACTCTTAGTCATTTCTCGAGTTGATGTGAAACATCGTCTAGTCATAATCAATAGGATTATCTTGGTGATCTTTATCACCAAAGAAGAATTCTTTCACATTCTAATGGAGATACAATATCTCTCTTATGTTAAAGAAATATCCAATTTGATCTATGAAAAGAATGTGGTGTAATTAAAGGTTTTGCCTCAACAGAGACAAGGGTTGGATCTTTGTTCGTTTTGTGGCTTTATAGACAATTCTATAAATTCTATCTACTTTTGCATTTTTCTTGAATGAACTCTTTCTCAAGAAAATCTAGCAAACATCCTAATGGACAACTTTTGTTCATTAGGGTAATAGAAATACTATCCCAACCACTTTTGGGATATACCACAATTCAACACTTACTTGACCTTATTTCCAGATTGTCTACATTATGTTTCTAGACATACGTAGCACAAGCCTAAGCCTTAACTTCTTTAAATTGGGTTTCTTCCCATATCATATCTGATATAATTGGGACGAAACTGGAGTGAACCCTAAATTATCAATATGTAGCAATTTTAAGGTATATCCTAGATGGATACATTAGTAAAACTCATCATAGATCAAACCATATCTTAATAGGGTTCAATTCGTTCTCTTAGATTCACCATTGAGCTATGGTATTCTAAAATGAGTCTACTGTAATTGAATGCATGCTCTACATGACTATATACATCACAATGTATTAGTCAAATTATAAATGTAACTCTTTTACTTCACCAAGTAAAAGATGGGTTTGGTCATCTCATAACCAAATCATAATCGTTACATTTAAATGAGAGTCTCTACATCTCTTGTATTCTCAGAATACGTTGCATTCGCTCTAATTAGTCATTTAAATTCAGAAATCAAATTTCTAGAATGTCTTAAATGACCTAGTTAAGAAATAAGTTCCCAAAATTAATCTAGCAACTCTTGCTCTATTAAATTTTTTAAAGGTAACTTATTATCTACTTAACTTTCTGCTTCCATTTAGATTACACTATAATCCAAAAACCAAGAAGCAGAACTAACCAATAATTTAGTTTAGAGCATGAACCAAAACTTCAAAAGTTTGGTTCTTCTAGGAAGACTGATACTTTATCAATTTCCATTTACAATACCTTATGTTTACTACAAAATAATTATATTTCTTTGTCTTTGACTTTTCAAGATTTGCTTTCCTCTATGCTTCCATTTTAAATCACATCTAGCTTCTCAAGCTATTCTATGTGATTAATCATTTTCAAAAAAATGATTATTAATAAACAACTTTTATTACATCCTAGTCCAGAAGAAGTCCTTTATAAGTACTATACTTTATAGTATTATTTTACTCACCATACAACCTTTGTATGTGATGTAGGACATCAAAGGCATTTGCATTGACTAATTTTGCTTCTGAAGTTCATTAGTCATCAATACTATCATATAGCATGGCAACAAGATGCCAATTGTGCATAGTGTCTTTTCTTCTTAGGATGTTTTATGGAGGGCCTTTAAGAAAAGGCCTAATAGCATATGAACAATCTTTTGAAATTGAGAACAATTCTCAATTTCCTAAGTCAATCAAAGAAATCGGGTTTAGTCAAACTATCAATATCCTACATATTAGGAAATAGGGGTTTTGAGGTGAGTAATTAGGTAATCTACATAGATAGAGAATTAGATTTCATTTTTATCCATAATGATTGGGTCTTTAATCATATGGTACCTCCCACTATTTTATCAAATTCCATACACCCTCTAATGGAATTCGGGAATCTCATTCCTAATGGGGATTGGGGTCCCACTGTGACCTAGAAGCCTCACATGTTAGTTTCTTGGCTTCTAACCCACAATAAGAAGACAACTCTTTGTCTATTGCTTCATAAGCAAATTCCAATCGTTTTGCCTCTAGGGTACATACTCCTCACATGTTAGTTTCTTGGAATACTTCCCTAGTTAAGTTAAGCCCATCATTCACACAGGTATGTTTCACCAAATATATACCTCACATGTTAGTTTCTTGGTATATACCAGCTTAGGCACCCCATGATATCTACATATGTGATAGTTTCAAGTAATGTCTTTAATATGGGTAGCTCCTACATGTTTGCAGCCAGGTACCCACATTAAGGGACATTAGATGATCCTATAATGATGGAAGGCAATGAAGAATTCATTCCCCAATGACTTCTCCATTTTCAACTTAATATTAAATAAGAGGGGTTTTAAAGGGTCTCATCAAATTAACATGCATCCTATGTATCAAAATTTAAACGTATAAATTATGCTATTTATAATCATACATCTCATGCTATTATAAATCATACATCGCATGCTATTATATATCAACATATATAAAGTACCATATTTTGATATTAGTCCCTAAGTGAATAGGTAACATATACCAAACTATGGTATTGGAGCTAAAACAATTATCTCATAAATTAAAGCTCCCACTATGATGATTATGGACTTTGAGAGGATTCAATCCAAGCCAATAGATTGAATCCAAGGTCTAAGGTGGGTGTAGGTGATCGTGAAATAAACCATTCGTAACATGCATGCTTTCTTGAAAAACTTCTCTAAGCTTTCAAGTCCTTCAATCTGCTCCCTTGGCTTGATGGTCTCCACCATTGGCTTGTTGGGCTCCATCATACTCCTTTGGGTCCACCATGCTCCTTAGTGCGCTCTCGATTACATAACATTTACATAATATATAGAAAGGGATACATAAGGGGAATGTGGGGTACATAAGAGAATGATAGAGAGAGAGGGAAGGTGGCATGCAAGCCCCAAATAAATTACATCACCTTAATAAAATTACAACTCTTGTAAATAATAACATCCCATTCATAAGATGGCCAATCACAATTGGTTTAAAGGGTATAGTCCATAATCATCATCCAAACACATATATACAATCTCATTGTATAATGTAAAGAAAAACTGTAAGCATTAAAACATATGGGCATTATGGTAATTCTCTTGAATGATTTACATTAATCTCATTAATGCATCCTAATCTTATTAGGTTTTAACAAAAATATCCAGAATTAAATAAAGTCTTAACATTTAAGACATTACAGTTTCAATTAATCAAATTAATTTAAAACATGTGAAGTTTCCTAAAATAACTCTAATATCCAATATTAGGGTTTCCTTAATTAAACAAAAAATTTCATTTAATTAAGAATTTCCAGATTTTAATTTAATCCCTAATTGTGTTTTAAACCATTTAAAACATTATAAAATTAATCAATATTAATTAAATAATTAATATAGGAATTAAATAAAATCATTAAAATGATGAATTAGTGTATTAGGGTTTCCTAAAACCCTAAACCCTAAATGCATAACCCTAAACCCTAAATGCAAGCCCTAATCATTAAATGCCTTATGATTGGTCATTTAATGTCCAATCATTAAAACCCTAGGTTCATATGGTATTTAATAAAAGGGATTAGGGTTTAATTAATGCCAAATAGGGTATTAATTACCCTTAATTAATTACACTAATTAGGGTTTCCAAAACCCTAACCCTAGACATCATTAATGGTATTAATTATGCCCTAACAATCAATAACCATGATTGATTAAGGTAATTAATATTCCAATTAGGGTTTTAATTAATGCCATAATGAAATTAGGGTTTCATCATTAACTCAAAATTAGGGTTTCATCCTTAACTCTATGCAGCCGTCACTACCAGGGGGCTGCCTGAGCTTGGCTAGGCTGCCATGGCCACCAACGGCTGTGGGAGGCCATGGCCAGCCAAGGGAGAGGACTACAGGGGTGTGGGACAAGCTTCTGGACACGTGAGAAGTGGTGGAAGTGGCTGCCATCATCAAGAACAATCAGGGTTTCCAAAACCCATTGCTGGAGCCATTGTTGCAGACCTTGAAGGTCACAATAGCTTCTAAAACCTTATCAATTCGACTCCTACATTGAAACCAGCTTTTGTATCATGTCCCTACATGAAATACTAAGCTAATAGAAGAGGTTTGGATTTGATAAACAATTAAAACAACAGTAGGCTGCCCAGAAATTTACAGCATACTGTCCATTGTCAGAAATTGATTTTAAACCCAGCAAGATGAATGAATTAGGCTACCAAACGAATTTTCCCAGTATCCTACATGTCTTAGGAAACTAATGAAATTGGTTTCATGCAATTTGGAGTTCCCTAACTCAAGTTCTAATCAAAACTCCATTGATGACTTTTCTGTAGAGAAAATCTGCTATGCTGTTCATGAAAAATTTTCAAACTTTTTGAATCTTTTTCCATCAAAACCTTTTTGAAACTTAAAGAAAATCATATACACATGATATATAATGATCCTACAATGATCTTCCATCATAAATACAGCAGCTTTAATTAGAATTAATTGCAAGAACCTTAGGGTTCTAAAACCCAGATTCAGCCTCCATGGTGTTCTTCTCCTTCTTCCTTCTGTTCTAGCATCTTAATCCAATTATGATGCATCTAAATGCTTGGGAACCTTTCCCTACCATGTCTAGAACATAACCCAAGTGGTGGCAACCATTGCCATGCCTTTGATCTCCATCAATAACTCAAAGTTGTGGCTACTACATCATTCCCGAGCAATACTGTCTTTCCAGACAGCCTGTAGTAAAAAATTCATAACTTTCACTACAGAACTCGGATTGACGCACCGTTTGTTGGGTTGGAAAGCTTATTCGAAGAGCTTTCTAACCATATATGGCTTGAAAAGTTTGGAGAAGAACTCTGAATTCGGTAGGCAAAACAAGATGACGGTTTTTCATGGCAACCATGAAAACTGTTCATGACAGTTTTATAAAACCCTAGTTTCCTTATTCTTCTTCTCCAAACTCAAACCCTATGTAACCTATTGCATCCATGGATACACTTAACCATCAATTAGAAGAGGAGTAGAAGAGAATTGACCTAGGGTTCCAAACCCTAGGTTCAGCCATGGAGGAAAACCAATTATGCAGAAAAAATTTTCCAGATTTTTGAATCATTCAACTACACCATAATTACCAGCCCATATGTATTTTGTATTATGCATAATCATGGCTTTGATACCACTGTTGGGAATCGATCAAGAGGGAAAAATAGAAGTGCGGAATATAAAAATTTTTCCTACGATTCCACAGCCCATGAATCTAACTATGCATAGCACAAAATCAAACCCTAACTACAAAGAGGGTTAGAACACTTACAGAATTTTTGTCTTCTCCTTTTTGCTCCAAGCTTTGATTCCGGACAGCGGTGAATGAGCAGCCCAAGTGTGCTGCCTCCAACGGTATCCACACCTAGCTAGAGCTTCAAGTCCTTTCTTTCTTCTTCCTTGTTGTTGCTAGAGGTGGAGAAGAGAGAGAGAGAGAAGAGAGCCTCCAAGGGGCTGGACGGCTAGGGTTTATTGTGCAAGCCTCTTATGCCATGTCACACATAAGTGTGACTTATATAGGCAGCCCACTAAAGGGGGCTGGCCATGGGGAAGAAACCCTAATAGGGTTATGTGTAATTACACTTAATTGCACATTAACCCCTATTATTTGTATCAAATACAAATAGGCCTATAAAGAACTATTCTTTATTCACTAAAACCCTTTCTCTCATAGACTTTAAAGCCCTTCTTGCATGATCAGTGTGTGACCCATTGGGTTCACATCATTAAGTAGTAGGAATAGCACGAGGTGTGCACAATGGAACTCTTTCCATTTAGGGTCTAATTGGAACTCCTTCCAATTCCCTAATTGATTATAACTCACTTATATCAATTAGGGCTTCTACTAACCATGAGTAACACCTAGCATATGGCTCATGGTGTGGTCCTTAATGAGGTGAATAGTAATTTACGAAGAACCCTTCTGTTATAGTTTATAGGTTACAATTGCATCCTTCCTTCAACACAATGTCTCCAATTGAACTAATAGGACATGGAAGTCTGTCAAGTCCCTAGTTCAATTACTTTATACTCATTCATAGATATCAACTCATAGATGAACTCATGAAACTCTTTTCATATTCATCCTACCATGGCCATGGATTTAATGAGTTATATTATGAATGCTATATGAGACATTCTCTCTCTTTTCCTGAGAGTGATGGATCCCTTGTTGATCACTCACATGCCTTCACAAACATAGCAGTAGGGCCAATGAACACCTTTGCAGACCCCTGAATAGGATCTGCACTTAGTGTTATCAAACTTCTAAAGCTACATGCATAAGGCAACTATGGTGTCTCAGGTCTAAGGATTACTTGTACCACTATAACAATGAGAAACTGATTGACAGGCAGGATAAAACTCCATTCAGTTTATCTCATATCTTTGGTCACATTCAGTGTACCTATTCTCGCAATAGGCACCCACTTGTTGGTTGTAGTGTCTCCACACAAATAGCTTGAGACTAGCTATCCTCCTATAGAGTCAGCCTAACAAGTGCTAGTCCTATGGTTCATTACTGTCCATCATAGTGAACCTTCAACTAGGAATGCTTTAGGAGTTTAGTACAGAGATATATCTATAGTCTCAAAATTACAACTCTTTGTAATTCCATATTCTCAACTCTAACTCCATGGACATATTATGTAAATATAAATGATGCATATAAACATAATAGAATAAGCCCTTTTATTAAATCAATAATAAATGTGACATACATAAATGAAATCAAATGATTGTTCCTAATCCCTAAACAATCATCTCTATGATTGGCTCTAGGGCATAATCCTAACACATGGAAGTCTGTCAAGTCCCTAGTTCAATTACTTTATACGCATTCATAGATATCAACTCATTGATGAACTCATGAAACTCTTTTCATATTCATCCTACCTGGCCATGGATTTAATGATTTATATTATGAATGCTATATGAGACATTCTCTCTCTTTTTCCTGAGAGTGATGGATCCCTTGTTGATCACTCACATGCCTTCATACACATAGCAGTAGGGCCAATGAACACCTTTGCAAACCCCTGAATAGGATTTGCACTTAGTGTTATCAAACTTCTAAAGCTACATGCATAAGACAACTATGGTGTCTCAGGTCTAAGGATTACTTGTACCACTATAACAATGAGAAACTGATTGACAGGCAGGATAAAACTCCATTAAGTTTATCTCATATCTTTGGTCACATTCAATGTACCTATTCTCATAATAGGCACCCACTTGTTGGTTGTAGTGTCTCCACACAAATAGCTTGAGACTAGCTATCCTCCTATAGAGTCAACCTAACAAGTGCTAGTCCTATGGTTCATTATTGTCCATCATAGTAAACCTTCAACTAGGAATGCTTTAGGAGTTTAGTACAGAGATATATCTACAGTCTCAAAATTACAACTCTTTGTAATTCCATATTCTCAACTCTAACTCCATGGACATATTATGTAAATATAAATGATGCATATAAACATAATAGAATAAGCCCTTTTATTAAATCAATAATAAATGTGACATACATAAATGAAATCAAATGATTGTTCCTAATCCCTAAACAATCATCTCTATGATTGGCTCTAGGGCATAATCCTAACACTTGGGGATCCCAAAAATATGTAGCAGTAGTTAGGAGGTTTGTTTCAAGCTTCACATGCCTAAAGGAAAGCAATGGATCCAAGCCAAAGCACTTGAACTCAGATTTTGGTTCAGCACTCATAACTCTCAAAAACCCTCCTAAAAATTTGTCTAGAGCCTCCATAATTTCTAATGAATGAATACAAGTAGGTTTAGGAATCTCTTGGATGTGTTTTTATAGGGTAAAGGTCACAAATCCAAGTTCTGGAAGGAGAAAACCCGTCAAAATAGGAAGTTTCTTATTCAAAGTGGAATTTCTGCTTCGGGCTCGGGTGACCAGTCAGGCCTGGGCGGCTAGCCACTTGGGCTTGGGCGGCTAGTCGCCCAGTCCCAGGTGGTCACCCGAGGCCGTTTTCCTATTTTGCCCAGTTTTGCCTATTTTCGACCCTATTTGACCCCTATATGGTTATGTGACCTTGGGAAGCTTATTTTGAGCTTATTTTTTCACAAAAACATGAGTAGATCACCATAATGGAATTTCAAAAGTCTCATAAAAAGTACCAAAGCAAGTGTTCAAAGAGGAGTTACAAAGCACAAAGAAAGAGGTTTCATTCATTCATAAAGCAAGAGGTTAAGCTAAGCTAATGATCTCCCGTGGTTCTTCTCTTTCTACTTGACTCGCCTCTACCACGACCAGCATGAGGGTTCCTTTGGGGTGGCATTGGTTGTGGTGGATGCAATGTGGAGACCTGTTGCAAAGATAATCAATTAATAAAAGGGTTATGCCTTTAGCTCCTATGATTGGAATGAACAAAGGGAATGTCTTACAGTGGGATTTAGTCGCCCTTCTAGCACAAAGTTCGCCAAACTCATCCTAACAAGGTCCCGCCTTAATCCCTCGCTGAGTTCAAGGCACTCCTGTGCATACTCTCGGGGAACCTAAGAAATGAACATGGTTAATAAATGATGAAAGAGGTTTTAAGGAAGGCAAAGGTTTAGAGCTTACATGCTCATAGCTCAAGTCAATCCTGGGGACTTCATCAAAAGCAGGGTGAGTAATATCAGTCCTCATGAATTCTAACCCATTGCATAGGTTCACCTGCCAGTCAAGAACTGGGAGAGGTGGCTGTGCTATTCCCCCCATCTCATAATCCTCATCTCCATGAGTCATGCCTGTAGAGGACCCTACTGTGGAACTATGTCCATGAGCTCGACGGCCCTGTAATAGACAATTTGTTTAAGAGGAGTGCTTGCATAAATCAATAATTAAAAAGAATGGGATAGATACTCACCCCTTGAGGTAGGAAGCCAATGACCCTAGGGCGCATCAGGAATTGATTACAGAAAGTCATGTAGTCAGTATTGGGCGAGGTGAACTCCTCAGCATCCCATCCAGTCAGAGCTTCCATCAGCTCATCCCCATCCAAAGAGTCGATGTGCCTCATATTCATGGGAGGCAAGACAAGGGTAAGAGCGGCATCCACACGTCCTTTCACTTGCCTAAGGACACGCTCCCCCCAAGTACCAGTATCGCCTAGAGGGACCCTCAAAGAGTACCCTATTCTCTGTCAACTCTAAGCAGGACACACACCTCCTAGGCAGCCTACCTTCCCATAGTCACCATGGGCTCCACTCTACCTGTTGAATTTGAAAAAATGATGAGCAAGATAATAAAAAAAAATGAATGAAAGAAAAGAATGAGGAAGGAAGATTACCATATCAGCATTTAAACTTGCCAACTACGCCCTTGCATGGGCGTAGTCATGCCTATTGGGGGCACGCACAGCTATCTTGTTTGGAGGATAGTTCCCAAGTATGGGCCACTCTTGTATCTCATGGTCCAGTGTGGGGCAGCACAGTCCCAAGTATTCATAGTACCATATCTGTCAAAATTCAAGAAAAGCGATTAAAATCAAGTCAAGTTTGAGAGAAATTTAAAAATTAAACATTTTTACTTACCTCCCAAACAAATGGAAGCCCACTAAAGTTCTTGGAAACCCCTCGGGACATGTCGGACATGGATCTGTACATGGTGGCTAGTGCTGCCCTTCCCCAATTATACCTCCCCATCTTGTGGACATCCACCATGGAAGCAAAATAGCCCAGTTGTGCCATGTCATTGGCACCAACAAAGAGAGTGCAAGAGAGTATATAGATCAAGAATGCCCTAGCTATGCACTCGGGAGCCACTCCCACACCTTCTACTTGGTTGGCAAAATTTTTGAATAGCCATGTTCTCCTAACACCGCGTGAACCCGCCTCAATATCCATCCCCAACATAGTTAGGAGATAGGCACTATCTGTGTTGGCATCCCCATAGAATTCCAACCTCTTTCCCTTGAGGCTTAAACCGGTGATGATTGAAAAATCCTTGGGAGTCATGGTCATCCCCCCAAAACTAAAGTGGAAGGTGTTGGTGGTATCCCACCATAGTTCAGCTAAGGCAAGGAGGGCTTGCCTATCCCATTGTTCATTCCATAGGGAGTCAAGAAACCAACTAAAACCCGTTTTCTTTATGAGGTCTCTTGTGGAAGGTTGGGTGTGTTCCATATGCTTCCACCACCCAATAAGATTCTTTATCGAAGACCTTGTGCGTAGGTCTTGGAAGTTGGGCAAATCAAGAAAAATTATTCACCTAGTTAGTGTAAAAATCATATGCAAGCATTGATAATTGGCTTTTCAAAAACTAAGTCTTTTAGTTCATGAACAAGTAAACCTTGCTTTGAAAGTTTATGAAAACATTGGTTTTATTCTTCAAACTCATGATCATTGGTAAACCATGCATTCCAAGACCATGGAAACATGGATTTTTCAAAGAAAATAATAAGCAAAATTTGTTTTCCAAAGTGGTTTTTAAAGGAAAAAATAAGCAAACCTTGTTCATGAAAGCATTGGTTTTTCAAAAATATAGCAAACTTTGTTTTTCAAAGTTCATGAAAATGTTTGGCTTTGTTTCTAAAATCAATTAGAAATGAATGCCTATGATTTTGCCTTGCTATACACATCAATTTTACAAAGATTGGATGAATTTTCATCACTCAAGCATTTTATCAAACACTTGGTGGGCACTATTCACTAAGCTTTCAAATTGAATTCTTTTTCACATCCAATCCTTGCCAAAATCAATGGGCATTGCAAACATTGCTAGGAATACTCATAGAGAGTTCATGGGAATGCATTTCAACCAACAAAAATGAAAATTTCAAAGAAAAGTTTAAAATGGGTAAGCTTACCTCTTGCTTGGAATAGAGAAAAGAGAGATGATTCCTTGGTTCTAAGAGCAATTTCCCTTGAGGAACATCATATGTTGGTGCCTTGTATCTACTCTTTAAGTCAAGGAATGGATACTTTGAAGTGGGAGCTTCATTTGAATCCATGGTGGATGAACTAGCTTGTTTTAAGCAAAAATGGGTTTAATGGGTTTTTGATTTGCAAAGTGCTGCAAATTTGTTGTTTTTGATGTGAAATTGGGTGTTAATGATGCTATTTCATGTGTATGAATCCCTCTTGAAGTGTGGATTTGATTGCTCTTGGGTTTTGAAGTGATTTTGCAAAATGGGGTAAGCTTTCTAGAGAGAGAAACTCTAATTTTCGGGTTCTTTGAACAAGGGGTATGAATAGTGCCCTTGTGCACTTAAAAAACCTAGATTTTTCAGCAAATGGCTCGGGTAACCACCCAAGCCTTGGGTGGCTAGCAACCAGGGCCTGGGCGGCTAGCCTCCCAAGGCTTGGTGGTCACCCAAGCCTGCTCTTTTGACTCTTCTTTCTCGCTTTGTCTTGCCTTGGCGCTGTGAACCCCGGAAATTGGGCCCACGAGGGATTGAAAAGAAAGTGGGTTTGAAAAAGAAAAAGGAAAGGAGTCGCCACCTTATTTTTTAAAGGAAACAAGGAAAACCCTAAAAATAGTTTGTTTTAGGAAAACAATTTGAATGACTCCATAAAAAAGGAAAGGCAAAAACCAATCTTTTGAAAACCGAAGAAATCGGGGATTCGGAGGCTAAGTTATGACATGGGAAGGTTCTAGGCAAAGCCTATAGGCACCCATGTCACCCTTTCGGTCTCTCAGTTCATTTGGGCTAATTAAAGTCTTTCCATACAAAAATCAGCAAGTATATCATCACAAGAATTGCATGCATATCATATATTTCATTCATCCATCCATGCATAATAAGCAAATAAAAACAGAAAATAAAAAGAAGAAAAGAAAACATAAATAAACCTAGGATGCTTGGATCCTAGAACGGACTTGAGCCTCACGAAGAGCGCCTACGTACCATGCAACGAAATACATGGATCAAAGTCCACGTAGTTCGATTAGAACTAAGGTTAAATCCTAATACAAACCTATGGTAAAAACCCTAGGTTTCCTTATTTGATCAAAAGAGTTGAATATGATAGAAAGTTTGATTTTAGGAAAGAAATCCACAAAATGGAAACTTTAATAAAAACCAGAATTTTGTTGGTTAAGAAAACCTCTAATTAAACCATAGGATCATATTAAAAATTAACCCTAAATAGGGAGGAGAGAATGAGTTAAGAAGAAAGGTGAATTGGGGCACCTTCACACCCACTTACCTGAGCGCAATTAGCTCCAAGCATTTAGCCATTTCAGACATAAGCAGCCCTATTTGCCATGGGACAAATACCACACCTATTTGCACCCTTACAAGTGCTCAAAACCATGCAAAAACACTAACATGCAAATCTGGACAGAATAGTATTATGGCCTAAAAATCATCCACTAAGCATGCTAACAGCAACACAGCGAACAATAATAAGTCCTAACATATTCCTAGAACCATATCATGCATAAAAACCCTAAAACATACTAACATGCATGCAAAACTATCATGTTTACTCCATATGAAAAACATATACAGCAAACACGAAGAAAAACCAAATAAAAAAGTCTACTTTATCATGCTATATGAAAACAAACACGAAACAATGACTCTAAAACCCTAAACTCACAAATATGCTTAAAAACATACAAAACATACTTTAATCATGCTAAAACCAAACTAAACAGAAATTAAATCATGCATATTAACTAACTAAAGCAATATAACATGATGAAAATCCTAACTCTAACATGCAATGACACTAATCATAACACAAGGACAAACAGGAGCACAAGAATCATAACTATGCATTAAAAACCTAAAGGACAGCCCTAAAGCATGCTAAACAGTAGATAAAAAATAGATATTCCATGTATATTAACTAGCTAGAGTGTTAATACATGATAAAAAAGTCACCTTTAACATGCAATAAGCCTAACCCATATGAGAACCTAGTTTAAGCTTGAATAGAGAAGGAGAATACCTTAGGAAGTGGCTCCCCTTGTGTTTGTAATTGTTCGTGGCTCCTCAGGTCTTTAGAGTGAATCAAACCAACACGAATCCTCCTCTTTGTCAAAGTGGTATCACAGCAAAGAGATCAAAACTCACTCAACTTTGAAAAGAAATAGAAAACAAAAAGAGAACAAGAGAAAAGAAAAAGTGATTCTCGTCACTTTGCAGCAGCAGCAACTTCAATCGCGTTTTTGGGTATGAAAACGTTGGATTTGGACAAAGCTTGTGAAATACAAAGTTGTAGAGAATTGAATTATCTTTCTAACAAGACCAATTTCATCAAATTCTGACTTCGGATGAAAAAGTTATGATTAAAATACGACTGCTAGTTTTCAGAAAATCTGCTGCTGAATTATGACGAATTTCACTCCCTCCAAACCCTCTTCTCTTCTCCCTTGTTTAAAGACATTAAGAGAGTATTTATAGCTGAAATCTGGAGTTTCCCTTTCCTTCCTGGACTAGGTTTCCTTGGAGAATAATCAAAAGGTATTTTATAATGATAAAAGACTTCTAATCTGAATAGGAAAAGGAAATTGTCTTTTATAAAAATTGGGAGACTGACCGCTAACACGCATGCACATGTATCGTATGTGCGTACACACACTCATCACATACATACACGTGTTAGTGTCATGATAAAAATGGCTAATTTAATAAAATAATTTTCTTTTCATTTTAACCAAAAATCTCATGCTGTGATTCGCACTAATTCTTCAAGGATAATCCGTAAATAACCACACTAAACTCATCATCAGGGCCACGGGACTTAAGATGACAACCGGTACAAAATGATGATTAATGAAAGTCAATTTGAAAAGATTTGGTTGGTAATTGTGAGTCAATTAGAGCTAACCCAAGGAAGGGTCAATTAACCAACTTGAACTACATCGAGCCATTTTAATCCCGAGCCATTGACTTACCAAATTGAACCTAGAAATACCTCATATGCATCCATATGAACTCCAATTGACAATTTGGAGATCATTCCAAGGTCAAATGAAAAGTTTGGGACTTAAAAGACGATTATGCCCCTCAAGTCACAAAAGCTCTTATTATCCCTCAAGATCAACTCCAATTTGAACCAAAATTCATATCCATTGTCCTTGTGACTCTAGAAAACTAATGCAAGTGACTAGACTCAAAAACAAAACAAAAACATGCATGAAATGATGAGCCCTAGTAAGGTGGTGCAAAAATGGGGTGTAACAGGCGCGTGATCAAACCTTCTTCCAAATGAGATATTTAACACTTTTTGAGCTTAAAATCAATCAAATTTCACCTTAAAATCAATCAATTCAAAGAATTGATTTTATGTTCAAAAGGGTTGAATATATTTCCCCTGTGCCATGCCAACTCAAGTGACAATGTGTTAAGGCACTTTCCCCTCACACCATGCTTGTTCAATCTTGATAAATTGATCATATACTCTCATTTCAAATCTTGATTTTCCATCCCACTTGGTTGAATACATTCATCACTTGGATATATTCTTCCATTTCAAAAGTGTATTCACCCTTTAAATATGCTTCTCAGTTTCAAATCCTCATTCTCTATCTTACTTGGTTGAATATATTCATCACTTGGATATATTCTTCCATTTCAAAAGTGTATTCATCCTTTGAATATGCTTCTTAGTTTCGAATCCTCACTCACTATCTTACTTGGTTAAATATATTCATCACTTGAATATATTTCTCCATTTCAATGGTATACTCATCACTTGAGTATACTTCTCAGATCATTTGTCCCTTACTTGGTTAAGTATATTCATCACTTGAATATATTTCTCCATTTCAATGGTATGTTCATCACTTGAACATACTTCTCAGACCATTTGTCACTTACTTGGTTAAGTATATCCATCACTTGGATATATTTCTCCATTTCAATGGTGTACTCATCACTTGAGTACACTTCTCAGATCATTTGTCACTTACTTGGTTAAATATATTCATCACTTGAATATATTTCTCCATTTCAATGGTATACTCATCACTTGAGTATACTTCTCAGTTCATTGTCACTTACTTGGTTAAATATATTCATCACTTGAATATATTTCTCTATTTCAATGGTATACTCATCATTTGAGTATACTTCTCAGATCATTTGTCACTTACTTGGTTAAATATATTCATCACTTGAATATATTTCTCCATTTCAATGGTATATTCGTCAATTGGACATACTTCTCAGTTCATTTGTCACTTACTTGGTTAAATATATTCACCGCTTGGATATATTTCTCCATTTCAATGGTATGTTCGTCACTTGAACATACTTCTCAGTTCATTTGTCACTTACTTGGTTAAATATATTCATGGCTTGGATATATTTCTCTATTTCAATGGTATGTTCATCACTTGAACATACTTCTCAGATCATTTGTCACTTACTTGGTTAAATATATTCATCACTTGAATATATTTCTCCATTTCAAAGGTATGTTCATCACTTGAACATACTTCTCAGTTCATCGGCACTCACTTGGTTAAATATATTCGTGACCTGAATATATTTCTCCATTTCAATGGTGTGTTCATCACTTGAACATACTTCTCAGATCATTTGTCACTTACTTGGTTAAATATATTCATCACTTGAATATATTTCTCCATTTCAATGGTATACTCATCACTTGAGTATACTTCTCAGATTATTTGTCACTTATTTGGTTAAATATATTCGTGACCTGAATATATTTCTCCATTTCAAAGGTATGTTCATCACTTGAACGTACTTCTCAGATCTCATTCTCAATCACTTGGTTAAATATATTTGTGACTTGAATATATCTTTCCATTTCAAAAGTATGTTCATTCGCAGTGGCTTGAATATGCTTCTCTTATCAATTCTCAACCCCCAGTGGTTTAAGTATACTCATGACTTGAGTACACTTCCTTATTTCAATCCCAGGTTTTCAACCTCCTATCATTGTTGGTGACAGTGTGTGATTTCTCCAGGCTTTTTGGCAAAAATGGGTTGTTCTTTATTATTGGTTCACAAGTGTAACTTGTTCACCAATGAGGGGCTTCTGTCACACCCCATTTTTGCACCACCTTACTAGGGCTCATCATTTCATGCATGTTTTTGTTTTGTTTTTGAGTCTAGTCACTTTAATTAGTTTTTTAGGGTCACAAGGACAATGGATGTGAATTTTGGTTCAATTCGGAGTTGATCTTGAGGGATAATAAGAGCTTTTGTGACTTGAGGGGTATAATCGTTTTTTAAGTCCCAAACTTTTCATTTGACTTTGAAATGATCTCCAAATTATCAATTGGAGTTCATATGGATGCATAAGAGGTATTTCTAGGTTCAATTTGATGAATCAATGGCTCGGGATTAAAATGGCTCGACGTAGTTCAAATTGGTTAATTGACCCTTCTTTGGGTTAGCTCTAATTGACTCACAATTACCAACCAAATCTTTTCAAATTGACTTTCATTAGTCATCATTTTACCCCCAAAAGTGTTTTATGAAGTTCAATTTTGATATGGAAAGCATTTGGTTTGATCCTATGTGCACACCTATGCTTAGCGAAGGTAGAGCATAGCGGTTAACCGCCTTTGTCAAACCTAACCATGCCCCCATAGTTAGTGGTTTCACCCTAAAATGTTCAAAAATGTATTCCTCATCGAAACACGGTTGTTTTGGCTTTTGTTTCATCAAAATCGGAGTTCATTTGGCCCTTGAAACACTCCTAGAAGGTTAGGGAGTCCAAAAAAAGCAAAAAGCTGATGTGGGCTTGGGTGACCACCCAAGCCTAGGCGGCTAGCCGCCTGGGTCCAGGTGGCTAGCCGCCCGGGTCCAGGTGGCTTACCGCCCAGCCTTGGGTGGTTACTCGAGACCACTTTCCTATTTTCCCTATGATTCCTTGCTGAAGCGGACTTCTTCCCATTTTGACGTATTTGGGTTCTTTTGGGCAAGTTTCCTTCTAATTTTTGGTAACTTCTGAGTTACTTAAGCCCCAAGAGGTCTCTAATAGCCCTTGGATTAATTTTTAGGGTTTTAATCCCAGCCATTGGTTTACCCTTAGTGAACTCTATAAATACCCCCAATGCTTCAGCACAAGGGGAGCCACTTTATGCCTAAAAACCTGAGTGTTTGAGAGAGAATAAGAGAGAGAGACTTGAAGGAGAGCTGGAGTTCCTATTGTAGCCTTGGAGAACATTGGTTCAAGTCATCCATAAGAGGAAGAGAGAGTCTCTACAGCAGCAAGGGAGCTTCTTCTTAAGGTATTTCTCACTCCTTCTTTATGCTGAATATGGGTTTTCATATAGGATAGGCTTATTGCATGTTAAAGGTAGCTTTTTTATCATGTATTAACACTCTAGCTAGTTAATATACATGGAATATCTACTATTTTTCATGAGTTTAGCATGCTTTAGGGCTGTCCTATGTGTTTTTAAGCATAGTTGTGACTCTTGTGCTTCCGTTGTCCTTGTTTTAGAGTAGTGTTATCGCATGCTAGAGTTAGGATTTTTATCATGTTTTATTGCTTTAGTTGGTTAGTATGCATGATTTAGGTTCTGTTTATTTTTATTTTAGCATGTTTAGAGTTGGTTTTGTGTGTTTTTAAGCATATTTGTGAGTTTAGGGTTTTTGTATCCTTGTTTTAGGTTAGTTTCATACAGCATATTAAAGTAGGTCTTTTTATTGGTTTTTCTTCATAGTTGCTGTATATGTTTTGCATATAGAGTAATTATGATATTTTTGCATGCATGTTAGTTTATTTCTACAGTTTTTATGCATGATATGGTTCTAGGATCGTGATTGGGCTTACGAAAGTTTGCTGTTTTTGCTGTTAGCATGATTAGTGAATGATTTTAGGCCATAATACTATTCTGTCCAGATCTATATATCATTGTGTTTGCATGGTTTTGAGCACGTGTAAGGGTGCAAATAGGTGTGGTATTAGTCCTATGGCAAATAGGGCTACTAATGCTTGAAATGGCTAATGCTTGGAGCTATTACACTCAGGTAAGTGGGTGTGAAGGTGCCCCGATTCACCTCTCTTCCTAACTCTTTCTCTTCTCCCTCCTAGGGTTAATTTTTAATACAAGTCTATGGTTTTAATCAAGGGCTTCCTTAACCAATAAAATTCTGTTTTTATCAAGGTTTCCATTTTGTGGAAGTTTTCTTAAATTCAAACTTTGTTTATTTAACTCTTTTAATTAAATAAGGAAACCTAGGGTTTTTACCATAGGTTTGTATTAGGACTTAACCCTATTTCTAATCGAACTACGTGGACTTTGATCCATGTATTTCGTTACATGGTACGTAGGCGCTCTTCATGAGGCTCAAGTCCATTCTAGGATCCAAGTATCCTAGGTTTTTTTTTCAGTTTTCTTTTCTTTTTCTTTATTTTCTGTTTTTATTTGCTTGTTATGCATGGATGGATGAATGGAATATATGATATGCATGCAATTCTTGTGATGATATACTTGCTGATTTTTGTATGGAAAGATCTTAATTTAGCCTAAATAAATTGAGACACCGAAAGGGTGACATGGGTGCTTATAGGCTTTGCCTAGAACCTTCCCATGTCATAACTTAGCCTCTGAATCCCTGATTTCTTTGGTTTCCAAAAGACTTGTTTTTGCCTTTCCTTTTTAAAACATGGAATCATTCAAATTGTTTTCTTAAAACAAACTATTTTTAAGGTTTTCCTTGTTTCCTTTAAAAAATAAGGTGGCGACTCCTTTTCCTTTTTTTTTTCAAATCCAATTTTATTTTCTTTTCAATCTTGTGGGCCCAATTTCCGGGGTTCACATTAGGTATATGTTTTACGTATGATATGTGAAGAAATCATTCATGTGGAGTAATTTCTATGTAAAATTATCTTAGGATAATTTTTCTTAAGAGAGCTCGCCGTAAGGATGCTTATTTTATGTTTCTACATAAAATCATTATCTAATGCATCATGTTTTATTTCATTTTCATGTTTTGGATTGTTATATGATATTTTTATTATAATAATTCATATTTAGCATGTTTTTGATAATTTTATGCATGATAGTGTGTCTAAGGCATATAGGAGCATATTGGGATTTTGCTTTTCTTTTGATTTTTGCTTTTCGCATGATTTTTAGCATGTTTTAGGGATGTTTAGTATTCTGTCCAGATTTGAGTTAGGTTTTCTAATGATGATTTGAGCATGAATATGGTTGGTTTGAGCATGATAATTGCCCTATAGCATACATGGGGTGATTCATTGATATTTTCTCAATGCATTGAGATGTTTGGCATATGGTAAGTTAGTTCATGGTGAGTGTTGTATGAATTGTTCCTTTCTCCCTTTTAGGTTATTCTCTTTGCATTGAATCATGGTAAATCTTGAGTTTCCATTCTTTTAAAACTCTCTATTTTTTCGAAAGTTCCATTTTTTT
Source organism: Liquidambar formosana (assembly GCA_039720395.1). Classification (NCBI taxonomy): domain Eukaryota; kingdom Viridiplantae; phylum Streptophyta; class Magnoliopsida; order Saxifragales; family Altingiaceae; genus Liquidambar; species Liquidambar formosana. The sequence goes on along the minus strand of CM077824.1, from coordinate 28,664,006 downwards.
ATAAACTTTTTATTAAATGGAAACTTAGGATTTATGGTAGTTCATTGTGAAGGGAATAACCCCCTTCTCTATTGAACCACGTGGACTTTAATCCTTACATCTTTGCATGTGGGGTACGTAAGCACTCATTTGATGTTTAAGTCTGCCCTAGGATACAAAGTATCCTAAGTTTTCTTTTTCTTTTCTTTTTTTTATTATTTATCTCTCTCTATTGCTTTCCATATCTCTCATACTTGTTCATGGATGTTTATGATTGCTTTATAGATGTTTATGGATGAATGGATGGTTATGGATGATTTCTTTACATATGCATGGTGATTAATTAGGAAGTGATTGAAATAGCTCATATAAATTAATAGACCCATTTTGAGGCGATGTAGGTGCCTATAAGATGTTTCCTAGAATCTTCCCACATCGTAACTTAGTTTCCGAATCCTCTCTTTGCTTTCCCTTATTTGGAGTCATGTGTTTGGTTTTTAAAAGGTTCTCTTTAAAATATTTCATGGTTTTCCCCTTTGCCTTAAAAAATGAGGTGGCGACTCCTTGTTTGTTATTTTCTTTGTGAACCTTTAAAAAACATATTTTTATTTATTAAATCTCTACACTTTTTAAAAGAGCGTTCAAAACCCATAGTTCTAGTAAATATGGGGTTGAAGCTTGATGTTGGTAAAGCTTTTGACATTATAGATTGGCATTTTCTTCTACAAGTTCTTCAAAATTTTGGCTTTCACTCTACATCTTTTGTAGCAGGGGGGGTTAGGTAGGGGGATCCTTTATCCCAGCCATTATTTTGTCTTGCTGAAAAAGTATTAAGTTGAGGGCTCACCAATTTGTGTTTACTGGGCAAGCTTAAGACCATCTCTTCTCCCCGAGGGATTGCCACCCCTTCTCATATGCTTTATGCTAATGATATTTTCATTTTCTGTAAAGGCATAATTCCATGCTTGAGGAGTACTATGAAGTTCTTGGATACTTATGGTCAGGTTTTTGGTTAGATTATTAACAAGTCTAAATGTCGAGTATTTTTAGGTAAAGGAGCCTATAAGGAATTGAAGTAGAGAAATACTACAAAGCGGAACATAATGAATAACAAAAATCATAATTCAATTCCCTATAGCCCATGAATCTAATTGTGGTTCATACAAAACAAAAACCTTAACTAGAAGAAGATGGTAATTACTTACAAGAAGTCCTTAAGATGATTGATTAGAGCAATGAATGAGCAGCACAAGTGTCTTGCCTCCACGGTATCCACACCAAACAAAAGCTTTTAGTTGCTCTTTAAGTTCTCCTTAGGGTTTGCTAGAATTGAAGAACTAGAAGAGAGAGAGAGAGAGAGAGAGAGGGGGGGAGATGCTTCTCAAACTAGGATCAGCTAGAGAGAGAGAGTGTGTGTGCAATAATTGTGTCTAAAGCATGCACGCTAGTGTGCTATATATAGCCACAAGGGAGGCCGGCCATGGTGGGAATCCCACATTGTGTGGGATTTACAACTTCTTTAAATTGCATATTGACCCCTCCATCTTTCATCTAGTGCAAGTAAGGCCCAAAAGAACTTTTCTCAATGCACTCTTACCCTTTTTCTCATAACTTAAAGTCTTACTTTGCTTATCGGTGTGTGACCCATTGGGTTCACAACATCTAGTAGTAGATAGTAGCACAATGAGTGCTTAATGGAACACTTTCCATTAAGGGTTTAATTGGAACACCTTTCAATTTCCTAATTGATTATAACCAACTTATATCAATTAGGGTTTCTACTAACCATGAGTAACATCTAGCAATGACTCATGGTGTGATCCTAAATGAGGTGAATATAAATCATACAAAGAACCCTTCAGTTACAATTAAGGTTACAATTACATCTTTCCATCATCACAATGCTTTTGATTGAGCTAATAGGACATGAAAGTTTGTTAAGTCCCTAGTTTAATACTTTATGAACCTATCCAAAATATCAACTCATTAGATGCACTATGAAAACCCCTTTTCATAGTCATCCTACTATGTCCATAGATTTACATGAGTTAGATTTATGAGTGTTCTTGTGAAATATTCTTTTTCTTTTCCTAAGAGTAATAGATCCCTTATTGATCACACATATGCTTTCACACATGAAACAGTAGAAGCAATGAACACCATTGTATACCCCAGTGGAATATACAGTTAGTGCTATAAACTTCCAAAGCTTTACGTATAAAACAACCATGGTGTCTCATGTCTAAGGACTACTTGTATGACTGCAACGATAAGAAACTGATTGACAGGCAGGTAAAAACTCCATTCAGTTTATCTCAAATTAAGATGGTCACATTCAATGTACTTGTTCATATAACAGGCAACCACATGTTTGTCTTAATGTCTCCTCACAAATAACTTAAGACTAGCTATCCTCTTATAGAGCCAACATAACATGTGCTAGTCCTATGGTTCATTATTGTCCATCATAGTAAACCTTTAACCAGGAATGATTTAGGAGTTTGGTATAGAGATATATTGTCTTTTAATCACAACACTTTATGATTTTATATTCTCAATTCTAACTTCATGGACATATTATGTAATTATTAAGACCAAGAATAAATATGACAGAATAAAGCCTTTTATTAATTAATAATAAATGTGACATACAATATGTGAAATCAATTGATTGTTCATTATCCCTAAAGTGTCATCTCTATGATTGGCTGTAGGGCATACAACTAACAGAGCCATGCATAGAAAGCACTGTCATGACCCAAATTAATTAAGATGTGATCAATATTCATAAAACCAGTCTAATTAAGAAAATCATTTAAGAAGCACGTACGTGGATGACACGTGTTAGAAAACCTGTAAGTTTAATAAAATTTTTTGCATAACCCATACTTAAATAGGACATACCATGAAAAAACCTGTAAAGTATTCATAAAAATTTCCTGTCATCCATCTATAGTATTATCACATGCTAAATAAACCATATAAAGAGACCTACAAAATTCAAATGTTACAATCCATAAATTATTACAGGTTTAGTGCCCCATTAGTTGAATACAAAGTATTTAATAAGTACAAAACCATAATTTTAAAGTTCTTCAAATTCATAAAATTGTCCAGAAAATGAATTAGCATAAATATCCATGCTAACTCTAGTTAATCACCTCAAGGTGATGTCTACCTAGCTATATACTCATCTGAAAAGGTTTTGTAAAATATAGGAGTGAATATAAAACTTAGATAAATATAATTTTCATATGAAAATAACCAAAGTGTCATGACCCAAATTAATTAAGCTGTGATCAATATTAATAAAACCAGTTTAATAACAAAAATCATTTAGAAAGCACTTGGATGACACTGTCACACCCCATTTTTGTCACCTTAACTAGGGTACATCATTTCATGTAGGATTTTGAGTTCTTTTTGAGTCTAGTCTTTTGCATTGAGTTTCTATGGCATTGAATATCATGTGTATGAATTTTGAAGTGATTTGGAGTTCATTTCGATAGTCAATAAGAACTTCTGTGACTTTAAGGGCATAATCGTCTTTTAAGCCGTATATTTTCCATTTGATTTTGGAATAAATCCCGAGTCATTCCCTTGAGTTCATATGAGTACATAGAGTCTATATATAGGTTCAATTTCATGAATTAATGGTTTAAGATCAATTCGGTTCATAGTGGTTTAGGTTGGCTAAAAGACCCTTTATTGGTTTGCTCAAAATCGACTCATAAGAACCAACCAATTTTCTCTCATTTAACTTCAATTGGACTTTATTTACATCCTAGGTGTGTTTAGAAAGATCGAATTTCGATTGGGAAAGCATTCGGTTCGACCTTGTGTACAAACCCAGCTTAGCGACGGTGAGGCACCATGGTTAACCACCTTTGTAAAACCTAACCATGCACCCATGGTTAAGGATTTTTGTCCTAAAATGCTTAAAAATGTGTTCCCCTTCGAAACACGGTCGTTTTGGCTTTTATTTCGTCAAAATCGGACTTAATTTGACCCTTGAAAGACTTCCAAAAGGCGAAGGAGTCTAACCGAGGAATGCTGATGGGAGCCCTCGGGTGACCATTTGGGGCCAGACGGTCAGCCGTCCAAGCCCAGACGGTCAGCCGTCTAAGCCCAGACGGTCACCCGAGGGAATCCGTCTTTAAGTGGGATTCTACCTCTTCTCTCCCTCTTTTGACGGTTTCCTCCGCCATTACAACTTGTTTTCTCTTAGGAGTGTGTAATTTTGAGTTGTTTCAGCACCAAGAGAGTCTCTAATAGCCCTAGTGTGAACCCCGGAAATTGGGCCCACGAGGGATTGAGAAGAGAGAATGGGTTTTGAAAACAAAAAAGGGAGTCGCCACCTTATTTTTTAAAGGAAACAAGGAAAACCCTAAAAATCAATTTGTTTTAAGAAAACAATTTGAATGACTCCATAAAAAAGGAAAGACAAAAACCAATCTTTTGGAAACCAAAGAAATCGAGGATTCGGAGGCTAAGTTATGACATGGGAAGGTTCTAGGCAAAGCCTATAGGCACCCATGTCACCCTTTCGGTCTCTTAGTTCATTTGGGCTAAATCAAGATCTTTCCATACAAAAATCAGCAAGTATATCATCACAAGATAGCATGCATATCATATATCCCATTCATCCATCCATGCATAACAAACACATAAAAAACAGAAAATAAAGAAAAAGAAAAGAAAACAAAAAGAAACCTAGGATGCTTGGATCCTAGAACGGACTTGAGCCTCACGAAGAGCGCCTACGTACCATGCAACGAAATACATGGATCAAAGTCCACGTAGTTCGATTAGAACTAGGGTTAAAACTTAATATAAACCTATGGTTAAAACCCTAGGTTTCCTTATTTGACCAAAAGAGTTGAATTTGATAGAAAGTTTGATTTTGGAAAGAAATCCACAAAATGGAAACTTTAATAAAAACCAGAATTTATGGGTTAAGGAAACCTCTAATTAAACCATAGGATCATATTAAAAATATTAACCCTAAAGGGGGAGAAGAGAAAGGATAAGGAAGAGAGGTGAATTGGGGCACCTTCATACCCACTTACCTGAGCGCAATTGCTCCAAACATTAGCCATTTCGGACATTGGCAGCCCTATTTGCCATAGGACAAATACCACACCTATTTGCACCCTTACAAGTGCTCAAAACCATGCAAAAATACCAACATGCAAATCTGGACAGAATAGTATTATGGCCTAAAATCATCTACTAAGCATGCTAACAGCAAAAACAGCAAACAATAATAAGTCCTAACATATACCTAGAACCATATCATGCATAAAACCCTAGAAATCAACTAACATGCATGCAAAAATATCATGTTTACTCCATATGAAAAATATATACAGCAAACATGAAGAAAAACCAATAAAAGACCTACTTTAACATGCTGTATAAAAACAAACACAAAACAAAGACTCTAAAACCCTAAACTCACAAATATGCTTGAAAACATACAAAACCAACTCTAAACATGCTAAAATAAACCTAAACAGAACCTAAATCATGCATATTAATTAACTAAAGCAATAAAACATGACAATAAACCTAAGACTAACATGCAATAACACTAATCCTAGCATAAGGACAACAGGAGCACAAGAATCATAACTATGCATTGGAACCTATGAACTAACTCTAAAGCATGCAAAACTCATCATGAAGATCATCAATGTCACATGTATTAACTAGTAGAAACTTCAATTCATGGTAGAAATTACAAGCATTACATGCAATGGAGCTATTCCTACATGATACCTTTGTTTAAGCTTGAACAGAAAAGAGGAATACCTTAGAAAGAGCCTTTCTTGCTGCTGTATGAACTCCCTCTTGCTCTTGTGGATGTCTTCAACCAATGTTCTTCAAGGCTACAGGAAGAACTCCAGCTCTCCTTCAAGTCTCTCTCTCTTATTCTCTCTCAAACACTCAAGTTTTAATGCATAAAGTGGCTCCTCTTGTGCTGAAGCATAGGGGGGTATTTATAGAGTTTCATTAGGATTAACCAATGGCTAGGATTAAAACCCTAAAAATTAATCCAAGGGCTATTAGAGACCCCCTTGGGGCTTAAGTAACTCAGAAGTTACCAAAAATTAGAAGGAAACTCGTCCAAAAGAGCCCAAATACGTCAAAATAGGCAAGAGTCCGCTTCAGCAAGGAGTTAGAGTGAAAATAGGAAAGTGGCCTCGGGTGACCACCAGGGCCTGGGCGGCTAGCCACCTGGGCCCAGGCAGCTAGCCGCCCGGGGTTGGGTGGTCACCCAAGCCCACTCCAGATTTTTGCCTATTTTTGACTCCTAATGCTTCTAGAAGTGTTTTAGGGGCTAAATGAACTCCGATTTTGATGAAACAAAAGCCAAAACAACCGTGTTTCGATGAGGAATATGTTTTTGAACATTTTAGGGTGAAAACCACTAACCATGGGAGCATGGTTAGGTTTGAACAAGGTGGTTAACCACTATGCTCTACCTTTACTAAGCATAGGCATGCACATAGGGTCAAACCAAACACTTTCCATATCAAAATTGAACTTCATAAAACACTTTTGGGAGTAAAATGATGACTAATGAAAGTCAATTTGAAAATATTTGGTTGGTAATTGTGAGTTAATTAAAGCTAACCCAAATAAGGGTCAATTAACCAACTTGAACTACATCGAGCCATTTTAATCCCGAGCCATTGATTTATCAAATTGACACTAGAAATACCTCTTATGCATCCATATGAACTCCAATTGACAATTTGGAGATCATGCCAAGGTCAAATGAAAAGTTTGGGACTTAAAAGACGATTATGCCCCTCAAGTCACAAAAGCTCTTATTATCCCTCAAGATCAACTCCAAATTGAACCAAAATTCATACCCATTGTCCTTGGGACTCTAGAAACCTAATGCAAGTGACTAGACTCAAAAAGAAAACAAAAACATGCATGAAATGATGAGCCCTAGTAAGGTTTTGCAAAAATGGGGTGTGACAGAAGCCCCTCATTGGCGAACAAGTTACACTTGTGAACCAATGATAAAGAACAAACCATTTTTGACAAAAAGCCTCGAGAAATCACGCACTGATACCAACAAGGATAGGAGGTTGAAAACCTGAGACTGAGATAAGGAAGTGTACTCAAATCATGAGTATACTTAAACCACTGGGGGTTGATGATTGACAAGAGAAGCATATTCAAACCACTACGAAGGAACATACTTTTGAAATGGAGAAATATATTCTAGTCACGAATATATTTAACCAAGTGATTGAGAATGAAATCTGAGAAGTATACTCAAGTGATGAGCATACCATTGAAATGGAGAAATATATCCAAGCGATGAATATATTTAACCAAGTGATTGACAAAGACTGAGAAGTATACTCAAGTGATGAGTATACCATTGAAATGGAGAAATATATCCAAGCGATGGATATATTTAACCAAGTGATTGACAAGTGTGTTCAAGTGATGAACACACCATTGAAATGGAGAAATATATCCAAGCGATGGACATACTTAACCAAGTAAGTGACAAGTATGTTCAAGTGATGAACATACCATTGAAATGGAGAAATATATCCAAGCGATGGATATACTTAACCAAGTAAGTGACAAGTATGTTCAAGTGATGAACATACCATTGAAATGGAGAAATATATTCAAGCGATGAATATACTTAACCAAGTGATTGACAAAGACTGAGAAGTATACTCAAGTGATGAGTATACCATTGAAATGGAGAAATATATCCAAGTGATGGATATATTTAACCAAGTGAGTGACAAGTATGTTCAAGTGATGAACATACCATTGAAATGGAGAAATATATTCAAGTGATGAATACACTTAACCAAGTAAGTGACAAGTATGTTCAAGTGATGAACATACCATTGAAATGGAGAAATATATTCAAGCGATGAATATACTTAACCAAGTGATTGACAAAGACTGAGAAGTATACTCAAGTGATGAGTATACCATTGAAATGGAGAAATATATCCAAGCGATGGATATATTTAACCAAGTAAGTGACAAGTATGTTCAAGTGATGAACATACCATTGAAATGGAGAAATATATTCAAGTGATGAATATACTTAACCAAGTGATTGACAGGTATGTTCAAGTGATGAACATACCATTGAAATGGAGAAATATATCCAAGCGATGGATATACTTAACCAAGTAAGTGACAAGTATGTTCAAGTGATGAACATACCATTAAAATGGAGAAATATATTCAAGTGATGAATATACTTAACCAAGTGAGTGACAAGTATGTTCAAGTAATGAACATACCATTGAAATGGAAAAATATATTCAAGTGATGAATATATTTAACCAAGTAGGATAGAGAGTGAGGATTTGAAACTGAGAAGTATATTCAAAGGGTGAATATACTTTTGAAATGGAAGAACATATCCAAGTGATGAATATATTCAACCAAGTAAGATGAAAAATCAAGATTTGAAATGAGGATATATGATCAATTTATCAAGATAGAACAAGCATGGTGCAAGAGAAAAGTGACTTAACACATTGTCACTTGAGTTGGCATGGCACAGGGGAAATATATTCAACCCTTTTGAACATAAAATCAATTCAAAGAATTGATTTCAAGGTGAAATTTGATTGATTTTAAGCTCAAAAAGTGTTGAATATCTCATTTGGAAGGAGGTTTGATCACGCGTTAAGGCGAGACAACGCGAGAGAGAAAGCCAAAACAAGGTGGCTTGGGTGACCACCAGGCCTCAGGAGGCTAGCCACCCAGGTCCTGGTGGCTAGCCGCCCAAGGCTTGGGTGGTCACCCGAGCCTAATGCTGAAAAATTCTGGGTTTTTAAATACCCAAGTGCACTATTCATACCCCTTGTTCAAAGAACCCGAAAATTGGAGCTTCTCTCTCTAGAAAGCTTACCCCATTTTGCAAAATCACTCCAACACCCAAAGGCATTCAAATCCACACTTCAAGAGGGATTCATACACATGAAATAGCATCATTAGCACCCAATTTCACATCAAAAACAAGAAATTTGCAGCACTTTGCAAATCAAAACCCATTAAACCCATTTTTGCTCAAAACAAGCTAGTTCATCCACCATGGATCCAAATGAAGACTCCACTTCAAAGTATCCAGTCCTTGACTCAAAGAGTAGATACAAGGCACCAATATATGATGTTCCTCAAGAGAAATTGCTTCTAGAACCAAGGAATCATCTCTCTTTTCTCCATTCCAAGCAAGAGGTAAGCTTACCCATTTTAAACTTTTCTTTGAAATTTTCATTTTTGTTGATTGAAATGTATTCCCATGAACTCTCTATGAGTATTCCTAGCAATGTTTGCAATGCCCATTGATTTTGGCAAGGATTGGATGTGAAAAGAATTCAATTTGAAAACTTGGTGAATAGTGCCCACCAAGTGTTTGATAAAATGCTTGAGTAATGAAAGTTCATCCAATCTTTGTAAAATTGATGTGTATTGCAAGGCAAAATCATAGGCATTCATTTCTAATTGATTTTAGAAACAAAGCATTTTCATGAACTTTGAAAAACAAAGTTTGCTATATTTGTGAAAAACCCATGTTTTCATGAACAAGGTTTGCTTATTTTTTCCTCAAAAAACCACTTTGGAAAACAAGGTTTGCTTGCTATTTCCTTTGAAAAATCCATGTTTCCATGGTCTTGGAATGCATGGTTTACCAATGATCATGAGTTTGAAGAATAAAACCATTGTTTTCATAAACTTTCAAAGCATGGTTTACTTGTTCATGAGCTAAGAGACTTAGTTTTTTTGAAAAGCCAATTATCAATGCTTGCGTATGATTTTTACACTAACAAGGTGAATCATTCTTCTTGATTAGCCCAACTTCTAAGACCTACGCACAAGGTCTTCGATAAAGAATCTTATTAGGTGGTGGAGGCGTATGGAACACACCCAACCTTCCGCAAGAGAATCCATTAAGAAAGCGGGTTTTAGTTGGTTTCTTGACTCCCTATGGAATGAACAGTGGGATAGGCAAGCCCTCCTTGCCTTAGCTGAGCTATGGTGGGATACCACCAACACCTTCCACTTCAGTTTTGGGGAGATGACCATGACTCCCAAGGATTTTTCAATTATCACCGGTTTAAGCCTCAAAGGAAAGAGGTTGGAATTCTATGGGGATGCCAATACAGATACTAGTGCTTATCTCCTCACTATGTTGGGGATGGATATTGAGGCGGGTTCCCGCGGTGTTAGGAGGACATGGCTATTTGAGAATTTTGCCAATCAAGTAGAAGGTGTGGGAGTGGCTCCCGAGTGTATTGCTAGGGCTTTCATGATCTATATGCTCTCCTGCACTCTCTTTGTTGGTGCCAATGAAATGGCGCAACTGGGCTACCTTGCTTCCATGGTAGATGTGAACAAAATGGGGAGGTATAACTGGGGAGGGGCAGCACTAGCTACTATGTATAGATCCATGTCCGACATGTCTCGAGGTGTTTCCAAGAATTTTGGTGGGCTCCCATTTGTTTGGGAGGTAAGTAAAAATGTTTAATTTTTAAATTCCTCTCAAACTTGACTTAATTTTAATGCTTTTCTTGAATTTTGACAGATATGGTATTATGAATACCTGGGACTGTGCCGCCCCGCCCTGGATAATGAGATACAAGAATGGCCTATACTTGGGAACTATGCTCCCAACAAGATAGCTGTGCGTGCCCCCAATAGGCATGACTACGCCCATGCAAGGGCGTACTTGGCGAGCCTAAATGCTGACATGGTAATCCACCTTCCTCATTCTTTTCTTTCATTCATTTTTTATTATCTTGCTCATCATTTTCTCAAATTCAACAGGTGGAGTGGAGCCCATGGGGACTGTGGGAGGCTAGGTTGCCTAGGAGGTGTGTGTCCTGTTTGGAATTAACTGGGAAGAGGGTACTCTTTGAGGGTCCCTCAGGGCGATACTAGTATTTAGGGGAACGCATCCTTAGGCAGGTGAAAGGACGAGTGGATGCCGCTCTTACCCCTGTCTTGCCTCCCATGAACATGAGGCACACTGACTCTCTGGATGGGGATGAGCTGATGGAAGCTTTGATTGGATGGGATGCTGAGGAGTTCACCTCGCCCAATACCGACTATATGACTTTCTGCAACCAATTCCTGATGCGCCCTAGAGTCATTGGCTTCCCACCTCAAAGGGTGAGTTTCTATCCCATTTTTTCAATTATTGATTTATACGAGCACTCCTCTTAAACAAATTATCTATTGCAGGGCCGGCGAGCTCGTGGACATAGTTCCACAATAGCGTCCTCCACAGGCATGACTCATGGGGATGAGGATTATGAGATGGGGGGAATGGCACAGCCACCTCTCCCAATACTCGACTGGCAAGTGAACCTATGCAATGGGTTGGAGTTCATGAAGACTAATATTACTCACCCTGCTTTTGACGAAGTCCCCAGGATTGACCCGAGCTATGAGCATGTAAGCTCTAAGCCTTTTGCTTTCCTGAAAACCTCTTTCATCATTTATTAACCATGTTCATCTTTTAGGTTCCCCGAGAGTACGCACAGGAGTGCCTTGAACTCAGCGAGGGATTAAGGCGGGACCTTGTTAGGATGAGTTTGGCAAACTCTGTGCTAGAAGGACGACTGAATCCCACTGTAAGACATTCCCTTTGTTCATTCCAATCCTAGGAGTTAAAGGCATAACCCTTCTTTATTAATTGATTTCTTTGCAACAGGTCTCCACACTGCGTCCACCACAACCAATGCCACCCCAAAGGAATCCTCATGCTGGTCGTGGTAGAGGCGAGTCAAGTAGAAAGAGAAGAACCACGGGAGATCATTAGATTAGCTTAACCTCTTGCTTTGTAATCGAATGAAACATCTTTCTTTATGCTTTGTAACCTTTCTCTGAACATTTGCTTTGGTACTTTGTATGAGACTTTTGGAATTCCATGGTGGTGATTTACTCATGTTTTTGTGCAAAAACAAGCTCAAAATAAGCTTCCCAAGGTCACATAACCATATAGGGGTCAAATTAGGTAAAAAATAGGCAAAACTGGGCAAAATAGGAAAACTGCCTTGGGTGACCACCTGGGGCTGGGCGGCTAGCCGCCCAAGCCCAGGTGGCTAGCCGCCCAGGCCTGGGTGGTCACCCGAGCCCGAAGCGGAAATCCCACTTTGAATAGGAAACTTCCTATTTTGACGGGTTTTTTCCTATTTGAACTCGGATTTGTGACCTTTTCCCTATAAAAACACATCCAAGAGGTTCCTAAACCTACTTGTATTCATTCATTAGAAATTATGGAGGCTCTAGAAAAATTTTTAGGAGGGTTTTTGAGAATTATGAGTGCTGAAGCAAAATCTAAGTTCAAGTGCTTTGGCTTGGACCCATTACTTTCCTTGAGGCATGTGAAGCTTGAAACGAGCCTCTTGACTGCTGCTACATATTTTTGGGATCCCCAAATTCATGTGTTCCGCTTCAACTATGAAGAACTGTGCCCAACCATGGAGGAATTCTGCGCGTTGTATGGAGTTTCACCAGTGGGTCCTTTCATTCTCCCTACTCCTCGCCCAAGCTTTCTTACTTCTTTCTCCAACTTACTTGGGATTCACCAACAATATGCCTCCACGTTTGTAAAGGACCATATGGTAGACTTGACGAAATTGGCAACCTCTTTTTTGGCCTATGATAGTAAAGGTATTCTGAATTTTACCTTTCCTATTAAGCATGCACTTGCCTTTTGCCTTATTGGTCGTTTCCTTATTTCAACTGGTACTCCACATGTTCCCATACAAATCTGTGAGTTGATTCCTCTCCTTGCTAAAGGCCATAACCTGATTCCCATGGTATTAGCTGAAACCCTGAATTGCTTGGATAAAACTTATGAGGACCCAAAGGTTCCTTTAGGAGGTAGCCCCATTTTGCTGCAAATGTGGTTGCTTGAAAGGCTAAATTTCTTATCACCCACTGTCATTACACCATACAAGCCCCAGCATTACTGCCTTCGCTGCATTGAGTTGCCTGGAAAATTCTCATTGAGGGATTGGCTAGGTTACTTCCAAACCCTTTCATGGAGGAATATCAAGTGGTTCATCTTCATATGGGGCTGCAGTGAACGAGTGCTTCTGCGAACTTCTGGATGTGCCATGGTGAGACTCATAGGACTGAGGTCTACTTCCTTCTATTGGCCTTCAAGGGTTCTTCATCAGATGGGTGCCATGCAAACCATACCTACTTCCTTGAAAGGTGACTATCTTGTGGTGCCTGCGGGTCTTTCTGTAGTGACTTGGGCGAAGGATCGATGGCCCAGCAAGCTGACACTGACTCAAGTGACGAAAACTGATGGTCCATATATGATGAGCCTCGAGTACAAGGAATGGTTGAAAAGCAATTTGGGTGAGAGAGAGACTACTCGAAGAGAAAGGATTTTTGTACTTATCAAGAATGATGGACTTGGACCTTGCATAGAAGATATTATGAAAGTAGTGACAGCAGCTTATGAACACGACTTGAGGAAGAAAAGAAAACACAAAAGAGAGAAGCAGAAAGCTGAAAAGCGGGCTGCAAAGAAGCCCAAGAAGAATTGAAGACTCAATAGAATAGGATATTTATGGCATTTTCATAGTTCTTTTCCTTAATACCAATAAATTGCTATGTCAATCAATTTTAGTTTTGAATAAATTGCCAATAATAAATCAAATTTGGGATTTTGTTGTTTGATTTAGACCGCACCCAAGGTAACTTTATGGGTTGCCTACGTATCTCCATTATTTTTTCTTTTTTGCTTTTTTTTTTGTTTTTTTTTGTTTTTGTTTTTTTTTTAATGGAGAATCAGGTCTTACGTAGTTCTTATGCCTTATCTTTTGCCTAGGCCGCCCTCACGGGTTTTTAACCTAGCAGGCCTCAAACATGGTATTTCTTTAATTGATCCAAATTAGTTGGACGAGCGAACTCAATTCCATCTAAGTCCATGAGGCGAACAGCCCCTGCTGGCAATATTTCTTTGATAATGTATGGTCCACCCCAACTTGGCTTGAATTTTCCCCGCGGATCAAACACTGGAGCTCTGATTTCTTTCAGCACTACATCCCCTTTCTTTAGACCTCGATCTTTGACATGCTTGTTGAATGCTCTGGCAACTCTCCGTTGATACCCCTGAACATGATACAGCGCCCTTAGACGCCTTTCATCCAGCAAAGCTAACTCATCATAACGGCTCTTAACCTAGTCCACTTCTGTTATCTGGCTCTCTACGGCAACCCTTAGTGAAGGAACCTCCAATTCAACTGGCAACACGGCCTCCATTCCATAAACTAGAGAGTAAGGGGTAGCCCCTGTTGATGACCTTATTGATGTTCTGTAACCCCATAGAGCCAACGGTAACTTCTCATGCCAGTCTGTGTGTGAGTCTGCAGTCTTCTGCAGTATCTTCTTGATGTTCTTGTTAGCCGCTTCCACTGCTCCATTAGTCTGAGGACGATATGGTGACGACAGATGGTGAACTATGCCGTACTTTTGCAAGAGCTCATGGGTTTCTTTCTGAAAGTGCTGGCCATTGTCTAAGATAACTTCATGCGATACCCCATATCGATAGATGATGCTGTGCTGTATGAACTGTGCTACCTTCTAGGAATTCAAGGTCTTGAAGGACGCTGCTTCCACCCACTTAGTGAAATAATCGATGGCAACCAGGATGTATTCATGCCCATTTGACGCCTTTGGCTTGATTTGTCCGATGATATCTATCCCCCATACTGCGAATGGCCATGGTGACGACATACTTGTTAAAGGCATAGAAGGCAAATGTTGTCCACTAGCGAACAGTTGGCATTTGTGGCACTTCTTGACATGTGCGTGGCAATCTCTTTCCATGGTAGACCAATAATAGCCTAGCCTCATGATTTTCTTAGCCAACATATAGCCATTCATATGCGGAGCCCCTGTCCCTTCATGGATTTCTTTTATCAGATGCTCGGCTTCTTCCTCGGTGACACACAACAGGTAGATACCGTCGTATGATCGCCGATATAACTTTCCTCCACAAAGTACATAGTGACTCGCCAACCGCCTTAGGGTTTTTCTGTCGATACGAGATGCTCCTTCTGGGTACTCCCTTTCTTCAATGAACTTCTTTATGTCATGGAACCATGGGTGGCCATCATTCACTTCTCCTCCTCGGATTGCACAACAGTACACAGGCTTGTCTTGGCATTCTATTACCAACGGCTTCACATTTCCCTCTTCAGGTATCTCCACCATGGATGCTAGGGTCGCCAGGGCATCGGCGAACTGGTTCTTGTTTCTTGACAAGTAGTTGAACTCTATCTCTGAGAACTCCTTGGTTAGAGCTTCCAGGTAGGCATGGTAGTGCAACAACTTCTCATCTCGAGTTTTCCATTCCCCTTTTATCTGACAAATGATTAGCACCGACTCCCCGAACACTTCCAATTCTTTGATCCCCAATTCAAGTGCGGCTTCCAATGCTAGGATACAGGACTCATACTCAGCAATGTTGTTGGTAGCTTCAAACCCCAACTTGATCGCCGACGGTGTGAATGCTTCTTTAGGTGAGACCAGCAGGACTCCTATCCCATAACCTTTCTTATTGGCTGCCCCATCGAAATAAACTTTCCAAGTCTTTTTGCCGATTTCTAGCACGTCCTCGTCTAGGAACTGATCGTTGAACGGAGCGGATGATGACACAGGACAGCTAGCTAGGTAGTCTGCGATGATGCTCCCCTTGATAGACTTCTGATTCACGTACTTGATGTCAAATTCATTGAGGAGAATTGACCATCGAGCAGTTCTGTATGACAATACTGGCCTCTCTATCAGGTACTTCAACGGATCCATGCGACTTATCAAGAACACTTCGAAGGACATCATATAGTGTCGGAGTTTCTGCGTCGCCCATACTAGTGCCACACAAGCCTTTTCAATGGCATTGTACTTCACTTCATAGTCTGTCATTTTCTTGCTTAGGTAGTAGATGGCATTCTCCTTTGTAGACCCTTCGAGATATTGAGCTAGCATAGCTCCGGTCGCGGTTTCGGTGACCGTTAAGTATAACAAGAGCGGTGCACCTTGCCGTGGGGGAACTAAGATTGGAGGATTGCTCAAGTATCTCTTAATGGTCTCAAAGGCCTCTTAGCATTCTTCATTCCATACTTTTGGCACACCTTTCTTAAGCAATTTGAAGATTGGTTCGCAAACCATGGTCAAGTTGGGGATGAATCGGCTTATGTATTGAACCCTTCCCAAGAAACCCCGGATCTGCTTCTCAGTGCTAGGTGGCTCCATCTCCACAATAGCTTTTATCTTCCCTGGGTCCACTTCGATTCCCCTCTGAGTGATCATGAATCCCAATAGCTTGCCTGCAGTGACACCAAAAGCGCACTTCTGTGGGTTTAAACGAAGATTGTACTTCTTAGCTCGCTCTAGGAATTTCTCTAGTGCCTTAAAATGCCCTTCCCTATCCACGGACTCCACGATCATATCATCGACATAAACCTCGACTTCCTTATGGATCATATCATGCAATAAGGTCGTTGCTGCTCTTTGGTAAGTAGCCCCAGCGTTTCTTAAGCCAAAAGGCATTACCTTGTAACAGTACGTTCCCCATTGCGTGATAAAGGCTGTTTTTTCCATGTCTTGAGGTGCCATCTTTATCTGGTTATACCCGGAGAATCCGTCCATAAAGGAGAGGAGTGCATGTCCCACTGTGCTGTCCACCAACACATCGATATGTGGTAAAGGAAAGTCATCCTTAGGGCTCGCGGCGTTGAGATCTCGGAAATCGACACACATCCTCACTTTCCCATCTTTTTTAGGCACAGGCACTATATTCGACAACCACTCGGGGTACTCCACAACTTGGAGGAAACCCGCGTCTAGTTGTTTAGTTACCTCTTCTTTTACTTTTAGAGCCCATTCTGGTTTTAATCTTCTGAGTTTCTGCTTTATCGGCTTCTTTAGGGAATTAGTGGGGATATAGTATTGCACAATATCGGGGTCAATGCCAGGCATGTCTTCATAAGACCATACAAAAGCCATAATATTGGCTTTTAAGAGAGAGATCATCTTTTCTTTTTCAACGGGGGAGAGGGTTTTCCCAATTTTAACTATTCTTGGCAATTCATTCGTCCCTAAGTTGATTGATTCCAATTCATCCATATTAGGTTCGGTGATGCCCCTTTTCCTTTGCTCAACGAGCTCCGGGGGGACATCGTTCCTAGGATCTATATCCATGCCATAAATATCCATAGAGGAGAGAAAGGAGACACTGCATATATAGAGAAAGAAAGCACATTTTATTGACTAGGAATAGTGGGAACAACACACAAAAGAAGGAAAACAAACAAATCTGTATCAATACCATGACTCCACAAAGAGAGTTGAGTAGGTACATCTTATTGAATTAGGGAAATATTACTAAACTAAGACACCTACAAGCTGCTATCAGGTAGGCCAAGATTTTCTTCATGGAGCTCTACAATGACACCACATTCAAGGTACCAATTCAGGAGTGGCACGGTAGCATGGCTAATGGACGAACCCTGGAATTCTTCAATGGTCGAGTCTTCCACGGTGAGGATCATATCTTGGAACATTTCAGCCATAGCCCCTGCGTCAAGGTTCTCTGCCCAGTCTTCTTCTTTCTTTTCCCAGAACTCATCATTGATGGCTTCATCATCCACCCTTTCAGCTGTGATTGGATACCATTCGGTGAAGAAAATTTCAAAACCCAGAACTCGGATCTTGGTAGCTTGGTCAAAGGTGGGTTCTAGAAACCCGCAATATAGAAAATCATCCCCCTCTTTGACGAAGTAACCATTCAAAGTAGGTTGGTATGGCGAGATTCTCAGGTCTGGCACCCTTCCCTCGGCTTTGGCTCTTACTTTCTCTTTATTCCTCTTCAACATTTCTGCATGATCATTTCTGGAGGGCTCATATCCTAGCCCGAAGGTGTATGAGGTGACACGGCTCTGAATAGACGTGGGGATCCCTTGTTGGCGACGCCCTAGCCCCATGCCTGGAAAGAAGCTCATTCTTCTCATGATCTCACCAACGTGCAAGTTGCCATGGGGGCAAAAGTCCAAGGGTATTAATTCACCCTTCTCGAGCTCTTTCTCAATGCATTGGACATAGTCAAACCCGGATAATGGCACCGCCGCTGATTCTGGTTGTATCTCACATATAGGTACGCCTGCGAGTTTCAATTCATAGTCCCCTTGAAGCATTACTATGGTTCCTTCATAAGGAAACTTTACCTTTTGATGGAGTGAAGACGGCACAGCCCCAGCAGGATGGATCTAAGGTCGGCCCAACAGCAAGTTGAAACATGACGGCACATCCAACACTTGGAATTCCACCCTAAATTCAGTGGGTCCCATGATAAGAGGCAAAGTAACCACCCCTATTACTTCTCGGCGGGTGTTGTCATAGGCTCTTACAGTCTGCCCAGATGGCGTGAAATCGGTGGGTCCCAAACCCAAAACAGTAGCAGTTCGGAGAGGACATACATTCAGTGCAGACCCATTGTCGATAAGGACGGTAGGAACCCTCTTCCCCATGGTGTCAACGATCACATAGAGAGCTTGAGAATGGCTTGGCCCGCTTTTGGGTAGGTCCACATCGGTGAACACGATGGTTGAGTTTTTGGGAGTTGGATTCACCAAATGTACCAATCCCTCGGGAGATGTGTCAACAGGCACTTGTATCTGATTCAGCAGTTTCAACACGGTCTGTCTGTGCTTGTGCGAGGCCATGAGCAAGCCCCAAATAGTGATGTTGGCATTGGTTTTCTTCAGCTGCCTCAACACTTCGTCCTCTTCTTCTTGCAAGCTAGGTTGCCTCTGCCCTTCCAAATCTTCCAATGGATTCTCAGATTCTAGGTGGGGAGGCTTGAAATGACGACCCCCTCTGGTTATATGGTCTAACTCATCATCACTAGCCCATATGTCATGGACTTCCTCGGAGTCATTCATTAAGTCATCCCATTCTATCATGTCAATGCTCTCCATTTCTGTCGGCAAGTCATCCCAACCTATAGGGACTATCGGCTCATCTGATATTGGACTTGGGCTTGAGTACAGTATATAGTAGTCAAATTTCCCCGACGATTCACCTAATAGGCCAACTTGAGGATCCCCTGCTTCATATCTTTCTTTCAGCTCTTGTTGGATAGATTTCTTTGGCAATAACAAAACCTTTTGGTCAATGAGGTCTTGAATGATCTTCTTTAGTATAGAACAAGCCTCGGTGTCATGGCCGGGTGCACAATGGTATTGGCAATATTGGTGAGGGGTTGAGGGCCTTGGCTTTGGTGGAAGTGGCATGATAAGGCTGTTATTGCGGCAAATGGTGAAGAGACGGGTTAAGGTCTTGGGGAGTGGAGTGTATTGTCTTATGGGATGGCGAGGGCGAGAGGATTCAACCCCAATGGCATTTATGGTGTTAGGTGGGGGTGTGTTGTTATGAGATGGGAGAGGATTACGGGTGACATTTGGACGGGTTGGCGGTGAGATGACTTGTTTGTCAATGAGGTCTTGGACTTGATGGCGAAGGCGAACACAACGATTGGTGGCATGGCCTTTGGATTGGTGGTACTTGCAGTACTCATTCTCGTTGTAGTTCCTAGGTAAGGGATTTGGTGGGGGTCTTGGGTCGAGTGGCTTCAATAGGTTACGGCTTATGAGCTTTTCAAGGAATCTTTCGAATGGCATGAATAGGTCGGTGAATTGGCGAGGTGGGTTGACATCATTGAGAGAGAAGGGTTGGATGGGTTGAGTTATGGTGTTGACCTCGGCATTGTTCTTCCCAGTAAAGTTTGTCTTGCGACTCCTCACTTCCTCAGTTTTGATTGTCCCATCATTGATAGCATCTTCAACCTGTGTGCCGGCCCCAATGAGAGCTTTGAAATTTGGGAAATAATGGGCAAATAAGTGCTTGTGATACACGGGCAATAAGTTCTTAACCACTAGCTGAATTTGGTCCTCCTCATTTGGCCTATCCGTCATTCTCGACGCCTTTTGTCTCCACCTTGTAATGTAAGCGGAGAAGGTTTCATGAGGCCCTTGTTTGGTAGTTTCCAGGTCCCTTCGAGTGACATCCACCTCTGTATTGTACTTGTAGTGCTCTGAGAACTCATTGCATATATCTTCCCAAGTCCGAGTTCTATTCTCATCCAAGGACAAGAACCATTTCAAAGCGGAAGTGGGCAAGGTTTCATGGAACATTTGAGCTAACAGCTCGTCGGTGGCCCCTCGAGGGTGCATAGCTCGCATATACATCTTCAAGTGAGTTTTAGGGCAACCTGTCCCATCGAACTTTTCTAACTCCGGCATTTTAAATTGTAATGGAATGCGAGCCGTTGGAAACAGAGATAAAGTCCGCACATGGACCATGTCATCGGCCCTACGAATCCCTTTTATAGTTCTCTCCAAAGCTTCTACCTTGCTACCTAACACGGAATCACTGCTAGAACCTTTCCCCTTGGTTTCCCCTTCTAGGTTGGTGACCACAGGTTTCGAGCTACTTTCCCCCCTTGTCTTGGTGTTCTCATTGGATTGAGGTCCCTCTTCGGTGCCAGCCCCATGAGGTATACCCGAGGAATGGGCCTTAGAGCCATTTTGTTCAAGATCCGCCATCTTCTGTTGGTTCTCTTGAGCCATTTTCAATGCGGTATCGGATGTCTCGGCGGTATGGTCAAGCTTGGCCATGATGGCTTTCAGGCAAGCCTCAAGGTCAAAGTGTCCCTCACTAGTTCTTTCATCGGCCATGTCTGTCTGATGGGTAGATTCAATACTCACTAGACGCCCTTGCGGATTGCGGATCCAAGCTAGCACGTCTATGGATAGAAAAAGTTTTAACCTTTAGCCTAAGGACTTGTCCTAAACCTCCATATTTTCCTTAATGAACTCGGTCTCTACACCATGTTCAATTAATTCATTCCTTTTATCCACTTACCTTTACAGGGGTCATGGATTAAGGGTATGTTTAAAAGAATAGGGCATAGAGTCCTTCAATTAGGTTTAATTATTCCCCTAGGACTAGCACATCACAAACATAGCTTTACATCCTATTTCCTTAATTTATTCCTCCTAACCCATGGCCTTAACGAAGGCTAGGGTTTAAAGGTGTATGTTAAGGGCATAAGATATAAAGCCTCACACCACAAACACGGCATAGCATCATTACAAACAATTGTGGGTGCATAATGGTGAGACCATAGTGTCCTACAAGTCTGTCTATATGGACTAATGATAAGGGTAGGCTGGGGTCCTTCACTTGCTTGAGCAATCCTTATACCTAACCACATATGGCATCAAGAACGCCGCGTGGGTCCAGCAGTACGTGATTAACTCATTTAATATACCCAAGGTCAAGCCCAAGGGTACTAGGCAAGAGAGGTTGATAGCTTTCGCCCCAACACTTGGAATCAGGAAAACCAAGGTTGAAACTAGGCCGATCGTTGGCAAGGATACATCGAGGGACATCGATCCTAGCATGCAAGAGTTTGCGCACACAATGCAATAAATGAAAGCACACAATCAAGCGGATGCAATGTGATTGATTTTAATTAAACATAAGAAATTAACCTAGCCCAATTAAACTTTATAGAGTCCAGCCCACAAGATCCCCAGTGGAGTCGCCAAACTATGAACCCCGGAAATTGGGCCCACGAGGGATTGAGAAGAGAGAATGGGTTTTGAAAACAAAAAAGGGAGTCGCCACCTTATTTTTTAAAGGAAACAAGGAAAACCCTAAAAATCAATTTGTTTTAAGAAAACAATTTGAATGACTCCATAAAAAAGGAAAGACAAAAACCAATCTTTTGGAAACCAAAGAAATCGGGGACTCGGAGGCTAAGTTATGACATGGGAAGGTTCTAGGCAAAGCCTATAGGCACCCATGTCACCCTTTCGGTCTCTCAGTTCATTTGGGCTAAATCAAGATCTTTCCATACAAAAATCAGCAAGTATATCATCACAAGATAGCATGCATATCATATATCCCATTCATCCATCCACGCATAACAAACACATAAAAAACAGAAAATAAAGAAAAAGAAAACAAAACAAAAAGAAACCTAGGATGCTTGGATCCTAGAACGGACTTGAGCCTCACGAAGAGCGCCTACGTACCATGCAACGAAATACATGGATCAAAGTCCACGTAGTTCGATTAGAACTAGGGTTAAAACTTAATATAAACCTATGGTTAAAACCCTAGGTTTCCTTATTTGACCAAAAGGGTTGAATTTGATAGAAAGTTTGATTTTGGAAAGAAATCCACAAAATGGAAACTTTAATAAAAACCAAAATTTTATGGGTTAAGGAAACCTCTAATTAAACCATAGGATTATATTAAAAAAATTAACCCTAAAGGGGGAGAAGAGAAAGGATAAGGAAGAGAGGTGAATTGGGGCACCTTCATACCCACTTACTTGAGCGCAATTGCTCCAAACATTAGCCATTTCAGACATTGGCAGCCCTATTTGCCAGAGGACAAATACCACACCTATTTGCACCCTTACAAGTGCTCAAAACCATGCAAAAATACCAACATGCAAATCTAGACAGAATAGTATTATGGCCTAAAATCATCTACTAAGCATGCTAACAGCAAAAACAGCAAACAATAATAAGTCCTAACATATTCCTAGAACCATATCATGCATAAAATCCTAGAAATCAACTAACATGCATGCAAAAATATCATGTTTACTCCATATGAAAAATATATACAGCAAACATGAAGAAAAACCAATAAAAGACCTACTTTAACATGCTGTATAAAAACAAACACAAAACAAAGACTCTAAAACCCTAAACTCACAAATATGCTTGAAAACATACAAAACCAACTCTAAACATGCTAAAATAAACCTAAATAGAACCTAAATCATGCATATTAATTAACTAAAGCAATAAAACATGACAATAAACCTAAGACTAACATGCAATAACACTAATCCTAGCATAAGGACAACAGGAGCACAAGAATCATAACTATGCATTGGAACCTATGAACTAACTCTAAAGTATACAAAACTCATCATGAACATCATCAATGTCACATGTATTAACTAGTAGAAACTTCAATTCATGGTAGAAATTACAAGCATTACATGCAATAGAGCTATTCCTACATGATACCTTTGTTTAAGCTTGAACAGAAAAGAGGAATACCTTAGAAAGAGCCTTCCTTGCTGCTGTATGAACTCCCTCTTGCTCTTGTGGATGTCTTCAACCAATGTTCTTCAAGGCTACAGGAAGAACTCCAGCTCTCCTTCAAGTCTCTCTCTCTTATTCTCTCTCAAACACTCAAGTTTTAATGCATAAAGTGGCTCCTCTTGTGCTGAAGCATAGGGGGGTATTTATAGAGTTTCATTAGGATTAACCAATGGCTAGGATTAAAACCCTAAAAATTAATCCAAGGGCTATTAGAGAACCCCTTAGGGCTTAAGTAACTCAGAAGTTACCAAAAATTAGAAGGAAACTCGTCCAAAAGAGCCCAAATACGTCAAAATAGGCAAGAGTCCGCTTCAGCAAGGAGTTAGAGTGAAAATAGGAAAGTGGCCTCAGGTGACCACCAGGGCCTGGGCGGCTAGCCACCTGGGCCCAGGCGGCTAGCCGCCCGGGGCTGGGTGGTCACCCAAGCCCACTCCGGATTTTTGCCTATTTTTGACTCCTAATGCTTCTAGAAGTGTTTCAGGGGCCAAATGAACTCCGATTTTGATGAAACAAAAGCCAAAATGACCGTGTTTCGATGAGGAATATGTTTTTGAACATTTTAGGGTGAAAACCACTAACCATGGGGGCATGGTTAGGTTTGAACAAGGTGGTTAACCACTATGCTCTACCTTTACTAAGCATAGGCATGCACATAGGGTCAAACCAAACACTTTCCATATCAAAATTGAACTTCATAAAACACTTTTGGGAGTAAAATGATGACTAATGAAAGTCAATTTGAAAAGATTTGGTTGGTAATTGTGAGTTAATTAAAGCTAACCCAAGGAAGGGTCAATTAACCAACTTGAACTACATCGAGCCATTTTAATCCGGAGCCATTGATTTATCAAATTGACACTAGAAATACCTCTTATGCATCCATATGAACTCCAATTGACAATTTGGAGATCATTCCAAGGTCAAATGAAAAGTTTGGGACTTAAAAGACGATTATGCCCCTCAAGTCACAAAAGCTCTTATTATCCCTCAAGATCAACTCCAAATTGAACCAAAATTCATACCCATTGTCCTTGGGACTCTAGAAACCTAATGCAAGTGACTTGACTCAAAAAGAAAACAAAAACATGCATGAAATGATGAGCCCTAGTAAGGTGGTGCAAAAATGGGGTGTGACACCTAGGATCATTGTTTAATGAATTAATCTTAGCCATTGGTTCATGGGGTCAGTTCTCTATATAAAGAACATGATATTCAGCACATATGGAGGCCACAAGTGCACTTTACACTTAGAGAGAGAGGGAGCTACGAGTTTAGAGAGCTAGAAGGACATCAAGAGAAGGCTTTTCAACCCTAAGCAAGCAAGAGAACAAGGACTTTGAAGGCAAGGGAGGTTCTACAAGAGGTAAGCACTCTTTTTGAATGCTGAATATAGGTCTTCTCCTTCTCCTTTTCCTTTTTCTTCTATGATAGTTCTAGTGCATGTTGTAACTCTACATGTTAGGTTAATTCCATGCTTTTGTGATATAATATGAATGATTTTAAGATGATTCATGGTTCTATGTGCTTGATAATCTTTAGTTTACTAAGGATTTGAAAGCGTTACTCTTTTTGTCTTCTTAAATCATGCATAGTTCATATAGTTTATTCGCTGTGATTGTTGTCATGAGTTGACGCTCCTGTTATTTAATACATATGATATGAATGATATTCATGATGATTTGAGCATGTGTTAGGGTTGTTTCATATGTTTTAATGCATAGTTGTGAAATTAGGGTTTCGATAACCCTAAATTCACACAAGTTTCCTATAGCATGATAGAATAGGTTTTGTTTTTCTGTTTTTCTTCATGGTTATTATATATATGATGTATATAGAATAACTATGATAGTTTTTGCATGCATGTAGTGGATTTTTAGGGTTTTATGCATGACATGAGATTAGGGTTGCATTAAGGTCTCTATTTATTCACTGTTTTTGTTGATAACATGATTAGTGGATGACTTTAAGGCTTAATACTATTCTGTCCAGATTGTTATGTTATCCTTTTTGATATGCTTTGAGCACGTGTAAGGGTGCGAACAGGTGCAGTAGTTGCCTTATTGCAAATAAGGTCGCTATGGCTTAAGCTTGATATTGCTTGGAGTAAATTGCACAAGGTAAGTAGGGTATGAAGTGCCCTAATTCACTTTTCTTAACCTTTCTTTTCTCTTCTCCCTCCTAGGTTTATTCTCTAATAGAAGGATATGGTTAACTCTAGGGCTTCTTTCCACCCCTTTTTAAAAGTTTATTTCTTCTGTTGGATTTTTTATTAAGAATCATTTTATCTTTGAAAATCACTATGGAAGGAAACCTAAGGTTTACCATAACTCTCTATTAGGATTTAACCCTATTCTTTTCGAACTACGTGGACTTTGATCCGTGTATTTCGCTGCATGGTACGTAGGCGCTCATTTTAAGGCTCAAGTCCATTCTAGAATCCAAGTATCCTAGGTTTTTCTTCTCTTTTCTTTTTTCTGTTTTATTTTATTTTCTTTGTTTGATTATGCATGGATGAAATGGATGGATGGAATATATGTTATGCATGCTGTATTTTATTGATTGATACTGTTTTGCATGTGATTAAGTTATTAAATTAGCCCAATCAAATTAAGAGACCAACTCGGGTGATGTGGGTGCCTATGGGCTTTGCCCAGAACCTTCCCACATCGTAACTTAGCCCCCGAATCCATTTTCTGGTTTTAAAGACTTAGCCTTTCCTTTCAAAATGGAGTCATGTGGTTTTTGAAAATAAAACATTTTTATGGTTTTCTTCTTTTCCTTCAAAAAATGAGGTGGCGACTCATTTTTGTTGTTGTCTTTCACTTCTGTATTTTTTGCCAAATCCTTGTGGGCCGCGCCTTTTCGTGGGTTCACAGTTTGGCGACTCCACTGGGGATATCGAGGGCTAGACTCAGTTAATTTGATTGGGCTAAATTAATTTCTTATTGTTAATTAAAATCAATCATATTGCATCCGCTTGATTGTGTGCTTTCATTTATTGCATTGTGTGTGAGATTGTTGCATGATCACTCGATTGTCCCTCGATATATCCTTGCCAACTGATAGCCTAGTTCGACCTTGGTTTTCCTGATTCCATGTGTTGGGCGGAGCTATCAAACCTCTCTTGCCAAGTACCCTTGGGTATATCAAATGGATCAATCACGTACTGCTGGACCCACGCGACATTCCTGATGTCACATGTGGTTAGGTATAAAGATTGGTACAAGCAAAGTTGAGGACCCTAGCCTACCTTCTTAAAAGAAAGAATTGCATGTAATGGACCTTCTAGGACACCGTTGGATCACCTATATGCACACACTTTGTTGTAATGATATGCTGCCAAATTTTTGTGAGATGTGATGAGTGTTTGTGTTTGCTTTAAAACATGGGTAATCAAAACTTAACGTTCTGTGGCCTCACCCGCATACCTTTAACAAGTACCTCCACCCTTCACCCAAGGAGCTCCCTAGAAGAGGGAGGGGAGTGCCTAATTAAAGGTGTGTAAGTTGGGACCATTTAATCATGGGCTTTAAAGTAAAATGATAGGGGCTTGTTTGGAATGAAAGGTTTGATCAAAGGTTAGGAAGTAGGGGCTCATTTATCTTTATGTCCTTAGTATGTCACCTCACCCTTCGTCTTAAGGGACACTTTTAAGGATGAGGTGTCCAACTAAGGAGATATCATGTTTGGACCTGGCTCCTAGTTTGCTTGCACATGTTGCATTGTCATGCTTGGGGAAAAGAAACTTTTGATTGCTTTGTAATGGTTAATGGGTAGAACCTAAAGCTAAGTGACTCACTTTCATGTCTTTAGTATGTCACCTTACACTTCAAGGTACCCTTGGGGATGAGATGTCTAACTAAGGGCATACTTTATAAGACCACACTTATCAAATTTAGTGCAGTCATGGAAATCTTGTTAAAATATTTTTGGTCATGGCCTAAAAAGGGGAATTTGTTCTTGAAGGAGGGCTGGATTAAACCCGTGATAACTTATTAAGGTTAGTCAACGTGGGCTCTAACTTTGAACCCAAGATGGCCGAACAAACTAGCAATTCTACATTCAACCTCGAGGCTTGTCTTAGAACAATGATGGAGAAACTTGACCACACCATTATGGTATCCGAGACCGCGTTGAAGATGGCCCAAGAAATCCAACAGAAAATTTTAAAACCCGAATCTAGGGCCCCCACTTTTGACAATCATCAAGGGTCTAATGATTCTGAATCCACTGAGGACCCCAGAGGAGAAGGAAAGGAACCACCTAAGACTAAAGAAAGGGAGTCTAAGATTGCATTAAGAGAAGATTCGACCGTGTTGGCTAACAAGGTGGAAGCTTTGGAGCGGACCTTGAAGGGGATCCACAGATCTGATGATATGGTGGACATCCGTACTTTGTCTTTGTTCCCAAAGGCTCGTATTCCACTCCAATTCAAAATGCCTGAGCTAGAGAAGTTCGATGGTACGGGTTGTCCTAAAACTCACTTGAAGATGTATGTGCGAGCTATGCACCCCCGTGGGGTTAATAATGAATTGTTGGCCCAAATGTTTCAAGAGTCGCTGGTTAGCTTTGCATTGAAGTGGTTTTTGGCTTTAGAAGAATCTAGAACCAAGACTTGGGAGGATGTCTGCAATGAATTCACAAATCATTACAAATACAACACAGAGGTGGATGTGACTCGTAGGGATTTGGAGACTACTAAACAAGCTATGAATGAAACGTTCTCTTCTTTCGTTACTAGGTGGAGGATCAAGGCTTCTCAGATGGCGAACCAACCCAAAGAAGAAGAACAAATCCAAATGATGGTCAAGAACTTGCTTCCCATTTACCATGAGCATTTGTTTGCACATTACTTCCAAAATTTCAAGGCCTTAATTGGATCTGGAACGCAAATAGAAGATGCTATAGCTAATGGGACCATCGAGAACGAGGAGCAGGCTTATGGGGAATTTCCTTAGGTCAATAATGTGAGTGGTAGTCCTCATTAACAACAAGATCATTTAGTGCTTGCTGCTGCACCAATTTTGTCATGACTATCCATGATAAAGAGTTTAGGTTTTTGTTTGTTTTCTAGTTATTTGATTGTTTTCATCCTCCAAGTCAAATGTCCTTTGAGTCTTTTGAGTCCTAGTTCTTGTCGAGTCAAGATTTTCAATGTGTTTTTCTTCATTCCTTTAATAAGATATTTGATTTCAAGAATTCCATCGTCTCTCTATTTCTCTTCTTATTAATCAATTGACCGTCAAAGTGGCATGAAAATATTTCCTAATAAGCTCAAAAGCTCATTCCACTAAAGGAGCAAATGATTAATGAATTGTGACTAATTGACTAGGAAACATGGGAAAGCTTAAAAATGGTAAACATAAGGGACCACCCACCCACCATACTGCATGAAGACATTAATCAAGTAATTAAAGAAGGTCTCGAAGCCCTTACAAGAAGCAATTCGAAGATCAAAAGTAGAAATCGACTAGCATAGCTTGAGCTTTCCGAGATGTCTACTTCCCTTTCCTTTAAAAGAAAAAAAAAATCAAAAAAAAGAAAAAATTATGAAAAGAAAAGAAAAATGAAAGAGGAAAAAAAGTACAAAAGGAAAGGAGAGGGAAGGGGTCAACATATATCTAAGAGCACTAAGAAAGAAGATCAACAACAATCAAAAGAAGATTTTTTGATTAAGAAGACCAAATTATTCGTTCGAGGAATGCAAAGAAGAGTTCAAGCTAAGGTAGGGTGCTCCCTATGTGGTTATATGTAGAGCCTAGGCCCGCTAGGTTGAAAACTTGAAAAGGCAACCTAGGCAAAAGTTAGGTCTTTTGAAAAAAAAAAAAAATGAATGATGAAAAAAGAAAAGTGAATTTTCTTGAACTACGAGGACCTGATTCTCCACAAAAGAAATGTTAGTTTATTTGATTAATGTCTTGGGAAGATCAAAGTGGAGATACGTAGGCAACCCAAAAAGTTACTTTGGATACGGTCCAATTCATTGAAAAAAAAAAAAAAAAAAAGAAAAAAAGAAAGAAAAAGAAAGGGGCTTTGCACATAACCAACCATTAAAGGCAATTCTTTGTGACTAAGTTAAGAAGAAGCAGTTTCATTGATTGAATTAGTGAGCTTAAAATACTACATGCCACTGAGAAAGTTAATTTGATTAATTTTCTTTTCCAATCTGTTCTTGTATGTCTTTCTCAATTACTTCGTGTGTCCTTCCATTTTCATCCTTTGAGTCTTGTGTGTCTCCAATGGTCATCGACCTTGTCCTTTAAAAGCACTCATTCACTATAATCCATTTGTAAAGTCCATTAGATCTTGTCCTATCATATCTTAATTTAGACTTAGACTCTTGTCATGGATTTAATGATGGAAAAGGGGTAGCAGTAACTACTAAGGAACAATTTGCCTTAGTACGTTGTAGGCATGAGACTTTATGAGCTTGGGAGAATGGGTGTTGCTTTCTATGAACCTGAGGCTAATTTGTCTTGCTTAGCCAAAGAGCTTGATTAAACATGATACTCTACGAATTTGGGGGTTGATTCTACTTATAGAAGAAGAAATGAAATGTGTGCTAGGGCTAGTTTGTTTAATAAGAGAACCTGAATAAATTAATGAAGAGAAGGGGCTGAGGCTTCATGAGTTGAATTCCTTTGCACTAAGGAGAAAAGAAAAAGAAAAAGAAAAGAAAAGAAAAGAGGAGAAGAAGAGCCCGCTCGGTTGAAAACCTGAAAGGGCAGCCTAGGCAAAAATTAGGGCAACCTGCTAGGTTGAAAACCTGTAAAGGCGACCTAGGCAAAAGTTAGGGTTTTTGAAAAGAAAAGAGAAGTGAAGAAAGAAGAAGGAAAGATGAGTTTCCACTCTATACCTTGAAGAAGGATCTATGGGTTTAATCAAATCCTCTTGAAATGCATTGTTTCCTAAAAAGGCTTGACCACAATTTCTGAAAGAAAAATTGCATAACTGTGTTAAGTCCGGATAAGTGACCTGAAAAGCTTTATGAGAAAAATTTGATGAAAATAATGATTGTTTTGACATGTGTGAGTTGCATTATCTTTTGGCTAAGCCATAACACATTTACAAAATAATCAATAGGAACTTTTCCCTAATTATTACAAAGACTAAGTGAAAAGATAATTTTTCAAAGTGTGAAGTTACCAAAGTGATATGAGCAATTGAAATTGTTTTCCTTGAAAAGGAACTAGATTTAAAGAAAAGTTTTCACCTAGAAGGGGTATGATTGTTGATTTTGTTGCATGCTAGAAAAGCTTTGATAAAATGAAAATGTGAAAGGGTTAAGCTTTGTGATTTGTGCATAGGTTGATAACATTCGACCTTTGGAGTTTTTATGATATTGCTATTGAGTTGTTTGATAGCGTTTGATTTATGACATTTGTGATTTGTTTGAATAGTTTTCCCCACATATTATCCACTGGTGTAACTAGTGTAGTATGTGAAGACCTTTCATCGAACGCAGTTCGGTGTAAGCTATGGATACCTCATATTATTCACCGGTGCAACTGGTATAATATGGGAAGACCTTCATCGAACGCAGTTTGGTGTAAGTTATGGATACCTCATATTATTCACCGGTGCAACTGGTGTAATATGGGAAGACCTTCATCGAACGCAGCTCGGTGTAAGTTATGGATACCTCATATTATTCATCGGTGCAATTGGTGTAATATGGGAAGACCTTCATCGAACGTAGTTCGGTGTAAGTTATGGATACCTCATATTATTCACCGGTGCAACTGGTGTAATATGGGAAGACCTTCATCGAACGCAGTTTGGTGTAAGTTATGGATACCTCATATTATTCACCAGTGCAACTGGTGTAATATGGGAAGACCTTTCATCGAACGCAGTTCGGTCTAAGTTATGGATACCTCATATTATTCACCGGTGCAACTGGTGTAATATGGGAAGACCTTTCATCGAACGCAGTTCGGTGTAAGTTATGGATACCTCATATTATTCACTGGTGCAACTGGTGTAATATGGGAAGACCTTCATTGAATGCAGTTCGGTGTAAGCTATGGATGCCTCATATTGTTCATTGGTTCAACTAGCGAACAATATGAGAAATATGTGTGAAGAGTTCTGTGAAACTCATGAGGAGTATCTTTGTGTGTGAGGAGTTCTGAGGAGTACCTTGGTCTGTGAGGAGTTCTGTCGAACTCATGAGGAGTATGATTGTGTGTGGAAGCTAGTTTGTGTGTGACGAGTTCTATGGGTAGGTGGCTTCCGACCTATAGAATTTAGTGACATGGTCACCTTCTTTTCCATATGTTTCCCCAGTGGGTATTAATGAAATTAATTTTACCAAGCAAAAATGGGTTGTTCTTCTATCATTGGTTCACAAGTGAAACTTATTCACCAATGAAGGGCTTCTGTCACACCCCATTTTTGTCACCTTAACTAGGGTACATCATTTCATGTAGGATTTTGAGTTCTTTTTTAGTCTAGTCTTTTGCATTGAGTTTCTAGGGCATTGAATATCATGTGTATGAATTTTGAAGTGATTTGGAGTTCATTTCGATAGTCAATAAGAACTTTTGCGACTTTAAGGGCATAATCGTCTTTTAAGCCGTATATTTTCCATTTGACTTTGGAATAAATCCCAAGTCATTCCCTTGAGTTCATATGAGTACATAGAATCTATATATAGGTTCAATTTCATGAATTAATGGTTTAAGATCAATTCGGTTCATAGTGGTTCAGGTTGGCTAAAAGACCCTTTATTGGTTTGCTCAAAATCGACTCATAAGACCCAACCAATTTTCTCTCATTTAACTTCAATTGGACTTTATTTACATCCTAGGTGTGTTTAGAAAGATCGAATTTTGATTGGGAAAGCATTCGGTTCGACCTTGTGTACAAACCCAGCTTAGCGACGGTGAGGCACCATGGTTAACCACCTTTGTAAAACCTAACCATGCACCCATGGTTAAGAATTTTTGTCCTAAAATGCTTAAAAATGTGTTCCCCTTCAAAACACAGTCGTTTTGGCTTTTATTTCGTCAAAATCGGACTTAATTTGACCCTCGAAAGACTTCCAAAAGGCGAAGGAGTCTAACCGAGGAATGCTGATGGGAGCCCTCGGGTGACCATCTGGGGCCAGACGGTCAGCCGTCCAAGCCCAGACGGTCACCCTAGGGAATCCGTCTTTAAGTGGGATTCTACCTCTTCTCTCCCTCTTTTGACGGTTTCCTCCGCCATTACAACTTGTTTTCTCTTAGGAGTGTGTAAGTTTGAGTTGTTTGAGCACCAAGAGAGTCTCTAATAGCCCTAGGATCATTGTTTAATGAATTAATCTTAGCCATTGGTTCATGGGGTCAGTTCTCTATATAAAGAACATGATATTCAGCACATAGGGAGGCTACAAGTGCACTTTACACTTAGAGAGAGAGGGAACTACGAGTTTAGAGAGCTAGAAGGACATCAAGAGAAGGCTTTTCAACCCTAAGCAAGCAAGAGAACAAGGACTTTGAAGGCAAGGGAGGTTCTACAAGAGGTAAGCACTCTTTTTGAATGCTGAATATAGGTCTTCTCCTTCTCCTTCTCCTTTTTCTTCTATGATAGTTCTAGTGCATGTTGTAACTCCACATGTGAGGTTAATTCCATGCTTTTGTGATATAATATGAATGATTTTAAGATGATTCATGGTTCTATGTGCCTGATAATCTTTAGTTTACTAAGGATTTGAAAGCGTTACTCTTTTTGTCTTCTTAAATCATGCATAGTTCATATAGTTTATTCGTTGTGATTGTTGTCATGAGTTGACGCTCCTGTTATTTAATACATATGATATGAATGATATTCATGATGATTTGAGCATGTGTTAGGGTTGTTTCATATGTTTTAATGCATAGTTGTGAAATTAGGGTTTCGATAACCCTAAATTCACACAAGTTTCCTATAGCATGATAGAATAGGTTTTGTTTTTCTGTTTTTCTTCATGGTTATTATATATATGATGTATATAGAATAACTATGATAGTTTTTGCATGCATGTAGTGGATTTTTAGGGTTTTATGCAAGACATGAGATTAGGGTTGCATTAAGGTCTCTATTTATTCACTGTTTTTGTTGATAACATGATTAGTGGATGACTTTGAGCCTTAATACTATTCTGTCCAGATTGTTATGTTATCCTTTTTGATATGCTTTGAGCACGTGTAAGGGTGCAAACAGGTGCAGTAGTTGCCTTATTGTAAATAAGGTCGCTATGGCTTAAGCTTGATATTGCTTGGAGTAAATTGCACAAGGTAAGTAGGGTATGAAGTGCCCTAATTCACTTTTCTTAACCTTTCTTTTCTCTTCTCCCTCCTAGGGTTATTCTATAATAGAGGGATATGGTTAACTCTAGGGCTTCTTTCCACCCCTTTTTAAAAGTTTATATCTTCTGTTGGATTTTTTATTAAGAATCATTTTATCTTTGAAAATCCCTATAGAAGGAAACCTAAGGTTTACCATAACTCTCTATTAGGATTTAACCCTATTCTTTTCGAACTACGTGGACTTTGATTCGTGTATTTCGCTGCATGGTACGTAGGCGCTCGTTTTGAGGCTCAAGTCCATTCTAGGATCCAAGTATCCTAGGTTTTTCTTCTCTTTTCTTTTTTCTGTTTTATTTTATTTTCTTTGTTTGATTATGCATGGATGAAATGGATGGATGGGATATATGTTATGCATGCTGTATTTTATTGATTGATACTGTTTTGCATGTGATTAAGTTATTAAATTAGCCCAATCAAATTAAGAGACCAACTCGGGTGATGTGGGTGCCTGTGGGCTTTGCCCAGAACCTTCCCACATCGTAACTTAGCTCCCGAATCCATTTTCTGGTTTTAAAGACTTAGCCTTTCCTTTCAAAATGGAGTCATGTGGTTTTTGAAAATAAAACATTTTTATGGTTTTCCTCTTTTCCTTAAAAGAGGTGGCGACTCCTTTTTGTTGTTGTCTTTCACCTCTGTATTTTTTCCAAACCCTTGTGGGCCGCGCCTTTTCGTGGGTTCACAGACATGTGTTGGAAAGCCATTATTTTGGTAAAAATTTCAGCATGACCCATTCGTAAATGGGACATACCATGATAAAAACCTGCATAAAATAGTCATAAAATTTTCTGTCATCCATTATGGTATCATCACATGCTATATGCACCATATAAGAAGACCTACGAAAATAAAATATTACGATAAACCATAAGTTATTACATGTTCATTGCCCAATGGTCGAATACAAAGTATTTAATTATTACATCCAAATATTATAGTTCTCTAATAAACTCATAAAATTGTCCAGAAAAATGAATTAGCATAAAAGTCCTTGCTAATTCCAGCCAATCACGTCAAGGTGATGTCTCCCTAATTATAAACTCATCTAAAAAAGTTTTTTAAAATATAGGGGTAAGTATAAAACTTAGTAGATATAATTTTCACATGAAAATAACCAAAGCATGATAATAGCCAAAATAAATCATACTTAAAATACAATAATTTCCATAAATGCCATGAATGATATGCGACTCATGTCCATTTAACATATTCCATAATTACCAACCACTCCTGCAGGAGTTTTCGCGCGGAAACGGAGGATTTGAATCCACCTCCAAGAGGACAACACAATGTTCCTACCTAGAATCGGATAGTAGCCTTTGATTTGGGAACACAAGGATTCCTACTTGGAACTGGAAAGTACCCAAGACTAAAGGAATGGAAAACACCACTAAGTCCCTTGATTGCCAGTAGTCGAAATCTAATGACCCTTTAATATACTTTTACCAAGTATTTACTTGAATTCATTTCATACATTTTATACCAATAAACGTCATGAAAAGCATATAAACCTATATGCATGTCAATGATTCTAAAAATCAACAATATATAATTATTCCATAATTATATAACATGTTAGGTTATGTAAAACATGTAAAATATAGACCAACAAGAATTTACATAGTATGTACATTCAGAATATTCTAAAATATCCCATATATATCAACACATATACTCCCAAATGTGATATTCATAATTAGTGTTATATAAACTAGACCCCACAGTACATACATTACAAAATATACATGAAAATATACCAAAAAATCATGTGAACTTATAAATAACACAAACACACATTTTTATCCAACGTATATGGGCTTAGATCCTAACCCATTATCATCTCTAAGGTTTTAACCCATGAAAATTACACCTACCTCAAGTATGTTGCACCAAATGTAGAGAAAATGCATTAGGAGGGTTGAATCTAAGCTTAGAATGCAAGAACAAGCTACAAGCTTCACAAATCAAGCTTGATCTACAAACCAAACATGGTAGAAGATGAATTTAGCCCTTAGGAAGCTTCCTCAAGCATCAAAGTGAAGTGAGAGAGTGAGAAATCCATACATGCAAGAGAAAAATGAGTTTTTCTCTCTCCAAACACACCCTTTCTCTCTCCTCTCTCTCCCTTTTCTCTCTTTCTCAAACCAACTCATAATCCCAGCAAAATGATGGGGAAGTCGGGCTTAGAATGGGTTAATAATAGGACAAGGGTACATGCGTCATTTAGCACAATTAAAAAAAATTTCAACATTCTGGCAACCCTAATCGATCGAAGTTGAGGGCCTGATCAATCAGCCTAGACAGTAGCGAAATGGGGTTTCTAGCCACCCTTCAATTGATCGGTCTCAAGGCTCGATCGATCGGCCTATGCTAGTTTCACCTAGTAACGAACCGAAACGTGTACAATCGCTATTCATGTTCATACTAGCATGCATATAATGCAAAATGACAATAAACCACACGTCATGCATCATAAATAGCGGTCCAAAAGTCATGTGTACCGCACATGCAAGTTTTACTTGACAAATTACCAACTAAACATGTAATTAAACGTAATTAAATGGGATGGGTGTTACACAAAGCATGATAATATTGCCAAAATAAATCATGCTTAAAATACAATAATTTCCTTGAATGCCATGAATGACATGCAAATCATGCCATTTAACTTATTCCATCATTACCAACCACTCTCACAGGAGTCTTCGCGTGGAAACTGTGATAACCCAAACACTTGCCACCCTAATAATCAATTGATTAGTATGATTATTATTATTATTGTTGTTGTCATAATTATAATTATTATTAATCACCAAAGCTTTAGGATATATATATAACAAAAAAATTACTAACTTATTATATTAATAGGATTAATGATGTAATTAATACTTAAGATGTGGTCATTGCTTACATGGGGAGGGGATAGGTGGCAAAATTCTATGCATGGCTGAAAAAAAAAGAAAAACAAAACAAAAAAAAAAACCAAAACCAAAACAAACAAATCAGCCACGTTTGCTTGGAGAAAAAGAAAATGGCTTGCTTGGGGACAAAGGGATAAAGAGGAATCTTAACCAATTAATGAGGGGAGACTTCCTTTGACTTGGGGGGGTATAAAAGGGTTGATATTCAGCCTATTTTCGTGCTACATGAGCTGGTTAGAGAGTAACAAAAGAGAGAAATAGAGAGAAAGAAAGAAGGAGAAAGAAGGGAGCTCAAACCAAGAAAGTTTCAAAGCATTCTTCTACAAACCTGTGGTGAGATTTTTCATCTTTGAATGATATAGGATAGGTTCTAAAAGTTTTATGAGGATTGGTTGATGCTTGGTGTCACACCCCATTTTTGCACCACCTTACTAGGGCTCATCATTTCATGCATGTTTTTGTTTTGTTTTTGAGTCTAGTCACTTGCATTAGTTTTCTAGAGTCACAAGGACAATGGATATGAATTTTGGTTCAAATTGGAGTTGATTTTGAGGGATAATAAGAGCTTTTTTGACTTGAGGGGCATAATCGTCTTTTAAGTCCCAAACTTTTCATTTGACCTTGGAATGATCTCCAAATTGTCAATTGGAGTTCATATGGATGCATATGAGGTATTTCTAGGTTCAATTTGGTAAGTCAATGGCTCGGGATTAAAATGGCTCGATGTGGTTCAAGTTGGTTAATTGACCCTTCCTTGGGTTAGCTCTAATTGACTCACAATTACCAACCAAATCTTTTCAAATTGACTTTCATTAGTCATCATTTTACCCTCAAAAGTGTTTCATGAAGTTCAATTTTGATATGGCCTGATGATGAGTTTAGTGTGGTTATTTACGGATTATCCTTGAAGAATTAGTGCGAATCACAGCATGAGATTTTTGGTTAAAATGAAAAGAAAATTATTTTATTAAATTAGCCATTTTTATCATGACACTAACACGTGTACGTATGTGATGAGTGTGTGTACGCACATACGATACATGTGCATGCGTGTTAGCAGTCAGTCTCCCAATTTTTATAAAAGACAATTTCCTTTTCCTATTCAGATTAGAAGTCTTTTATCATTATAAAATACCTTTTGATTATTCTCCAAGGAAACCTAGTCCAGGAAGGAAAGGGAAACTCCAGATTTCAGCTATAAATACTCTCTTAATGTCTTTAAACAAGGGGGGAGGAGAAGAGGGTTTG
Organism: Liquidambar formosana; assembly: GCA_039720395.1. Taxonomy (NCBI): domain Eukaryota; kingdom Viridiplantae; phylum Streptophyta; class Magnoliopsida; order Saxifragales; family Altingiaceae; genus Liquidambar; species Liquidambar formosana. Next base: position 28,626,302 of record CM077824.1, on the reverse strand, counting down.
GAGGGAGTGAAATTCGTCATAATTCAGCAGCAGATTTTCTGAAAACCAGCAGTCGTATGTTAATCATAACTTTTTCATCCAAAGTCAGAATTTGATGAAATTGGTCTTGTTAGAAAGATAATTCAATTTTCTACAACTTTGTATTTCACAAGCTTTGTCCAAATCCAACGTTTTCATACCCAAAAACGCGATTGAAGTTGCTGCTGCTGCAAAGTGACGAGAATCACTTTTTCTTTTCTCTTGTTCTCTTTTTGTTTTCTATTTCTTTTCAAAGTTGAGTGAGTTTTGATCTCTTTGCTGTGATACCACTTTGACAAAGAGGAGGATTCGTGTTGGTTTGATTCACTCTAAAGACCTGAGGAGCCACGAACAATTACAAACACAAGGGGAGCCACTTCCTAAGGTATTCTCCTTCTCTATTCAAGCTTAAACTAGGTTCTCATATGGGTTAGGCTTATTGCATGTTAAAGGTGACTTTTTTATCATGTATTAACACTCTAGCTAGTTAATATACATGGAATATCTATTTTTTATCTACTCTTTAGCATGCTTTAGGGCTGTCCTTTAGGTTTTCAATGCATAGTTATGATTCGTGTGCTCCTATTGTCCTTGTGTTAGGATTAGTGTCATTGCATGTTAGAGTTAGGATTTTCATCATGTTATATTGCTTTAGTTAGTTAATATGCATGATTTAATTTCTGTTTAGTTTGGTTTTAGCATGATTAAAGTATGTTTTGTATGTTTTTAAGCATATTTGTGAGTTTAGGGTTTTAGAGTCATTGTTTCGTGTTTGTTTTCATATAGCATGATAAAGTAGACTTTTTTATTTGGTTTTTCTTCGTGTTTGCTGTATATGTTTTTCATATGGAGTAAACATGATAGTTTTGCATGCATGTTAGTATGTTTTAGGGTTTTTATGCATGATATGGTTCTAGGAATATGTTAGGACTTATTATTGTTCGCTGTTTTTGCTATTGGCATGCTTAGTGGATGATTTTAGGTCATAATACTATTCTGTCCAGATTTGCATGTTAGTGTTTTTGCATGGTTTTGAGCACTTGTAAGGGTGCAAATAGGTGTGGTATTTGTCCCATGGCAAATAGGACTGCTTATGTCTGAAATGGCTAAATGCTTGGAGCTAATTGCGCTCAGGTAAGCGGGTGTGAAGGTGCCCCAATTCACCTTTCTTCTTAACTCATTCTCTTCTCCCTATTTAGGGTTAATTTTTAATATGATCCTATGGTTTAATTAGATGTTTCCTTAACCAACAAAATTCTGGTTTTTATTAAAGTTTCCATTTTGTGGATTTCTTTCCTAAAATCAAACTTTCTATCATATTCAACTCTTTTGATCAAATAAGGAAACCTAGGGTTTTTACCATAGGTTTGTATTAGGATTTAACCTTAGTTCTAATCGAACTACGTGGACTTTGATCCATGTATTTCGTTGCATGGTACGTAGGCGCTCTTCGTGAGGCTCAAGTCCGTTCTAGGATCCAAGCATCCTAGGTTTATTTATGTTTTCTTTTCTTCTTTTTATTTTCTGTTTTTATTTGCTTATTATGCATGGATGGATGAATGAAATATATGATATGCATGCAATTCTTGTGATGATATACTTGCTGATTTTTGTATGGAAAGACTTTAATTTAGCCCAAATGAACTGAGAGACCGAAAGGGTGACATGGGTGCCTATAGGCTTTGCCTAGAACCTTCCCATGTCATAACTTAGCCTCCGAATCCCCGATTTCTTTGGTTTTCAAAAGATTGGTTTTTGCCTTTCCTTTTTTTATGGAGTCATTCAAATTGTTTTCCTAAAACAACCTGATTTTTAGGGTTTTCCTTGTTTCTTTTAAAAAATAAGGTGGCGACTCCTTTCCTTTTTCTTTTTCAAACCCACTTTCTTTTCAATCCCTCATGGGCCCAATTTCCGGGGTTCACACTTGGATAAGTTTTGGAGCTTTAAAGAAGCATCAATGGCTTCCCTCATACTTTGTTTGATTGGTTCTTCATGCACGAAGAATGAAACTCTATAAAAATTTTACCATAGCTTTATGATACTATAGAAAAGCTTCTGTATAAAAATTAGCCTTTAATACCTTGTAGGTTGTGAGAAATAAATTGCACAACCCGAAACACAAATATAAAAAACTGTACAAATTAATAGCTCTTTTTATTTTTCTGATATTTTTATAATATTCCACATGAAAAACTAAGCAAAATGGGCTTTTGAATCATCGAAAAAGGTTAAGAAATGAATTAGTTATGAATTTTTCAAGTTTGATAAAATCTTGAAAACAAACTGTGAACAGCAGCAGAATTTGCCTTGCGCGGGGAAGAAGAAGTGTAGAATGATTGGTTGTGGCAGTGTGCACCATGGGCCACGTGCACCCTAGTGTAATTGGCCATGTGGGGCCCTCATTAGGTGTTGAAAATATTTTTAAAAATCTTATAAAAATATTAGAAACTTATGTTTATAATTTTGTAACTATAGGAGTATGATAACATGGGTTTCAAAAATTAGGAGACTTTAACCCTTTTGTGTAGCTTGTTTTCAAACTTTGACTAACTCAAACAAAGTGTATAGAATTCTGATTGAGTTACGAATTGAACTATTGGATTCATACCAATAAAATTTACATAAGAGTATGTTTGAGGTAAAATGAATGTTTTAATTTTGGGTATTATTTTATTCACGTGTAAAATGACCATTTTACCCCTACTTACTAAAAATAGCTCGAATGGATTCCAAATTGAGTTTTGTTTGAACCTATGCAATTTCTATGAGAAGTAGAACACTTCAGGGACTTTTTATTAATATTTTTATGATGTCATCATAGTCCTCATATTTTTATATTTGCAATATAGCTCCTGCACTTATGAAAAAATTCCAAAATTTCCCCAAACTGAATATTTGGCTTTAAGATTTATGTTGAGTAGTTTAATTAAGATTGTTAATGATGGTAGAGCATAATATGAATGATAATTCATATTCATAATTGGATATTGAAATATTATTGAGATTAATTAGTGTACATGCGTGATTTTAGCATCCATATGTTGAGCGATATGATTATTAATGCATGTACAAACATGTATCAAGTTATTTAGTGATCTTTTTATGTGAAGTTGAATGCTTATACTTGTGATTGAGATTAAGATGTTGAGATGATAAACAAATATGTATAAATCTATTTTGTGACATGTTTATGTGAAGTTGCTATTACTTGTAACTGAGATTGAAATGTTGAGATGTTGAGATGAGACGACCGGGTTGAGAAAGCCCTGCAATTAGTGCACTAATATGCTACCCCATTTTTGAGGGCAAGAGGCTAGTGGGGTAGCATACACACATGATGAGCGGTGTGTGCTATGGTCGTAGATAGTATATCCTGTATGAGCAGACAGGTATGTTATGATTATTTTTGCAGGTTGCAGTAGGCAACAGAGGCATAGGTACGTGCAAATTTTTATATGCTTGAGTGGCATAAATTTTGAAAAGTGCTATTAACATCATTGTAGTATGAGATGTTACAGAGATGCTGTTAAATGTACGATGAGTTGTTGACATATACTAATGTTAAGCATTCATGGATGAATTATCTCATTGAGCCGTGGTTTGCTCACCCTTTTATTAAAAATTATTTTTTAGGATTTGGAAATTTATGAGCTGTTGAGAAGACATGAATAGAGGAGCATATTTTCCTGACTCGATAGTTGTTTTGTTTTGATAAGTTAATATATGTGATTTAATATCAAACAATGATGCATTGTAAAAATTATAATTTAGTAAATGAGGTAATAATGAAATTTATATTTATGTGACGTAATATTTGTCAACAAGGTGTCACTTGGAAGATGAATAGATAATGTTTTGAGCTGTCACTACCTCACTAGGCTTAAGTAAAGCTATTTTTGGGGCGTGACAGAAACAGCACACAAGGGTCCCTACCTAGGACTGGAAAGCTCCCAGGACCAAAGAAATGGAATACACAACTTAGTCCCTTGACCACAAGCAAACCATACCCATGACCCCTTTTAATAATTTTACCCAGTATTTATTAATTCCATTTCATGCATTTTTATGCCAATGAATGCTATGAAAAAAGCGTATAAATCCATATGCATGTCAATATATATCCAAAAATCAATAATATATAATTATTCCATAATTATATAGCATGTTGGGCTATGTAAAGCATGTAAAATATAGACCAACAAGAATTTATATAACATGTACACTCATGATATATTAAAATACCACATATATATCACCCTATATACTCTCAAATGTGATATTCATAATTATAGGGTTATGTAAACTAAACCTTTCAGTACATGCATTACAAAATATACTTGATATTACACCCAAAAATCATGTAAACTCATAAATAACACTAACATACATTTTTATTCAACATATATGGGCTTATATCCTAACCTATTATCATCCCTAGGTTAAAACCCATGAAAATTACACCTACCTCAAATATGTTGGTCCAAATGTGATGAAAATGTGTTGAGAGGGTTGAATCCAAGCCTAGGATGCAATAATAAGCTCTATGCTCCACAAATTAAGCTCCAATCCTCACCAAGTATGTGTAGAAGTTCAAATCTAGCTCTTAGAATGCGATTCCAAGCATTGAAATGAGGTGAGAGAGTAAAAAACCCAAGCATGCAAGAGAAAAATGGAATTTTCTCTCTCCAAACAAGCCCAATCTATCTCCTCTATCTCTCTCTCCTTCTCCCTCTCTCTCTCTAACACCCTCAAAATGCCAGCAAAAGAGTGAAGAAGTCGGGCTAGGAATGGGTATATATAACCATAGGGGTACATGTGTCATTTGATGCTCTAAAAAAATATTTCCAGATTCTGCTAACCTCGATCGATTGGCCTAGGCAATAACTAAATGACATTTTGGGAGCACCTTCGATCGATCGGCCTCAAGGCCTGATTGGTTGATCCTTGCTAAAATCGCCCAGTAACGAACTGATACGTATACAATTTCTATTTATGTTCATTCTAATATGCATATGATGCAAAATGACAATAAACCACACATCATGCATCATACATAGTGGTCCAAAAGTCATGTGTACCGTATATGCAAGTTTTACCCGATAAATTACCAAGTAAGCATGTAATTAAACTTAATTAAATGGGAGGGGTGTTACAAGCACCGTATTATTTCTTTGTTAGGTTTTCTTAAAGAGTTTGCTCCTTTTATTTATTTAGGTGTCCCAATATTTAAAGGTAAGCCTACATCTACTTATTTACAGGTGATAGCTGATAAAGTTAAGGTTAGATTAGAAGGTTAGCATTCTAAGCTCATTTCTCTTGCTAGAAGAGCTCAATTGGTTCAATAAGTCCTTTGGCCAATGCTATTGCATTCTTTCTCTATTTATGCTTGAGCTGTTTCTCTCCTTAAGAAGATTCAAGTTTGGGTCCATATCTTTCTCTAGACAAGTAATATTTTTTCTAAGAAATTGGTTACAGTTTCTTGGGCTAAAGTGTGTACACCTAAATCAGCTAATGGTTTGGGTCTCCAGTGTTTGAAAGCCCTTGAAAGCTACTTTTTTAAAATTGGGCTAGGAGATTTTTGCTTTTGATAATGCTTTTTGTGCTTTTATGAGATCTCAATTTAAAATTTCTTTGCATTCTTCAGTGTGCTCTTATAAAACTTCTTCTATTTGGCTTGGCCTTCGTTAGATTTTTCAGATATTTCTTTCCATTCTCAGTGGATTATAGGAAATGGTTTTCACATTGATTTTTGGCATGATAGGTGGCTTAGGGGAGCCTTTAGTGGATCAATTACATTTTTCACCTGGTATTGCCAAGTGTATAACCCTAGAGGAGGGGAATAGAGTTAATGGCTAATTTAAAAATTAATAGCAAACTTAAAATCAGATTATTGCAAGTAAAAAAAAAATTTAAGAACAAGTAATAAAGAGAGATTAAGAAAGAGAGAATGCAAAAATATTAACGAGGTTCGGTTTCCCCACCTACGTCCTCGCCTCAAGAGCTCGCTTGAGGATTCACCAATCCACTATATCAATCTCCTTGCGGGTGGAGATTAAACCTTTACACAGCCACAAATGATCTTCACTAACACTTGCACAAAGCTCCCTTCAAGAGCTATAAATCTCGGGTTCACACAACCCTTTTATTACAAGATGATATGATGATTGTTTGTGTACAAGAGAACTCTCACAAAGAGTATATGACACTGAATTGAAAACTCACTCAACTATGATTGATTTCACAATAAATGCTCACTGGAATATTTCTAGGGCTTGAGAGTAAATGATAGTGATTTTGTTTGTTTGATCTCAATGAATATTCATAAATGAGTTCTCAAGTCCTCATATATATAGCCCTTTGGTCATATATGACCGTTTGGGTTCAATAAATGCCATGAATTAGAGTTTGGTGGGCATTTATTGCTCAAAAGACCGTTTAAAAAAACTAGCCGTTATGTATTAGTCCGAGGGTTTCAGTCGTCTACAATAACATTTAAGTCGACTGAGATACCCTTTCAGTTGTCTAAAATGAGGCTACTAAAATTTCCAGAGAAGGTGTAATTTTAGTCATTTGCTATTGACTTTCAATTGTCTCAAAATGACTTTCAGTAGTCTCAAATAATGTTTCAGTCGACTCAAATGAGTCGTCTAAAAATTCCAGACATGAGAATTTTAGACTGATCAAGCTTTCAGTCTGCTAAAATGTTTCAATATGTTGAAACACTATTTTAGTCGTCTAAAATATCTTTCAGTCATCTAAAACAAAGTTCCAGTCGACTTAAAGATTATTTTAGTTGTCTGAAATAACATTTTAATAGGCAACAAACATTTTCATTGAGGCATAGGTTTTTAGGATCAAAATCCCTTAATTTAGATGTTCAAGTGGATTCATTTAGACTTTAAATGATGTGATATGTATGAACCTAAGCCCTTGCAACTTATGTGAGCAAGAATAGAGATCAATCTTACAAAATATAATCCTTATCCTTTCATAGTGAACTAGAAGCTTCATTTGATGATCTCTTGAGTGTTGGGCGTTCTCATCTTGAGTTCTTTTGTTGGATTTAATCTCTTGTTATGGAAAATTGATCCTTGGTGGCTTGAATAACTTGAATACCCGTCTTATATAAAACCATGAAGTTTATTAGGTCATCTTGTGTATTGTCATTATCAAAATCATGGGATTGAAACCATTAAGGTTAACAATCTCCCTCTTTTTGATAATGACAATTCATAGGTATATGACATAGGAAATAGATCAATTTATATGAGCCATATGGTCTCCCTATCAATATGCATGGTATACATTGATCAATTGGACATAATTGAGAATCAATATACATATTTAAGGCATTTAAGCAATGAAATGATTATTAGTAAACATAATATATGAGCAAAATCTCTTTTTATAAATCATACGCAATTAAGTACACATATTAACAGCTTAAATATCTGTCCAAACAACCTATACATCTTATAATCTCTTCCCATGGCATCATGAAAAAGAAATCATAAAGGAAATGCAGGTAAAGAATCCTGAAGTTGCTGCACCATTCGATCCTGAGTATTCTTGAGGTCATCGATATCAGCACTCATAATGTCGACACGATCATGCAATCCCTTCATCTTCTCTGTTAGATATGTCTTTATGTCGAGCATTTGTTTGGAGATGGATGTGAACATCTCTCAAACAGTAGCAGGTGGAGTAGGAGGCACAGGGGTAATGGGAGTGGAAGGAGTGGTGGGTGTGGTAGGAGGGGTAGTGGGAAGCATAGTGGAGGTAGATGGGGTAGTGGTGGTGTCAACTGCCAAGTTCTCAACATGGGTTTCAGCACCTAAATGCCCAACCTTTAAATCCTCATCTCCTAGTGGAGCTTCTGGTGTAGTGCCCTATTTTACCCAAATGCCGTCCCTCAACTCATATTTCATCAAACTCAACATGGTTTTGTTGATGCGATCGCGAAAACTTAGTTTGAACTCATCAATTCCCATCAAAGGCACTTTGAAGTACTGAAAAATGGCTGTCAGTGCTACTCTATAGGGCAAAATGCTTTTGCCTTCTCCTTTAGTGCTCTTGGAATCACTTTTGGTCTTTTCAACACAGGACTTCATGTGATAGAGCATTAAATGCCCTAAATTAATAGGCTTTCCTGTTAAAATGCATCAAAGCAAACAGATGTCCATGTAGGATACATGACCCTTTCCTCCTCCTCGAGGCACAAGTTTATAGAAAATGATTTTGTGCAAAAGATTGAGTTCGAGAGACAAATCTTTGAGTTGAGGTTTAAAGGGTTTAGAAATATCATCACGGGCAAGAATAAGTTTGAGAGTCGTGATATGATGAAAACCCTCAACTCTAGGCTAATCATAGGTGCCCGAGATAGTAACCCCACCTTGAGGAGTTTTGAAAATAGAGTTTGATATAGAATCATATAATACAATGGGTTTCCCATTGACATATGAGAGACATTTGGAAGGATTTGTCATGGTAAAGTTTATGTAAAATGTATGATCAAGGGTAGGAAAGCAAGGAAGAGATAAAGAAACAAAATCCAATAATCCTTTATGTGGGCACTACGCCCTAAAGAGAAACATTTTAACCACCGCGATGGTTCGAGAATACACAACTAGCCTCAAAAGACTAATCACGGAGAGGATTCGCCACCCAATTACTATCTGGGAACAATGAACCCTAGTAGGTCCAGCTCGTCATAACCAGAGATTCGGGTTCAGAGCTAGGGTACATCATTGGGAAGGTGTTAGGCACCCGACAATGCCCGGTCAAACCCGGCCCCCACACGTAACTATTGGCCATAATTAACTTGATATTCAATTAAAGATCTCCTGTTAGCCCTGTTTCAATAACCCACATACATGCTAGACAATAATAGTGAAGACACGAGACTCTCTGACTACTATCATGCAGAAAACCCTAGAAAGCAAAAGGCTGTCTACCTTAACTGGGGTGCGTACGCATCAATGGGAAGTGCGTACGCAACTGATAGGAATATCTCAGATTCCAGAAAACAGAAAACAATCTAAACTAACCCTGGAATTAAGTATCTAGAATACTGCAAACAGGTAAAATCACTACGAAATCATGAGAATGAATATTTGCCTAACATATTAAATTAACATCATTAAGTGATATTACCTACGGTAAGCAGGCAGTCGGTCCTATTCAGATTCAACCGACTCCACTATCATGGCATGATGTACAATGATTATGCAACTTATTCATCCTGAGCATGCATTCTAACATCATATTTCACCCATAATCATGCATAATAAATAAAACACATCAACCAGCATGCATATGATTATACCAACATTACTTCAATCATGCATAACCACAATTCACGAAACTAAATGGAAATTGTAGAGAATTACCTTCAGGTTTATTCGCCTTTGGTCTCGATCGGTTCTCCTTTGTAGTCCTTTGGAATCACAGCTCTCCTTTAAGCAATTCTCCCTCTCCTAGTATCCCAGAGTCGTCTCTCCCTCCTATTTCTTTTCTCTATTTTCTGAATTTTTCAAATCCCCTCTACAGAATTATAATGGTATATTTATAGGGTTTGCTAGGGTTCCTGGGAGTCCCTCCCCGGATTGCTCTCTCTTCCCTATCCCAAATGGACTCTAACTCCCGGGTTGGACAGTCCTCGCAGACAGGGAAACATGGTTTTAGAAAAATAAGGTTTGGTACATACGCAACCCAAGTACTTGCTTACGCCTGATGCGTACTCATCCAGTGGGGATGTGTACGCATGGGTTCTTTGTGCAATTTTGCTGAAGTCTTGCTATGATTTCGCGGGCCAGCTCAGGATTATTTCACGTGCTTTAGGTCGAGAAATAATTATCATCATTGGGATAAAAAGGATTTTGGAATTATTAGGTGGTACGAAATGGGGTGTCTACAGTTGCCCATTTTTCGATGTTACTCACTCAACAAGTTACATCGAAAGACTTTATAGATCGGACCGCTTTGACCAACTAATGATTCAAAATCAAAGCTCAAAACAGCAATTCGGGTCGAAATTAGGGATCACCTAACTTACCTACGTACTACTTACGGAGATCAGACCCACCGTAGTTCAAAAGTAATAAAATGAAAAATTCATCTGGGCAGTGATGAAGTACGAAACAAAGACACTTATTTCAAACTAAATAACCTTAACGAAGGCCCATGTGATGAATGGGCTTTTGAAGAAAGCCCTATTCATCATCTGAATTGGTCCTATGGTGAGGACGGACCTTGACGAAGGCCTATGTGACAAATAGGCCTTGAAGAAAGCCCATAGTCACCCGAAGTGGTCCTATGGTGAGGACTGACCTTGACGAAGGCCTATGTGACAAATGGGCCTTGAACAAAGCCCATAGTCACCCGAAGTGGTCCTATGGCGAAGACTGACCTTGACGAAGGCCTATGTGACGAATGGGCCTTGAAGAAACCCCATAGTCACTCGAAGTGGTCCTCTGGCGAGGACGAACCTTAACGGAGGCCTATGTGACGACTGGGCCTTGAAGAAGGTTGGTGGTGAGTTTAGGATCTTTAAAAAGACCGAAAGCTTATTTTACTTCATCACAAAAGTCGTGTGTACATGAGTATCAATGCGGCGTACGCATATTGCGTCCGCAATAACAATACTTGCGTATGCATCACATTGCAAGTTATTTTTTATTTATTTATTTTAAAAAAAAATCAAAAACGGTGCCATTTCACCTGAAGGAATGCAAAAAGCTGCAACCTTTCATCTTTGACAAGACAGTTCTCTATTACCCCGAGAACCACTCCAGTGGTTTCGCATACTCGCATTCGCATTCCCTCTCTCTCTCTCTACCAATCTCTCTTCCCTCCATCACTCTATCCCTCATCAACAAGTGGCACCCATAACTTCCCCCAAACGCCATTTCGGAGATTTTTCACCGTCTGACGAAGCACCACTCTCACATTGCACGACAGCAACGGGTAAGTCGTCTTTCTTTTCCTCTGTACTGTTATACCCTCTTCCTTTTATTCTCCTTTGCTTTGTTGTTGTTTTTTTTTTTTTTTTCTTTTCTTCAAGTTTCGATTTTTATCCATGCATGTTCTGTAAAAATGGTTTCTTTCTTCTTTTAAATTTTGAGAAATACCCCCACCCCTGCGAAACTTGTTATGGAGTGAAGGAGGTTCGAATATATCGGTAGGCGGGGTTGGATGCGTGGCTGCGTACGCAACACGGAATACTACGTACGCCTCTATGTGTTCAACCTGTTTTAACAAATTTTGAAAGAAAAGAACTATACCGAAGTGGTTTTTCGATTTTTTTTTTTTTTTTTTTTTGTATATAAAAAACAACACCCCTTCTCCCATGTGAAACCTGGACAAAAAATATGGTAATATGGAATTCGAAACTCAGTGCTAGGATTCATAGGTGCGTATGCAACATTAGGAACTGTGTACGCAACTATGAACTTAGTTTGACTGTCAGAATCGAATGGGGGCCTGACCTCAATTTTAAGGGAGTGGGGTTCACGAGAATGGCCAAACCTAGACCACTCTGACCTGGCCTCACATATAAGGAGTAGACACAGCACGTACGCAATCACGTTGACGGCGGACACAACCAGTCAGGCCAAAGAATGAACTAATCCTGACATGCATACGCATATTAGGATCCTACATACGCACAGTGTGGTGCGTACATTCTATTACCCAGTGCGTACACACAAAGAGTGAATAGTCATAAGAAAAGTGGTTTCCTTCATACTTGTTGTCACACCCCATTTTTGTTACCCTAGTTTGAGGTCATCATTTCATGTAGGTTTTTATTTTATTTTTGAGTCTAGTCTTTTGCATTGAGTTTCTATGGCATTGAATATCATGTGTATGAATTTTGAAGTGATTTAGAGTTCATTTCGATAGTTAATAAGAACTTTTGCGACTTTAAGGGCATAATCGTCTTTTAAGCCGTATATTTTCCATTTGACCTTGAAATGAATCTCGAGTCATTCCCTCGAGTTCATATGAGTACATAGAGTTTATATATAGGTTCAATTTCATGAATTAATGGTTTAAGATCAATTTGGCTCATAGTGGTTCAGGTTGGCTAAAAGACCATTTCTTGGTTTGCTCAAATCGACTCATAAGACCCAACCAATTTTCTCTTTTTTAACTTCAATTGGGCTTTATTTACATCCTAGGTGTGTTTAGAAAGATCGAATTTCGATTAGGAAAGCATTCGGTTCGACATTGTGTACAAACCCAGCTTAGCGACGGTGAGGCACTACAGTTAACCACCTTTGTAAAACCTAACCATGCACACATGGTTAAGAATTTTTTTTCATAAAATGTCTAAAAATGTGTTCCTCATCAAACCATGGTCGTTTTGGCTTTTATTTCGTCAAAATCGGACTTAATTTGATCCCCAAAAGACTTCTGGAAGGCGAAGGAATCTAACTGAGGAATGCTGATGGGAGTCCTCGGGTGACCATTTGGGGCTAGACGGTCAGCCGTCCAAGCCCGGATGGTCACCCGAGGGAATCCGTCTTTAAGTGGGATTCTACCTCTTCCTTCCTCCTGTGACGGTTTCCTCCGCTTTTGCAAGTTGTTTCCTTCTAAAAGTGAGTAACTTTGAGTTGTTTGAGCACCAAGAGAGTCTCTAATAGCCCTATGATCATTATTTAATGAATTAATCTTAGCCATTGGTTTACTAGGTCAGTCCCCTATATAAAGAACATGATATTCAGCACATAGGGGGGCCACAAGTGCACTTTATACTTAGAGAGAGAGGGAGCTACGAGTTGGGAGAGCTAAAGAACATCAAGGGGAGGCTCTTCAACCTTAGGCAAGCAAGAGAACAAGGATTTTGAAGGCAAGGGAAGCTCTACATAAGGTAAACGTACTGTCAATTGCTGAATTTAGTCTTTTTTTCCTTCTTCTTCTCCTTCTTTCTTCATGATAGTTCTAGTGCATGTAGTAGCTTTGCATATTGATTAAATCCAATGCTTTTGTGATGTTATATGTATGATTTTAAGGTTATTCATGGGTTAATATGTTTGATAGTCCTTAGTTACCTAGGGTTTTGAAAGCATTATCCTTTTTATCCTTTCAAGTCATGCATGTTTCATATAGCCTATTTGTTGTGATTATTTAGGTTTTTCTTCATCATGGTTGGTTTATATATGTGATTTGGAGTTAAGCCATGTTGGGTTTTGCATTCATATAGTTTATTTTCTAGGGTTTTGGAGAAGTTATCATTTTCTAAGGATAATTATCCTTTTTAGGGGGTAGGGTTCTGCATAAGGGTATTCGGGAATGTGTTTAAGCATGAAATCTCCTCTACTATGTTCTTAAGTATATATTTTATGTAAGATATGTTGATAGAACCTTCATATGAGGTGATTTCCACGTAAAATTATCTTAGGATAATTTTGCTTAAGAAAGCTCGCCGTAAGAAGGCATATTTTCATGTTTTACATAAAATATCATACTTTTGACTTGAGTTAGCTTTGTTTGCATGCTTAATGATATTATTTGACATTCTCATGATTATTATAGAATCTTTTGCATATTTCTTAGTCTTGCATGCATGTTAGAAGACATATTCCATGTAGGAGCATATTAGGGTTTCTTGTTTCCTTTTAATTATTGCTTTTGCATGATTATTAGGATAATTTTAGGACTTTTAGTATTCTTTCCAGATTAGTATATTGTTCTTTTTGCATGGTTTTGCGCACTTGTAAGGATGCAAACAGGTACAATGCTTGTCCTATTGCAAATAGGGCCGCTATTGCTTGAAATTGCTAATGCTTGGAGCTATTGCGCTCAGGTAAGTGGGTTTGAAGGTGCCCCAATTCACCTTTCTTTTCTTGTTCTTTCTCTTCTCCCTCCTAGGTTTACTTCTTAATACGGACATATGGTAATTATCAAGGGTTTCCTTCATTAATAAAATTCTGGTTTTCTACTAAAGTTTTTATCTTGTGGAAGTTTTCAATTTTGGATTATTCAATACATTTTCGAACAAGGAAACCTAGGGTTTTTACCATAGGTTTGTATTAGGTTGTAACCCTATTCTTTTCGAACTATGTGGACTTTGATCCATGTATTTCGCTGCATGGTACGTAGGCGCTCGTTTTGAGGCTCAAGTCCATTCTAGGATCCAAGTATCCTAGGTTTTTCTTCTCTTTTCTTCTTTTTCTGTTTTGTTTTACTTGTTTGATTATGCATGGATGAGATGGATGGATGGAATATATGTTATGCATGCTGCCTTGTGATGATATATGATAATATTTGAGTGAAAAAGATCTTAATTTAGCCCAATCAAATTAAGAGACCAACTCGGGCAATGTGGGTACCTATGGGCTTAGCCCAGAACCTTCCCACATCGTAACTTAGCCCCCAAATCCAATTTTCTAGTTTTAAAGACTTTGCCTTTCCTTTTAAAATGGAGTCATGAGGTTTTGGAAATAAAACATTTTACAGTTTTCCTCTTTTCCTTAAAAAATGAGGTGGAGACTCCTTTTTGTTTGTTGTCTTTCACCTATCTTTTGCCAAATCCTTGTGGGCCGTTTTCTAGGGTTCACACCTGTATACTTACCTGATTCTTATTTGTGCAGATTTTGAAGAAGAAGTATGGGCGTGGCAGTATGGACAGCGTGGTTTAGTGGTGGAGCCAATTGACCCCTAAGACTCAGCAGCTAGTCACTAATGCGGGCTTTGGGAAGCTTGCCTGTGATACCATCACTCGACGGCTTAGCCCTACCCTGATCCTTGCATTGGCTGAGTGTTGGTGGGACACCACCCATACTTTCCATATTGCCAACCGGGAGTACACGATGACTCCCTACGACTTCTACCGCCTGACTAGACTATGAATGAGGGGTCAACTGTTCACTTTTGAGTTAGAGGAGAGAGATCACAAGGCCTTGACCTTGCGATTATTGGGGGTGCCCTGCCCTTTTGCCACGATGAAGTATCTGGTACTGAGATCTGCCTTCCAGGGGCGAGGCCAGGACACAGCTGAGGAGCGAGCCCAAATGGCCAAAGCCTTTATTATGTATCTTTTGGGTGCCTTCCTGGTCGCCAACTCGACGCAGATTGTGGAGCCCGGATGGTTGTTGGCTCTTGAGGACTTGGGGACTGCCAGGGAGCACGGTTAGGGTAGCGCGATCCTTTCTCATCTTTATGCCACCATGGATTGCCTGAGTCGTTAGGTGTCTGATCCGACTGGTTGCTAGTGCTTATGGGGGTAAGTTGCTCTTTCATCGTTCCGATGCATCTCAAATTTTTTTTTTTTTTTTTTACCCCTTACAATCCTTGTACATTTATTATGGTCCCTTAAACTGTATAGCTGTGGGCACACGAGTATCTTACTTTAGATCCCTTGATTGAGGGGGACGAGGCCTCTCACATTGTGGTCTGGAAGTTCCTGGACCGGCTGGATAGGGTATTTTCTTCCTGTTCTTTTCTTTCCCTTCCTTTACTTTCTTCTCCCCTTTGTGTTTCCTTGGACTGTACTAATCCTTTCTCTTTGCAAGTGAATACTCATCCCTGGGTAGGGGCTCCTGAGCTGGGTCCTCAAGAGTGGGAGGATGATGCATGGGAGATGTCAGAGATTTCTTGCCTTTTGTCTTACCCATGAGCACGGGCCTTCTATTTTGCTGAGAGGGTTGTCCCCTAGCTCATGGCTGATCCTAAGCTTCACTTCCGGGTTCCCTGTGACCCACCTATCTTCTCCTTGATCCCCTACTCGATGAGCTTGGTGGACCTAGAGGAGTGGCGGGAGGGAATTCACTATCTGTCCCGGCTGTTGGGACCTCCCGAGACCTATCTGACATTTGCTTATGAGAGGCTCATGCCCCGTCTTACGAGTCATCAGGTACATGGTTGCTCCCTGCAAATTCTCCATTCACTTAGGTGCCCCTACCTCATTTTTTATTTATTGTCAGGTTCTGATGCCAGGTGCACCTGATGGTGGGTTTCCTCCGATATTTCCTTCTTAGTCCGTTCCCCTATTTTGCCGTGACGGCCAGATCCATGATGTACGCATTCAGAGGGATTTCCAAGCCTATCCTTGTCCCAATGTTCCAGGCACACATCAGGTACACTTGTTTGTCTCCTGTAGACACATAGTTATGATGTAATTAATGCATGTCCTAATTTCCCTTTATGCGTGTTGTAGCTGACGATTCCTGAGACTGAGTTCGGCTATCAGATGATAGGCGGACTCAAGCAGATGTGCATAAACCAGTCCCAGACTATTCTGTAGCTGCGCGGGGGTCCCAGAGCTGGCGTTGGAGGGGATGATGATAGCGATGACGACGAAAATGGATATGATGGGGAGGAGCAGAGTGTGGTGCAGCCTCCACGAGGTCGTGGTGGTGCCAGCTCATCGGGTGCCCGCTCTCGAGGACTTTAGTTTATTTGTGGAACAATCTTATTATTTATCTTTGGACATATATTTATTTGCTTTGGATATTTTGGGGGTTGTACATAAACATTTTACTTTCGGTACTTTGCATTTTTCATAGCTTTGATTGATTGCCACTTTTTCTTCTTATTTCTGCAGTATGAACATTAATTTATTTCTTTGGAACTCTGAAATCCGCATGCCAACTGGGTATGGTAGCGACTCGTGAGTGAAACAACCGGTGTGAGCGATGAATCGATAACACAGGAATCGAATTAAGATAGACCATTTGAACTTGCTGTAAAACCAGGATGCAGTGCGTACGCACTATAATTTGATGCGTACGCACATTGGTGCGTACGCATATAGGAATTTTACTTATGCTCAATGTGCGTACGCATATAGGAATTTTACATGTGTTCCATATGTTGAATCCTGGTTCTTCTAGGATTAGGAGTCTTGATTCTCCCCTATAAAAAACAAACATCCCTCTCTACTCCGCTCTGACAATCAGAAGACGATAGGAGACTCTGAAACACAAAAAACCATCCTGCAGTGGTTCCGACGCTTAGACCGTCAAGCCCAGGACGATTTCGATGCAAAATTTGGCCTACCCTCACTGTTCAATTACTGTATGGTGAGTATCAACTTCCCCTTTTTGCATGTGGTGATGGAATTCTGGGACCCTCAACGGCACGTCTTCTGTCTTAACAACACAGAGTTATGCCCTACCATGGAAGAATTTGGCGCTATCTGGGGTCGCAGCCAATTTTCCCATATTCTACTCCCGACTATCGACCTTATCAAAGCTGACGAGCTTTCAACTGCCTTTGGAATTTCTCTACGAGCTGCTCATGCATGGTATTCGAATTATCATGTTGACCTTTTGTCTGTGGCGACTCATTTTCAGAGTCAGCTTAGTCCGACAATTGGTAGTCTCTGAGACTATTACCTGAGCGCGTTGTGCTTTTGCGTGATATCCACGGTCCTTTTTAACGGTCCTGGTAAGGCGCTTGCATCTCTAGTGTGCGTCTTGCCCCATCTTAAAGAGAAAAACCCATGCATGATGATTCTAGCAGATACTTTGAATGGCTTGGACAAAGTGGCTCGTGGTGAAAGTTCAACAATCGGCGGCAGTCCTTTGCTTCTGTAGGTTCTGTAGTTCTGTCTTTGTTGCATATGCATCTATGTGTTATGCATATGCATGATGCATCCGCCAAGTATTCCAGTGTGTACACACCATGATAGTCGTTCTGACCCCCCCCCCCTTTTTTTTTCTTTTTTCTGTCTTCTGCAGATTTGGCTCCTCGAGCGGTTACAACTGATCCCCGAGCCCGTGGAGTGCCCGTAGCTTTACCAGCTTCAGCATTACTGGCGTCGTTAGCTTCCGAAGCCTTTCCCTAAAGATAAAGTCATTCGCGACATGCTAACCAATATGCCTTGTTATAGCATTCGCTGGCACTGCCCATGGTGGAAAATTTGCGATATGACTTTGAGGCTAGTGTTACCCCAATGCGTGATCCTAGCCGACTTGTCTGAGGTATCTTTCTGTCCTAGTCTTCGTATCCAGAGACAATTCGGATTGCCTCAGAACCCAATTGATAAAGCTCATCTTGGCTACGCATGCCCTCTGCGGTTCCGAATCATTGAGCGCATTCAGGAACTATGGTCATCACGGATTCAGATTCATCAGGTTGCTGCTCCCAAAGTTATTAGTCCCTCCATTTTGTACTACGCATGGCTTGCTCAGGATCTCAAGTCATCAGACTTAGTGGAGAATCAGCACAAGAGAAAGACAAGTGGAGCAAAAGATACAGCGCTCAAGAAGACGAAGAAATGATTTGTAAAGTTATTGCTATCCTCACAGTTTACATTGCATTATGTCTTAATTCCCCCTTTTTTAGACTTATTAATAAAATAAAGGACTATCAAAGTATTAGTTGAAATCATCAATAAAGTGAATATTATTTCTATTAACTTTAGCATTAATTAGATCCCTTGTTTATACAGAATTAGTCCACTTAAATATAATACTTTCGCAATCGCTCCATATTGACGGGGTTTGTAAACTCATTCCCCTCCTCATCCATGATTTTAACGGCTCCGCCTTGGTAGTATGGTCTTGATAATTAGGGGCCCACCCAGTTCAGTTTGAACTTACCCCTAGGATCTGAGACATGGGCTAATACTTCTTTCAGCACTAGGTCTCCTTTCTTCAAATTTCTCGGCTTCACCCTTTTGTTAAATGCATTGGCCACTCGTCATTGATAACCTTGTACGTGGTGTAGGGCCTTGAGCTTCTTTTTATCTAAGAAGGCTAACTACTCGTACCGTGCTCTTAACCATTCAGCTTCTAGGATTTGATTTTCCATCATGACCCTCAGTGACTCCACTTCCACTTTCGCTGGTAATATTGCTTCCATGCCATATACCAAAGAATAAGGAGTTGCCCCGGTCGATGTTCTAATGGTCGATATCCCCATAACGCATATGGCAACCTGTTTGCCTAGTCTGTATGCGTTTTGGTTGATTTAACTAAGATGCGCTTGACGTTCTTGTTGGCTGCTTCTACTGCCCTGTTGGTCTGTGGTTTGTAAGCGAGGATTTATGATGCTTGATGAGGTATTTCTGGAACACCTCTTGGACTTCTCCTTGGAAATGCAGTCCATTATCCAAAATGACTTCATGAGGTACCCCATACCTGCAGATAATGTTTTTCTCGATGAACTTTGCCATGTACTTAGCTTTTATCTCTGCATAGGTTGTCGCTTCTACCCATTTGGTGAAATAATCGATGGCTACCAATATGTACTTGTGCCCTCCTACTGCTTTTGGTGTGATCTTCCCAATGATGTCGATTCCCCAGACTGAGAATGACCACGGTGATGTCAACTGATGTAACTCAACTTGAGGCATATATTGCATATTGGAATAAACTTGGCACTGGTGGCATTTCTTGACATACTATATGCAGTTCGACTCTATGGTTGACCAATAATAACCCAGTTGTGAACCACGGGTTTCGATCCAAGGGAGGAAGGAGAACCCTTCTTTTAAAAAGACTTGTAGAGATTTAAATTAATAAAAATCTGGTTTTTAAAAGGTTCACAAAAACAATCAAACAAGGAGTCGCCACCTCATTTTTTAAGGAAAAAAGGAAAACCTTTGCAAACAGTTTTAAAAAAAAAAAAACCTTGGAAAACAAACCACATGACTCCTATCAAGGAAAAGCAGGTCTATCAAAACAAGAGAGGATTCGGAGCGTATGCAAGGATACATCGACCTATCATTCAAATGCAATTGCGCACACAATGCAATAAAGTAAACACACATTCAAGCGTATGCAAGTGATTGATTTTAATTTAAGCAATTAAATTAGCCCATACAAATTCCTTGAGTCTAGTCCACTAGTCCCTAGTGGAGTCGCCAGACTGTGAACCACGGGTTTCGATCCAAGGGAGGAAGGACAACCCTTCTTTTAAAAAGACTTGTAGAGATTTAAATTAATAAAAATCTGGTTTTTAAAAGGTTCACAAAAACAATCAAACAAGGAGTCGCCACCTCATTTTTTAAG
Organism: Liquidambar formosana; assembly: GCA_039720395.1. NCBI lineage: Eukaryota > Viridiplantae > Streptophyta > Magnoliopsida > Saxifragales > Altingiaceae > Liquidambar > Liquidambar formosana. Next base: position 28,606,323 of record CM077824.1, on the reverse strand, counting down.
GAAAAAAGGAAAACCTTTGAAAACAGTTTTTAAAAAAAAAAACCTTTGAAAACAAACCACATGACTCCGATCAAGGAAAAGCAGGTCTATCAAAACAAGAAAGGATTCGGAGACTAAGTTATGATGTGGGAAGGTTCTAGGAAACATCCTATAGGCACCCACATCACCCCCAAATGGGTCTCTGAATTTATATGGGCTATTTCAATCACTTCCTAATTAGTCACCATGCATATGCAAAGAATCATCCATAAATAATCCACATTCATCCATGAACATCCATAAAACATATAAACATCCATAAAGCATGTAAACATCCATGAACAAGTATGAGAGATATGGAAAGCAAATAAGAGATAGAGAGAATGAACAAACAAATCCATCCTATCCACTAGCAAATATGTGATGGATGAATGAGCAAGCAAACAAATCCATCCTATCCACTAACAAATATGTGATGGATAAATGTATAAGCATGGGTCCATCCTACTCCACTAGCATATATGTGATGGACAAATGGGTAAGAAGAGAGAAGAAAAGAAAGAAAAAGAAAACCTAGGATACTTAGTATCCTAGGGTGGACTTGAACATCAAATGTGCGCCTACGTACCTTACATACAAAGAAGTAAGGATCAAAGTCCACGTAGTTCAATTGAGAAGGGGTTATTCCCTTTACAATGAACTATAAACCCTAAGTTTCCATTAAAAGAAAAGAAGAGTTTGAAAAAGAAGAAGAGTTTCCAAAAAAAAGGATTTGAGAGAAGGTAGAATTTGAAAAGAGATAGAACTCTTATCCAAAAAGAAGTTTTAGAAAAGTAGAATTCTAAAGGAGATAGAACTCTAGACAAAGTAGAATTTTAATGAAAGTAGAGTTCTAAACGAGATAGAACTCTTATTCAAAAAGGATTTTAAGAAAAGTAGAATTCTAAAAGAGATAGAACTCTAATTAAAAAAGGAGTTTGAAAAAAAGTAGAATTCTAAAAGAGATAGAACTCTAATTAAAAAAGGAGTTTAAGAAAAAGTAGAATTCTAAAAGAGATAGAACTCTAATTAAAACAGGAGTTTGAGAAAAAGTTGGAAACTTAGGACTTCTAATCCAAAGTAAAGACAATAACCCAAGGAGGGAGAAGAGAACAAACCAAAACAAACTTACCATAAACCACTTACCATATGCAAATTATCTCGAAACATCGAGAAAACACCAATTAATCACCCTATGTATTCTATAGGGCAATTATTAAGCTCAAACCAACCATATTCATGCTCAAATCATCATTAGAAGACCTAATTCAAATTTGGACAGAATGCTAAACATGCATATAATGACCTAATACTCATGCAAATAACAAAAATCAAAAGAAGGACACAATCCTAGTATGCTCCTATATGCTCTAAACACTTTAACATGCACAAAACTATAAAAAAATATGCTAAATAGGCATTACCATGATGAACATATCATATGACAATCTTAAACATGACAAGAAAATCTATCATGATGCCTTAGGTAAGTATTTTATGTAAGAATGTGAAATAATCATCCTTACGGCGAGCTTTCTTAAGTAAAACTATCCGGAGATAATTTTACGTAGAAATCACTCCGTATGAATGGTTTCTTCACATATCCTACGTAAAATATATACCTAAGAATGCAATGAAACTCACAGCGCACTTAAACACACTCCAGAAAGCACCTATGCACAACCTCACCCTCTAAGGACGATAATTATCCGCGAAAAGGATAATCATCCACACACCTATGAAGACGAGGCTTACACAGCAAGTGTCCTATACAAAAGATGCTTAAAATCATGCATATAATTGAACCATGAAGAGAAAATAGCCTAAACACATCAATTGGTTTTTCATGCAAAACGTACCTCTATCCTTAAGAGAGAAGCTATCCTAACAGCAAGCAATTCACAATCCTAATCCACTAACATGCATTCTCATCATCTTTGAATCATATACACTCTAAAATATAGAGTATATATGATTCCTAAATCAATTCTAAACCATAACTATGTAGAGAATGGAGTAGAAGAAGAAGGAATCATAAAAGAAAGTAAAGGAGACTTATGACAAAGCAAGGGTCTTCGCTGCGTTCTTCCTTCTCTTTGGCTTGGTTCCCTTCTAGTTCTCCTTTGCAATTGCAGTAGAAAGCCTCCTCCAAGTGATATGAGTGTGTGCAAACTCGTGGTCCCTCTCTCTCTTATGAATATGAAGTGTTAAATAAGCCAAAAGTCCTTTATGCTGATGAATGAGCCTCTATTTATAACCAACCAACCATATGAACCAATGGTTGAGATTAATTCACCATAAAAACAATCTAGGGCTGTAATTAAGTCCCATGAATGTTAAACAACTCAAAACCACCTCCCAATAGGCTTAGAAGTCCTTTAGAAGGCTGAAAATCGGAGTGGTAGAGTCCCATTTCGTCAAAAACTCAAAAAGAGAAAAATCAGGATGGGACTCTCGTGTGACCGGTTGGGGTGAACCGGTCCAACCGGTTGGGCCCAACCGATCACCCAAGAAGAATCCAAAAAATTTGGAATTCTAGCTCGATTTGGACTCCGAACTTCAAATGGACACAAATTCTTCATTTTAATTCCGATTTGAGTGATTCAAAAGCCAAAATTTCAAGGATTCAATGTAGAATAAGCTTAGAATATTCTTGAACCAAGAATTCCTGACCACGGTCAAGTGGCTGGGTTTTCATGAGGCGATTACCCGAAAAAAGGTTAATTAAGCATAGGGTAATGTGGTGAACCAATCCCAAACCTATCAATAAATTAAATTGGCACTTTAATTAGACTCATTTCATCATTCTAAGGCAAATGGAACACTCCAGAGCAAATTTGGAAGTCAATTGGAAAATATACGAAATAAAAGACGAAATTGCCCTTCAAGTCGCAAAAGTTCTAATTAGCTATCCAAACCTATCTGGAATTGGACCAAATTTGACACACATATCCAAAATGACCCTAGAAACTAAATGCAAGTGATGGGACTCAACAAAGAGACAAAAATATGCATGCGATGATGACCTATTCTCCTAAGGCTTAAAAGGGCAAAATTGTCCTTTAAGGCTTAGCGACTCCTACATGCTTCTAAACCTAACCAAATGCTATAATGAACTCATGGGGGTGAAAATGAGGTGTCTACACCAGTCTAATCAGCTTTTTCGATAGCATAATTCTGCTCATGTATGGTCCGCATACCCCTTCGTGTACCTCGGTAATCAATACGCGGGCTGCTCTTTCATCGATGCACAGTAAATGAGTGCCATTGTGTGATCTCTTGAGCAGTTTTCCCCCGCTTATGATATATTGTGTAGCCAACAGTCTCAGTGCTCTGCGATCCTTCTTATCAGCTCCTTCCGGATATCTTCCCTGCCCCAGAAAGTTTTGAATATCAAAATACCACGGTTTGCCGTCGTCAAGTTCCTCATTATAGCCATGACTATGGTTTCATAGGCTGGTTGGGATTTTTGTTGTATGATAAGGGGTTGCAAGCAGACTCCTGTAGGGATGTTGATCAGCGAGGCTAGGGTAGCTAAAGCATCAGTAAACTGATTTTGGGCTCTTAGCAAAGGGGTAAAGGTTATTTTTTGGAATTTCTAGGCTAAGCTGTCAAGGTATCTTTGATAAGGCTTCAGGTGCTCCTCCTTGGTTCTCCATATGTTCTGAACTTGTGCGATAACCAATGCTGAATCCCCAAAGATTTCTACCTTTTGAACTCCCAATGCCAGTAATGCTTCCAACCCTGCTATACATGCCTCATATTCTGCCGTGTTATTAGAGTTCCAGAAATTCAGTTTGATTGACAACGGTACGTGGGAATTATCGGGTGCAATAAGAATAACTCCGACTCCATCCCCATACTGATTTGAGGCTTCGTCGAAATACATCTTCCATACCTTTGAATATTCCACCAGGAAGAGGTCTTCATCTGGGAAATCATCTTTAAGGGGTTGCCCCGTGACTAGGTGTTTGGCACAGTATTCTGCTACTGCTCCTCCCTTTATTGCTTTCTGAGTTACATAGGTTAGGTCGAACCCTGCTAGTAGGAATAGCCACCGTGATAACTGCCCGTTCAACGTAGGTTTTTCGAATAGATACTTGAGGGGGTCCATCCGAGAAAGAACCCATACTTCGTAATGTACTAGGATATGTTTCAACTTCTGGACAGCCCATACTAATGCAAAACATGACTTTTCCACCACTGTGTATCTTGTCTCATATCCGTGTAGCTTTTTGCTTAGATAGTAGATGGCGTGTTCACATCTCTGATCGTCTTGCTGTGCCAACATACTCCCATGGCTTCCTCCAAGACTGGCAGGTACAATAGTAGAGGTTTCCTTGGACGTGGTGGAACTAGAACCGGTGGATTAACTAGGTATTCTTTTATAGCTTCACAAACCTGTTGACACTGGTCATTCCACACTTTTGGCTTTCCCTTTTTCAACAGCTTGAAGATGGGCTCATAGGTTGACGTGAGTCTCGCTATGAACCTGCTAATGTACCGTAGTCTCCCCAGGAAACCCCTTATTTCTTTCTCTGTTTTTGGTGGCTGCATCTCCAGTATGGCCTTAATTTTGATAGGGTCAACTTCTATTCCTCTGTTTGTCACGATGTGTCCTAGGAGCTTTCCCTATGTTACCCCGAACGTGCATTTCTGTGGATTTAACCTCAGCTTATATTCCCAGATTCTTCTGAAAAATTTCTTCAGGTTGTATAAGTGACTTTCCCTGGTCTCTAACTTTACTATCATGTCATCCACGTATACCTCCACTTCTCGATGCATCATTTCATGTAGTAATGTTGTGGCCATTCATTGGTAAGTTGCCCCTGCGTTCTTCAACCCAAATGGCATCATCGTGTAACAGTACGTCCCCCACCTGGTAGTGAAGGTTGTCTTAGTCATGTCTTTTGGTGCCATCTGAATCTGGTTATATCCGGAGAAGCCATCCATGAATGACATTAACGCACTCGCTGCTGCATTGTCCACCAGAACATCTATATGGGGGAGGGGGAAGTCGTCCTTCAAGCATGCCTTGTTGAGGTCTCGATAATCCACGCACACTTGAACCCGCCCATCTTTCTTTGGCATTGGTACTATGTTGGCTATCCAATTAGCTTGGTCCACTACTCGTATGAATCCCACTTCCAACAACTTGGTGACTTCTTCTTTCACTTTCAACTGCCATTCAGGTTGCATTCTCCTAAGTCATTGTTTCACGGGCTTAAATCCTTCTTTGATAGGGATGCGATGCTGTACGATTTCGGGATCAATCCCGGGCATGTCCTCGTACGACCATGCGAACACATCTTGAAACTCATGTAATAGTGCAATAAGATTGGATTACTCAGCCATAGTTAATGTGGAACCAATTTTTATGTTTTTAGGATTTTCCTTAGTGCCTAAGTTAATTATTATAGTTTCACTTTTCAATGGTTAAACATTCCTTTCATAGTCCTTATTAATTACTTTGTTTAAATCAGGATCTTTAGACATTAATGCAATATATTCCTTAAGGGACACATCAACATAAGCAAAATCAAAATTTATTTCATCATTAAGAGGGGCAGTTACATCATTGGTGGCTCTAGAAGCCTTTTTAGGCTTAACAGACTCAGATACTATTCTAGGAGCGATAGTTGGGACAAGTTCATCTTTCTTTAGAATGAGTTTTTCACTCGCCTCAATGTGCACAGCAGTCCCTGCTTCCGCTTCCCAGGTCCATGAGCTAGTACTTCTGTTGGTGCTATTGATCAGCTTTGCTAGGTCTGCAACGACTTCTTCTTCAGTTATGGCCAATGTGCCTAGGTTATGCTAAGATAGCAGCAAGTCCCAGTTCTCGGTTACCAGATTGTCGGCTCAGTCCATTCCTAGCACTTCTTTTTTTGGTGGCCTATCCTCACCAGGTTCCAACTTCAGTTCTTCAGTGAAAAAGATTTCCAAACCCGGCATCCTCTTTCCACTCTTCCTATCCATCCATGGCTCTGGGAAACCGCAAAAAGGGAAGTCTTCTTTTTCCTTAATAAAATTCCCGTTGAGGGTATTTCTGTTTTTTGGCATTCCTTCTTCTCTTTGGTATCCTAGGCCCTTACGATCTTTTTGTGCGCGGAAGTTCGGGAATTTAGTGACCCATTTGCCATTCTTTCCCAATCCTATGCCTGGTACATATCCCATCTTTTTCATGATGTGAGCCACCATATACCCAATCCCCTCGCCAAAGTCTGGGAATACCTTCTCCCTTTCTTTATTCTTTCTTTCCAGCATCTGAATTAGCTCAATTCCTCTCCAACCTAGATTCTCTTCACCTTCTTTGATACCCAACACCTGACCGGTGATCTCCCCATCTCCATTGATTACTAGCACTCCCCCTTCCCATGGCAGTTTTATCTTTTGATGCACAATGGATGGACGGCTTGCAGAGGGTGAAGCCAAGTTCTTCCTAACAGCAAGTTGTAGTTAGCGGGTATGTCCATGACACAAAATTTTACTGTAGTCTTAATAGGCCCCACTTTACAACATCCTGGAAAGTGCCCAATACGCTTCTAGAGTTGTTGTCATACCCTCTCATGGTCATTGAAGATGGTATGAGTTCTTCTTTGAGAACTCCTAGGCAAGTCGCGGTGCATAAAGGACATACATTTAGTGCCGACCCATTATCCACAAGGACTACCGGGATCCTCAATTCTTTGCACTCAACTGTTATGTACAATGGCTTGGCATGCTCTACCCCTTTGGTCGGGAGATCTTCTTTTGAGAAAGTTAGGACAGCCTTATCTGAAGGCCCGACCCCCATGATGGATAGTACCTGTTGAGGGGTAGTTTCCACAGATACCTCTTGCCTGGCTAGTGCTTCTAAAAGTGTTTGCCTGTGCTTTTTGGATGCTACCAGCAACCCCCATAAGCTAATATTGGCTTGTGTCTTCTTTAACTGTTTCAACACTCTGTCCGCCTCTTCCTCTCTCCCCAAATCTCCTATCCGGTGCCTTAGTTCTTCTACGTCTACTTCTCTGTTCACGTCCCTTCCAGGGTGGTTACTTTCTAAATGAGGTGGCTTAAAATGCCTCCCTGTACGAGTGAGATGCATTGTGTCTTCACCTTTCACTTCTTCCTAGAACTTCTTTCCCTTCGTCTCTCTTTCTTCATCCCTATCATCCCACGGTAAGCATGCGACTATAATTAGTACAGATGGGTCCACGTCCGCCTCTTCTCCCCCAATCATGTTTACATATGGCGACGCATTCTTATAAGTGGGGATAGGATTCTAGTGCACATTGGGCTTCTTTTCTCCTCCAGGCGGTGGCAGCTTACCTGACTCAATCATGTCTTGAATTACATGTCTCAATCGGGTGCAGTCGTTAGTCTTATGCCCGATGCGTTGATGAAAATCACAAACTCCCTTTTACTAGAAGTGATAGATTCCTTATTGATCACTCATACGCCTTCATACATGAAGCAGTAGGGCCAATGAACACCCTTGTAGACCCCATTGGAATATACAGTCAGTGCTATCAAACTCCTAAGGCTCTATGCATAAGACAACCATGGTGTCTCAATTCTAAGGATTACTTGTACCACTACAACTATGAGAAACTGATTGACAGGCAGGTAAAACTCCATTCAGTTTATCTCAAAAAGCTTTGGTCACATTCAGTGTACCTATTTATATTAAACAGGCACCCACATGTTGGTTTTAGTGTCTTCTACATAAATAGCTTGAGACTAGCTATCCTCTTATAGAGCAAACCTAATATGTGCTAGTCCTATGATTCATTATTGTCCATCATAGTGAATCTTCAACTATGAATGATTTAGGAGTTAATTACAGAGATATATATACAGTCTCATAATCACAACTCTTTGTGATTTGATATTCTCAACTTTAACTCCATGGACATATCATGCAAATATAAAGAATAGAATAAACATGATAGAATAAATCCCTTTATTAATTAATAATAAATGTGACATACAATAAATGAAATCCTATGATTGTTCTTTATTCCTAAAGCATCATCTCTATGATTGGCTATAGGGCATACAACTAACAATACCAAGTTACGTTTTATGAAATTAAATCGATCTTCTTGAAGGGGTTTTGTAAAAATATCCACCATTTGGTGTTCGATACCAACAAAATCAAGTTCGATATCTCTTCTTTGAATATAGTCTCTTATGAAATGATTTCTAATTTCAATACAGTTTAGTGCGTAAATGCTGTATAGGATTCTTAGTGAGATTAATAGCACTAGTGTTATCATATTTAATAGAAATGTGATCATAATGAAGTTCAAAGTTTTCAAGTTGTTGTTTCATGTACAATACTTGTGCACAACAATTTCCAGTAGCCAAATACTTGGCCTCGGCTATAGAAAGAGCAATTGAAGTTTGCTTCTTGCTAAACCAAGAAACTAGGGAGTGTCCAAGAAAATGACAAGTCCCACTTGTGCTTTTGCGACCTTCTTTGCATCCAGCAAAGTCTGCATCAAAGTAACTAAAGCATGTCAAATGATGTGAACTTAGGATACCATACACCAAGATTAATTGTGCCACTTAAATATTTGAAAATACGCTTAATGGCAATCATATGAGATTCTTTAGGACATGTTTGAAATCTAGCACATAAACATACGTTAAATATGATATCCAATCTATTAGCAGTAAAATAAAGTAAACTACCAATTATACCTCAGTATTTTTTTTGGTCTACAGGTTTACCTTTCCCATCCTTTTCAAGTTTCACGGAAGTGCTCATAGGAGTAGCAAAATTCCTTCTATCTTGTAATCCATATTTTTTTAGTAAGACTTTGACATATTTGAATTGATTGAGGAGTGTTCCTTCTTTTGATTGTTTGATTTGTAGTCTAAGGAAGAAGTTGAGTTCGCCCATCATGCTCATTTCGAATTCATCTTGCATGACTTTAGCAAATTCCTCACATAAACTCACATTAGTAGAACCAAATATAATATCATCAACATATATTTGAATAATAAGTATGTCCTTATTAATGGTTTTGATAAAAAGAGTAGTGTCAAGTTTTCCTCTTTTAAAACCATTTTTGAGTAAAAATCCACTAAGTCTCATACTAAGCTCTAGGAGATTGTTTTCGACCGTATAAATCTTTTAATAATTTAAACACATGGTTTGGAAATTCATGACTTTCAAAATCGGGAAGTTGTTCAACATAAACTTCCTCTTCAATAAAACCATTTAAGAAGGCACTCTTGACAACCATTTGAAATAACTTAAAATCTTTATGGCATGCAAATGCAAGTAGCATCCTAATAGCTTCAAGTCTAGCAATCGTTGCATAAGTTTCATTATAATCAATGCCTTCTTGTTGATTAAAACCTTAAGCAACTAATCGTGCCTTGTTTCTAATAATAGTACCCGATTCATCTTTTTTTATTTCTGTAGACCCACTTAGTGCCTATTACACCATGATCTCTTGGTTTAGGAACTAAGGTCCAAACCTTATTCCTTCAAATTGGTCGATTTCTTCTTGCATAGCTAGTATCCAAGATCATCACTCTCGGCCTCATATATGGTCTTAGATTTAATTTAAGATAGAAATGCAAAATGATTACAAATATTCTTAATAGATGATCGAGTTCTTACCCCACGTGAGGGTTCACCTAAGATTTAATCTTTAGAATGATTCTTCACAAATTTTTAAGTTTTGCTTACATCCGGATGAATTGGAGCTTCTTCATGTTCTTCTTGTTCCAATTCCTTTACTTTAATGACTTCATCTTCTTCCCTTTCTTTGCCTTTGTCCTTTGGTTCTTGTTGACCATTAAGTTTCAAGTTTTCAACTTGTTCTTGCAAATCTACAACTATATCATCGTCATTATCCACATTTCTCCTTGTAGCAAAGGGATTAGTTTCATCAAATACAACATGTATAGATTCTTGTAAGGTTAATATTCTTTTATTGAAAACTCTATATGCTTTACTACTTATAGAATAGCCAAGAAATATTCCTTCATTGGATTTAGAGTCAAACTTAGAAAGTTTATCTCTATCATGCAAAATAAAGTATCTACAACCAAATACCTTAAAGTAACTAATATTAGGTTTCTTATCATTCCACAATTCATAAGAGGTCTTGCCAATCTTAGTTCTTAAAAGCACTCTATTCATAACATAGCATGTGGTATTAACGGCCTCAACCTAGAAGTATTCTAGTAAAGAATTCTCATTCAACATGGTTCTACACATTTCTTCAAGTGTTCTATTCTTCCTTTTAACTACACCATTTTGTTGAGGGGTTTTTAGAGCTGAGAAATTGTGGCTAAAGCCATTCTTATCACAAAATTTCTTAATATCCTTATTGACTAAATTCTCTCCTCCTATCACTTCTAACATGTGTAATGGTGTAACCTTTTTCATTTTGGACTCTTCTACAATATGTAACAAATGTAGTATAAGTCTCATCTTTATGTGCATAGAAGAATACCTATGTATATCTATCTAGATTAGTCATCAACTATTACAAATGCATAATACTTTCCCTGAAAACTTGCAATAGCATTGGGTCTAAATAAGTCCATATGTAAAAGTTGTAAAGGTTTAGTTGTGGAAATATCAACTTCTGTTTTGAAAGAAGACTTTATTTATTTTCCAAATTGGCATGCACTACAAACTCTATCTTTTGTAAACTTTGCTTTTGGTAAACCTGTCACAAGTTCATACCTAAAAAGTTTTGAAATCAAATCTATAGTAGCATGTAAAAGTCTCCTATGCCACAACCAATGATTTTTATTTGAAGCAGAGAAATAGTGTACATTTTGTAATATGATTTCTTCGAACTCTATAGCATAGATGTTACCAATCTTATATGCAACAAATAGAATCTTATCCAAATCAACATCTTCAATTATGTATTTATTAGATTTAAAAGTAACTTTATAACTTTTATCAAATAATTGACTAACACTAAAAAGATTATACTTCAAACCATCAACTAGTAAAACATTTTCAATACAAAGAGTAGAATTCTTACCAACCTTGCCAATGCCAATTATATTAGCCCTGGCATTGTCTCCAAATGTCACTAAGTCGCCATCTTTGGGTTTTAAGGATATGAACTTTGATCTATCACCTGTTATGTGTATTAAACAACCACTATCAAGAAACCACTTCTTATTACTTGAAGACTTAAGTATACCTACACAATAACCTCAAGTAACTTTCTTTCGTACCGATACTTTCTTGGGTCCATTAGAGTTAGCCATAGGAGGGGAAGTTCCTTTAACTACCCACACCTTCTTAGAGTAACCTTTTGGTCTCCTTCTTATGTTACAAGAATAATAGTTATGTCCATCCTTATTACAATAAGTGCATGAGACTTTAGGTGTATTAGAGGCAATAGGCTTGGGGCAAGAAATTGATGTAGGATTTTTGTTTAATGTGTTTTTGATAACCAATTCCCTCTTTGTCAAAACACATTCTTTTACTATATGGTTAATAGCTTATCCAAGTTATCCCTTCCATTGGTGAACTTGGCCAAAGTATTAGTCAAGTCCTCAATCTTGTCTTTCAAAAAAATATTTTCATTTTCAAGAGTAGATTGAGAGATGGTAAAAGCTTGTTCTACTTTGTTTTTCAAATCAAGATTTTCATTTTTCAAAGTACTTAGTTCTTCTTTAAGAGAGGTAATGGTCTTTTTCAAATCACTATTTTTGTAAACAACTTTTTTTAGTTCAATAAAAGTATCTTCAAGGGCCTCTTGTAATTCATCATAAGTGGGAGGTTCATCATTAGAAATATCATTAGAATTGGTTATCTCATCTTCTTTTGCTATGCGACAAAAGTTTGCTACTTCTTGATTACAAGAAGTTTCCTCTTTTTCTCCATCACTATTGGCATCTTCATCCCATGTGACTGTGAAGGCTTTCTTCTTAAACCTTCTATTGTCCTTATAGTTATTGTGGCTTGTGTTGTTGTTATTGTTGAGTGGAGGACAATGCATCTTGATGTGTCCGGACTTCTTACATTCAAAGCACACTTGAGGTTCTCTATTAGAGGTCTCTCTTCTATTTGGAAATCTTTTGGAAGAGTCACCCTTGTTGAATCTCCTTCCTTGATTTCTCATATTGAAGAACTTCTTAAGTTTATGAGAGATAAATGCCATGGCTTCATCATCTTCATTTTCAATTTCTTCATGTTATTGCTCTTCTTCATCATTTGAGACTTTGAGAGTAATCTTCTTGGAGGATTTCCCTTCATTGGCTTCATGAGCTTTGAAGGTGAATTCTTTAGTGACAAGATTTCCGTCAAGATCACTTAGACTCATTGAGCCAAGTTCTTTTGATTAAAGCACGACCGTAGTGAAGGTTTGCCATTCCTTAGGTAAGCTCCTAAGAATTTTTCTCACCAATTCAGAGTTAGTGTAAATCTTTCCAAAAGAATTCAAAGCATTTATAATAGTATTGAAGTGAGTAATATATCTCTAATAGATTCATCCTTTTTCATTTTGAACAATTCATATTCACAAATAAGCATATCAATTTTTGCTTCTTTAACTTGAGAAGTTCCTTCATAAGTAATTTCTAAAGTATCCCATAGTCTCTTTGGCACTAATGCACCTAGAGATTTTGCTAAACTCATCATTAGTCAAAGCACAATGTAATAAGACAGTGACTTTAGAATTGAGTTCAAGAGATTTGTGATCATTACTAGTGTTTTCTTGTGGAACTTTGGGAAGAGTAACACCATTAACTACTTTTGTAGGGACTAAAGGACCCTTAGAAGTAATGTTCCATAATTCATAGCTAAAAGATTGGATAAAAATTTGCATTCTAATTTTCTAGAAATTATATAGAGAAGCGTCTCCATTAAAAAAAGGTGGTCTATCGGACGATTGTCCCTCGGTAAATCCATTTCCACTATGGTTAGCCATATCATTCCTCACAAGACAAATATGTTAAATGTAAGAGGTTAGGCTTTGATACCAATTGTTGTCCCAAGTGTATAACCCTAAAAGGGGGGTGAATAGGGTTAATGGCTAATTTAAAAATTAATAGCAAACTTAAAATCAAATTATTTCAAGTAAAAATAAATTTAAGAACAAGCAATAAAAAGAGATTAAGAGAGAGAGAATGCAAACGACATTAACGAGGTTCGGCTTTTCCCACCTATGTCCTCGCCTCAAGAGATTGCTTAAGGATTCACCAATCCACTATATCAATCTCCTTGCAGGTGGAGATTAAACCTTTGCACAGCTACAAGTGTTCTTCACTAGCACTTGCACAAAGCTCCCTTCAAGAGTTACAAATCTAGGGTTCACACAACCCTTTGAATACAAGATGATTTGATGATTTGTTTTTGTACAAGAGAACTCTCACAAAGAGTATATAACACTAAATTGAAAGCTCACTCAACTATGATTGATTTCACAATAAATGCTCACTTGAATATTTCTAGGGCTTGAGAATAAATGATAGTGATTTGTTTGTTTGATCTCAATGAATACTCATAAATGAGTTCAAGTCCTCATATATATAGCCCATTGGTTATATATGACCGTTTGGGTTCAATAAATGTTGGGAATCAAAGTTTGGTGAGCATTTATTGCTCAAAAAACCATTTAAAAAACTAGCTGTTATGTGTCAGTCCGAGGGTTTCAGTCGTCTGAAATAACAGTTAAGTTGACTAAAATACCTTTTCAGTTGTCTGAAATAAGGCTACTGAAATTTCTAGAGAAGGTGTAATTTTGGTATTTTGCTATTGACTTTCAGTCAGTCTCAAAATGGCATTCAGTTGTCTCAAATAATGTTTCAATCGACTCAAATGACTCGTCTGAAAATTCCAAAGATGAGAATTTTAGACTAATCAAACTTTCAGTCTGCTGAAACACTATTTCATGTCGTCTAAAATATCTTTCAGTTGTCTAAAACAAACTCTCAGTTGACTTAAAGATTATTTTAGTCGTCTGAAATAACATTTTAATACACAACAAACATTTTCATTGAGGCATAGGTTTTTAGGATCAAAATCCCTTAACTTAAATGTTCAAGTGGATTCAATTTAGACTTTAAATGACGTGATATGCATGAACCTAGCCCTTGCAACTTATGTGAGTAAGAATTGAGGTCAATCTTACAAAATATAATCCTAATCCTTTCATAGTGAACAAGAAGCTTCATTTGATGATCTCTTGAGTGTTGGACATGCTCATCTTGAGTTCTTTTGATGGATTTAATCTCTTGCTATGGCAAATTGATCATTGAATAACTTGAATACATGTCTTATATAAAACCATGAAGTTTCTTAGGCTATCTTGTGTATTGTCACTATCAAAATCATGGGATTGAAACCATTAAGGCCAACACTCACGATCTACATTGTTCAATCAAAGATTTTATTTTGAATAAGGCTTGGGACTTTCCTCTTGCTTTTGAGGTTGCTTTTCCTCAGATTTTTTATAAAATTGCACAGATTACCTTACCAGTTGAAGATACAGCAGATATGCTTATTTGGCCTTATAGTCATACAAGTGAACTTAATTCCTCTTATGCTTACGCCTTTTATAGTCCATCTTTGCTTGATGTTTCTTGGGCCCATCTTATTTGGAAAAATTATATTCCCCCACGGGTTTCTACTTTGGCTTGGAGGTTGCTTTCTAATGCTTTACCAACTGATGATAACTTATACAAAAGGGGCATGATTATGGTTTCTTGCTGTAGTTTGTGTCATGCTCCTACCTATTTGGAAACTGCTGTTCATTTGTTCTTGCACTGCTCCTTTGCATCAACTCTTTGATCTTGGCTTTCATCTCTTTTCTAGGTGCACCTTCATTTGCCTCATATGCATTCTATTATGGAGTTTTGGTTTGTTGCTACTTTAAAGAAAATGAGTTCTCAGTTACAAAACTTGTGGATTTCTACCATCTTGTTAGACTTTTCTACTATATGGCAAGCTAGAAATGCCTTGCGTTTTCAAGATCAGCAACCTTGTTTGCATAGATCTTCTTTGCATATTCTTTCTTTACTTCATGATATTGGAAAGATTAGTTCGGGTAATATGGAAAATTCTATTTCGGACTTGCTTGTTTTGCATATTCCATTGGAGTAGCTGGTATTCTAAAGAAGGCTCCTACAATTTCTTCAGTCCATTGGTATCTTTCTTTGCCTTCTTGGGTTAAGCTTAATACTGATGGCCTCGCTAAAGGTAACCCTGGTCCCGCTGTTGCTGGTGGAGTATTCAGAAATAGTAGGAGGTTTGTGAAAGGTATTTTCTCATTCAATTTTGGGATTCAGAGTGCTTTCTATGTAGAGTTGTTGGTTGTTATTTTCAGCATTGAGCAAGCTTGAGAGAAGGGTTGGTTGTCTTTGTGGATTGAGTGTGACTCTCTTTCAATCGTTCAATGTTTAAGGAACCCTGTCTACATTCCTCCTTGGTTACTTTGGGTCAGATGGCAAAATTGTAAGTTTTTCCTCCATTCTATGACTTTTTAGTGTTCTCACATCTTTCGCGAGGGTAATGCTGTAGCTGATAAAGTAGATAATATGGGTCCTCTTCATCAAGGTTTTCAATGGCTTTGGGCTGCTCCTTCAGTACTTAGTTCTACCCTTTGTCATGATATGTTAAGCCTTCCTTCTTATAGGTTTAGGCCTTAGTTGGCTTTTGTCTGTCCTTGTGAGCTGCCTTGGGGTGTTTCTATAACCCCAAGTCTAGATAGTTTTTATTTTTTCCACTTATCATTATTTTTTTTTCTTCTTTCCTTTAATAATTAATATATATATATATATATAGATATAGATATATTTTAAAAGGTCCTTAAGCATCAAGGAGAGTGAAGGAATCCCAACTAGGTTAATTGGCGCCCCCTAGCCCTTGGCAGGATCATGTGCTCAAGGCTCTATATATTATGAAATAAAGAAAAATGAACACAGTAGAAAAAGACAAAGAAAACTGGTGTAGGTGACTTATAATTATGTCACTATATATCCAGTTAATAAAATAAAGCCAAACTATGCTTTAAACCTATAATAAGGAAGATTATATATATCTCTGTATAAAAATAAAGAAAACTCTTGTTGTGCAGTCTACCACCACTAGAAGCTAGCATAATAAATATCGAGATTTACACATTTGTTTGCAGCGCAATTGTCTTCTTTAAAAATATGAGAGCATTGAAAATCCATAAATTTCAATATATTGTCTTTCCTTTAATAATATAATGGAGATATTTCCATTATATATACAGGGGCGGATGCACCAAGGTGCATCTGCCCTCATGTGCAACCACTCAAATTTGAAAAAAAAAAATTTTGAATAAGTAATTTTATTTAAATTTACTTAAGTGCTTTAGCCCTCATTGAGAAAAAATGATTAATTTTGATTAAATTTTGTTAAATTTTGGTTAAATTTACTGATGTACACCATTTTTGTAGATTACATAAAGTTGAGTTTAATTTGTGAATTGGTTTTTATAGCATGTTTGTTAGTTTTATGTACTATTTCATAACTTCTATTAGTTATGTCAATGTGTGGTCCTTCAACTTTTCTTCTTTTCCCATCTTGCTGAGACCTTGTCCCATATAAAGTAAATGGGTATAGGAATGTTAAGAGTAGTATATAAAGTTCTGCGTTTTTAAAAGTTGCCTACGCATTTTAAAATATAACATGTCTATCGTTTTATGTCATTTCACCACTTCAAGTCAATCATACCGATATGTAGTCCTCCTACCTTTCTCTCTTTCCTATTTAACTCTTAGAAGCAAAATATATATATATATATATATATATATATATATATATATACAGAAATGATCCTATCAGCACGTGCTGATATATTTTATATCAGCACGGCTACAAACCTACAATTGCTGATTACAAACCTACAATTTACTGATTACAAACTTACAATTGACTGACTACAAATGTACAAATGGACGGCTTTTAAATAGCTACAAACATCCCATTTCATTGACTACAAACCTATAATTGACTGACTACAATCGCCCACAGGCCGATAATTGTCCATTTGTAGTCAATCAATTGTAAGTTTGTAATCAGTAAATTGTAGGTTTGTAATCAGCAATTGTAGGTTTGTAGCCGTGTTGATATAAAATATATCAGCACGTGCTGATAGGATCATTTCTGTATATATATATATATATATATATATTAAAAAAAAATTTTTAAATGTGCAACCACTGAAAAAATTTTCTGGATCCGCCCCTGTATATATATATATATCTATATATATATATATATATATATATATAACTTTACTTTTATTCAATTTTATGATTTTTTTTTTTTTTTTTTTTTTTTTGGTCGGCAAGGGCTCCATATTTTTATATTTATTTGGCACACACAATGCCTGTATCCGAATTTAATAGATGTAGAGTTGGAAAAGGTGAACCGATTGCCAGCACAATGGGTACGCAGATGGGCCATGACAAATCGGCATGTGAAAAGAACATCCTTTCGTTAGAGCGCCGCCGAACTTAGGTTTGCACAGTTTATAGTTAACGTAGATCCTTCTTACAGGGAATGGTGGTAATGCATCGAATCAAGTATCACCACGTGGAGCCCATATTCCAAGAAAGGACAACAACGAAGCATGGGATAATTGCAGAGAGAGAGAGAGAGAGAGAGAGAGAGAGAGAGGGCTCTTGAGCTTGAATGGAACGATAACAAGCATCATTAAGGGGAAAAACAAACGAAAAGATAAAGGTGACGGTGGCGGCAACCTCTCTCCCTTGCTTTTTACATCCTCTTTTTGTACTCTTATCAAAACCCCAAGCAACACCCAGATCCATCCCCTCTCTCTCTCTGTTCCTCTTCCACAAGCCCCCTCATCTTCTCTCTGCTTTGGATCTTAGTTCTTCTACCGTATCTAACTAAGGTCTCTCTCTCTGTCTCTCTCTCATTAACATGCATGGGTACTAATAAATGATCCTGTTCATGTTTGACAGTCTATGATATTGTTCTGTAAATGATTAGTTGCATCTCTCTCTCCCTCTCTCTCTCTGATTAACATATATGCATGGATGCTTATGGTCATGTACTAGCTTTCAATTCTCACAGTCCACGTTCATGGGTTGTTGTTCCTTTTTTCTAATCCGGTTGTCCATGACTGATTGTTTCAGGTTTTTGTAAGTTAGATACAGAGCTAGGGTTGTACAGTTTGATTACCAAGGCTGGTCTCTGGGTTTTTTGGATAGGAGATTGGTCATCTTTTCCATTTTCATTGAGGAATTAATAGCAGAAGAAGTTCTCAGGGAGATGGCTCCTGTTTCATTGCCTCCTGGTTTCCGATTCCATCCAACTGATGAGGAACTCGTTGCTTACTATCTCAAGAGAAAGATCAATGGCCGTAAGATTGAATTGGAGGTCATCCCTGAAGTGGATCTCTACAAGTGTGAGCCGTGGGACCTTCCAGGTAGGTATCATATTTTTTGCCCATTTTTTTTAATAGTACGTAATTATAAGAAGGGGATAAATAAATTATAAGAATTATATATAATATGTGATGACGACAGCGACGATGCCAACGACCATGATAATTATAATAATGAACGAAAGGAACGGTCTATAAACCATAATTCTTTTCCATGTTCACAAAATCTGATAATCACCGTATATATAGCTTAAAAGAAAGAGGTTATGAACCTTCAACCTAAGGTCGATTATAACTTCTTTTTCTTTTTTCTTTTTTTACCCAGTTTTCTTCTTTTTCTTTTTCTTTAACTTCTACTTTTACGGTTTTATATCCAAAAAAAAATTATCCCACCCGGTTAAGAGCCACGAATATGAGAAGAACCACGCAAACTGCCTTCAATAAATTACATATCCCTTATAGGCTTTAGGTATGGTTGGCCCTCTTTTTGTTCAATCTCTCTGTTTACGGAAACTTCTGACATGCATTGAGCTTCCTTTAAAGCTCTAGTGTGAAATATCTCATATGCCCTTGATTTAAGCTCACAATAGAACGGAAGTTACTTAGCAGACTAGGGCATGGTCCCGCCATCTTTATGGCTCATATTGTTGGCACAAAGATGTGTAAAAACAATGTGAGAGACCGAAGTCCAAAAGCATTAAATAATATATATATATATATATATATATATATATATATATTAACAAAAAGAAGAAAGGAAAAGAGGGGTGGGGAGTGGGGTGGGAAAGATTGCATTCTTTGGCACGCATTGAGAAAATCCTTTTTTTTTTTTTTTTCCCTCTACTTGTTATTACTACGTCTAAGGAAATCCTTGCTATTAATTTTTGTCTTTCGCTTTTACTTGCAATGACGAGCATGTTCCCGAGGTACACTCTAGGTCTATGGATATCTAGGGTGCAAACCAATAATGTTTGAAGGATCTTAGAAGTCTGTACTATGTTCTAAGGTATGATAAATGTAGTAAAAAAGGCATTAACATTTTGGAAAATGTTCTAAACGGAGCAATAGGCCCATTTGGTCTTCCAAAATGTGTAAGGTTTTATCTTTCCTTAATTTTTTTCATTGATATAGGTCAATGAAATCAAATGTGAACAACTACATCGAAAGTTTCTGTTCATCTACTAATTGTTTCCCCCTTTATTGGTGCTTGTTACTCTCATCATATCTGCTCCTATAAATTGTTTTAGTCATTGATAATTGTTAGATTGTTGTATCTGCTACATTTTCTAGACGAATAAATACACTTTCAACCAAGATTACATGCACCTAGCATATTTTTTTTTCTTTCTTAACCTAGTGAGTTCCATGAGTGCTAGCTGTTGCATTCTCAATTTGAATAGTTCGATGAATTTGAACTTATTGCAGGAAAATCTTTATTACCAAGCAAAGATCTTGAGTGGTATTTCTTTAGTCCTCGAGATCGTAAGTACCCTAATGGATCGAGGACAAATCGTGCAACTAAAGCCGGATATTGGAAAGCCACAGGGAAGGATCGAAAAGTGAACTCTCAATGCGTGCAGTGGGAATGAAGAAAACCCTAGTGTACTATCGAGGGAGAGCACCGCATGGTGCACGAACTGATTGGGTTATGCATGAATACCGGCTTGATGAGAGAGAATGTGAAACTGCTTCAGGCTTGCAGGTACCTCCCTTTTTTATAATAAACTTTAATATAACTCTTCAACATTTTGTGGCCACAATATTTTTCTATTTTATTGATAGAATGAACTGTTGGTATATATTGTTCAAATCCATGGATCAAAATTTAATACTCTGTTCATCCCATAAAAATAGATCAAGTTTAACAAAACAAACAATTTAAGAAAAGCTATCATTGCATTCCCTTATCATTTGTTAAACTTCATCTTTCCAAAATACCTTCTTCTACTAATTGTTATTGGGTTATGCAAAAAGTAATTCTTAAAATAAGAAAGGGTACAATAGGAAAAAAAATTATTTGACTTCTCAAAATGGCAAAACATTTTGGAACAAAAAAATTACAAAAATGGCTTTACCTTTGTGGGAGGAAGGGAGTATGTAAATGACAATTTTAATGACCTGAATGGGGATAATTAGCAATAGTATTACGGTTCCTCAATGCTCTTTGTTTTCTTCTGCATGCATACTCTCATGTTTTACTTTTATCATTTTTGGTTGTGTTCTGTTAAAAATTGGTTGGGATTATTTGGGGGTCTCTTTTCTCTTACATCATCTTTTATTTAGATATTAATGATTTTATTTTTGCAGATAATTAAAAAAAAAAAAAAAAAAAAAGCATTCAACTCCATGAATTATTCTAGCATCATTAATTAAAAGTGAAGTCTTATGTCCACTGTACTCCATTCAAGTTTATCAATCATTGTAGGCCCACTATGTCTCACTCAACAACAACACCCCCAAAAAAGAAGAAAAAAAAAGAAAAAAGAAATTAAAACCTAGGTGTAATCTCTCTTGGTCCGTGATAAATGTGCCCCTCTTTATTTCCATTTCTATTTTAAGTTCCAGGATGCATACGCACTCTGTCGAGTGTTCAAGAAGAGTGCAGCAGGCCCTAAGATTGGAGAGCATTATGTTGCCACAAGTGCTAATCAAATTTCTAGTAATCACTCATCTAGCATCGATCTCTATTCTGAGGGAAGATGCGATGATTTAGAAAGCTCTGACTATCCAATCCCTTTTGATACATGCTCTCCCAATACTATGAATGGATACTCACTGGATATGAACGGAACAAGAGATGGGAAATGGATGCAATACTTATCCAACGAGGCATTTAGCTCCACGACACCATCATTTCCAAACTATGGAAGCATTTCATACCCTTCTTCCAAGGTAAAATTTCCGGAGCAAATACATGCATGACAATCCAAATTAGTCCCTCTTGCATCCTTAATTCATTTCTACGTATTAAACATGTTTCCATTGGTCTACAGGTAGATATAGCATTAGATTGTGCAAGGTTGCAACATCGGTTCTCACTGCCTTCGTTGGAGGTGGACTCTCCCCAAGTTGGGCTCACAGATTTTAACATGATGCAATCAAGTTCCATCCATGAAAACACAAAAGAAGCTGATATTTTGCAGGAAATTCTTTCGGTTGCTCAAGCTTCTAAGGAACTGATAAATCAATCCAACATACGAGACACATGGGGCGGAAATTATGCTCCCACTGATGATTTCACCTTTTTAACAGTCAAAGAAGATGAATGTAATGAAATTAATAACATGAATTCTTTGAGATTTATGGACAAACCATGGGAAGATCGGCTTACCAGGTCTATAGAGATTGGAGAACTGGGTGAAGGGTTCAAGAACAGCAGGGTGATAGAGCACTTGAGATGGGTAGGAATGTCAAATAAAGACCTAGAGAAGGTATGTTACTCTATGTTACTTCATAAACTTGGCATTTCATAATAACTAGCTTCTATTGATTTGCCTTTTTTCTTTTTTTTCCTTTTTTTGGAGTATTTTTTATTTTTGGTTGGGTTGGCCAAAAAGAAATTTTATTAATTAAGGATAAATAGATGCACAGAAACCCAAGTAGCAAGCACATTAAACACCCTAAGAGAGTGAATGAACAACCAGAACAAACCCACACCTCCCCCCCCCCCCCCCCCAAAAAAAAAATAAATAAATAAATAGGGAAGAAGAAGAAGAAGAAGATCGACTGAACAAAATCAGATTTTAAATTCACTATTTTAAAATTCTTATATATATATATATATATATATAGATATATATACATATATAGATATCTCAACCTTACAAAGAACTGAACAAAATCAGATTTTAAATTCACTATTTTAAAATTCTTACATCTATATATATATATATGTGTGTGTGTGTGTGTGTGTGTGTGTGTTATAACTTTCTTTGTATTTTGCAGAGCTTTATGGAGGAACACAAGATTGTACCCATAGAGAACATTTCAAGTTTCCAGAGAAGGGAGGAGCGTGAGGTTCAGG
Organism: Liquidambar formosana; assembly: GCA_039720395.1. Lineage (NCBI taxonomy): Eukaryota > Viridiplantae > Streptophyta > Magnoliopsida > Saxifragales > Altingiaceae > Liquidambar > Liquidambar formosana. Next base: position 28,583,925 of record CM077824.1, on the reverse strand, counting down.
GTATAAATATCGAACTTGCTTCTTATGTTTCCATTTTGGCTATTCTTCTTGTGTTTTTTCTTTTTATTATTTATTTTTCCATTGACAAAAGTTTAACTGCAGGCAAAACCGATCATCAAAACAACTATGACGCATTAAATGACACGGAGTTAAATGACTTCCCATTTGGATTTATCAATGATGACCCAAATGAGCACTTCTTAGATGATGGTGACATGGATGACTTTTCCAGTAGTCCCACGTTCGAAGTTGTCGAGAAAATTGAAGTTAATCACGGAATGTTTGTTTCGACTCACCAGGCAGCTGAGACATTCTTCTACCAAGTAGTGCCTTCGAAGACGGTTAAGGTCCATCTAAACCCAGCAGTGGCTAATACCTTATCAATAGCAAAAGCAGAAACACAAATGAGATGTAATAGTAGTTCTCTCTTCCACAAGATCAAGACATTTTCAAGGGATAAGTTTTTGGGAATCACCAAATCTAGAAAGCCCTGGAGGCAATTAGTAAGCACCATAATCAGTATCATTGCACTTTTGTTGACATATTGCACTTATCTTGGGGAACATATGGAAAATGAGAAGGTGATGGATTGCTTCTCTTCAAGTGGCATAGTGGTGAAGAAGGGTGAGGAAGGTTGCTCTTCCAATATCAAGAAGATAAAGAAACCTGGAAGAATTAAGTGGAATGACAATACACACAAGTCTGGGTTTGCTGACATAAGAGGGAACCTTCCTAGCGTGCTTATGAACAAGATATGGCCTTCACTTACAATCACTTTGGCTCTTTGTACTATGTGGGTACAAAACACTCTATCTTTGTCTTGACTTCCAGATTTCCTTTAGATCCTAACCATAGTTTTCAAATAGGATTGGATAAATTAGCATTTTCTATATTTGGAGTCATGTGTATCTTAACATACTTGTATTTTAAATTGGATAATATTATTTAACAATTATTATTAAATAAAAGGTAGAATATTCTAATTTTCAGTATCATGCCCCAAAATCTATGGCACAAATCTCAATGTGTGCACAAATTGCAAAAATTGACCCTATTCTCAATCTGGAATAGATCTTGACTACTAGTATATACTATGTGAAAACCACAAATTTTAAATTTAGACATTTAACACTAATAATGAATCATACCTATCCACCTTCAGAGCCTTGTCACATAGATTTTCACATCACTTCCATGTTCCTTTTTTTGGATTGACCCCTATGCATTTTCAGGGATTCATGATGAGTTTCAAGACCAAATTGGACATATCTTTTACTCTAGTACTGGCAAGGTCTTAAATATCCATATCGATGGTCCAAAAATACGGAAATATCGATAACAATTTGTAGATATGATGGATATTATTAGTTAAACACGGATATTTTTATTGAAACTCTTGGCTAAAAACAATGATTTAGACTCTAATACACAATCTAGCATCAAAATATTGCAATTTAAATGTGTAAGACAAGTATGTGTTGTGTAGGGTATAAACAATGTGATACACTTGAGAAAATAAATAATAGAAATTTATAGCAAATTCAACATCTAAATGTCACATGAGATTAAAATTTGTAAATATATATCATTTACATAATAATATATCAATATATTAGTAGATTAATGTTATACACTAAAATCATTACCACATGGAGTTCCCAAGAGGCTCAAAATCGTCATTTGTATCCCTATCCCTGTTATGCCTTGGTTTCATATTGGTAATGCACAATAGTTAGCACATGTCATGAAATTAGCATTATTAAGGAGGAAATTTTCCACATAACGGTTGTATTCTTCTAGAGAAGCATGCTGCATGATTCCCAATTGCGGTAATTCACCAATCTTAGGTCCTTCTCTTTGAATTGACTCCCATTCTGATGATTCCAAAATTGTTGGGAATGGAGGTGGAAGGGTTGGTTGTGCTAGTGGATATGATTGTGCTGGTGGATATATTGGATATAGATTGGGCATATAACCAGATAATTCACTAAATGGATATTACTGCCCATAGTAATATGGATATGCCCCTAAGGGGTAAGTGTTATAGTTATATGGATTGGGGTAGTTTTGTTGATAGCCATATGTATCTTGGCTCGAGTCTAATCCATACCCAAAATAACTCCGTTTAGACCCTATACGCATAGACTCGAAGTTTGAGGAAAGAGAATCTACATCTTGTTGACTTGTTGTGTCCTTTCCCCAATTTTTTTTTTCGAGTGTACTGTTTGCTTATTACCTCGATACCTGGCCCTGTTCCCATATAGCCATGGTCTGCATCATGTGTCACATGTGTAAAATCTACTTCACATATAAATGGACTCAATGGCCTCTGACTTTCTCCACCTATGTAATTTCCTCTCCCATCATTCCCCCCATTGCATCATCAAATGAATTATCATTGCTTGATAAAACCTCTTCAGCTATAACTCTTTCAACATTAATCCCAAGGTTTTGAGCTTCTTGTGCCACTTGTGGATGAGGTTCACCCTCTGGCCCATCTATATGTGATGGTCGAATCCACTTGTATAGAGGATTCTCATTTGCTTCTCCTAGCTCAATTGATATATCAAGCAAATTTAGGTACTCTAACTCTACTGCCCTTTCCCTCTTAGCTTCTAAATCCTTAATCCAAAGCCTCATGTTATAATAGCAATATAGTAGCTTTTAAAGCTTTTCATAGGCCAATCGATTTCGTTGCTTTATATGAATGCGGGAAAATGTGCTCCAATTCCACTCACATGCTAAGGAAGATGCAGTTTATGACAGTATTTTCATAGCCAATTATCTTAATGTTGGAACAAAAGTCCCATGTATGTATGCTCCACCAATCAGCTACCACAAAATAAAATAAACTCATTAGTGAGAGTGAAGTCAATGATATGCCATAAACTCATAAGAAATATATTTAATGTATATACGCAATTACGCACAAGGTGTCATGGTTTCCCTAGATAGGACAACGAGTCTTTCTCCAAATTTACCCTTTGCTTCTTGAAACATTATAATCTACAATCAAAACTTTTCATCAGCCATTTTTGTAGAATATATTTTAACTAAAAAATTATAATATTTATTCCTACAGGCCTACAGCCTACAACCTATAGTGTTAACTCATTTCCAATATGTCTAGCCATTTGAGAATCTGGTTTTAACTTTTAATATACTTCAAGCACTGCATTAGGTAAGGGTTGGGTCCTCACTAATGTTGTTTTTATATTGGTACCTTGGGTTTAAGTAGTACGCTAGCTTTCAATTGAAATGAAATAGAAATATAGAATTAATTTCGATTTGAGTCTTTAACGAAAAAATATATATACAATATAGATACATGAAGTTAAACATGGAAGTTATAAAAATTATACCTGCCGACAACAAGGGATGATCGATTGATTTATCCCATCGATCCCTTATAGCTCTTAAAACCCATGCTATGTTTCTATTATTTTGTTCAATTGTTTATTTCATTATGTTGAATGATTTATAAACCACACCCAACGTCGAATAGACTTCACTATCAACAAGGCGTAGCAGTCTGTATAGAGATTCATAAATACCATAGACCTTTACAACCTTGTCCCATAAATTGTGGCTTAGTATCAAAGATTCTACTTAACGACCTAGTGTTGTTCTAGACAGGGGATGTTCATTCCATTCACCTGAAGTGAAAAGAGATTCCATTCCCACCCTTCTCTTTATCAAGCTTTCAAGGGTAATGTAATTTGTTGCAAACTGAGTAGCACCGGGTCGCATAATATCCCTTCCACAATATTGCCTCATTGTAGCCAACAATCAGTTGTGGTTGTATATAAAGTTTGTGATTGCCCTCCCATCTTTGATTAGGTCTTTAATGCTATATTTCTAAGCAATCTTCTCAAATATCAAGTCGACGCAATGTGCAACGCAAAGTGTCCAGTATAAATTATATTTTTCTATTAACTTCTTCCATGCCTTCAGATAATAGCTACCATTATCTATCACCAATTGTACTACATTTTTCCTTCCAACTTCTTGCACAACTTTTTTTATTAAACCATAAATGTACGTGTGATCCTTAATTTTATTTGAAGCATGGACTGACCTCAGGAAGATTGTTTTCCTTTAGAATATACCATAAAGTTGATGGACATTTTAGTAAGACCTATCCATCCATCACACATAATAGTGTAGCCATGTGTCTTCCACAATGGCTTGATACTCTTAACATATGTATCCATCTCTACAACCTGTAAACATGAAATTTAAGAAAAGTCAGATAAACACAAAAACCCAATATTAAATAAAAATTAGCAATTAGTAATACGTTAGTAATTACCTCCATATCTAGATATTTAATTCTGATCTCATATAAGATAGGAGTTTGAACTGCCTGTTCTACTGTCTTAAGCTCTAGCAATCATATATTTGAAGTGATGTGAGGATGCTTTCTCTAGCGTGACATTCTCATGTATAAAGAATTTTGAAACTAATCTACTCAAGCCCTCTTTTATCTTTCCTTGACTAAATGCATCCTTAATATTCCGTTGTTTTGCCTTATCTGTTTTGTAGAAAGAAGGAATAACGAGAATACGAGTTTTTGGCTCTCAAACGCTATGATCGCATTTAAGTGGAGGTCCTTGACTTCTGCTTGTACCTGAACCTAAACCATGCACCAGCATCATAACTACTAGGGCCACCTTGTGATTAAAATCTTCTCCTTTGATCTAAATCCTATTCAATAGCTTGTGACTCGTGATATGCCTGATTGTAGGAAGCTCTTTCATGCATAAGCAAATCATATGGATACATAATAACATCATTATCATCATCGTCATCATTGACTATTTGTGGCATTAAGCCTCTCCTTAGCTCCTCTTGAACAGCCTCCATATTTCGATTTTTTTTCTACTTTTCCTGCAGCCTTTCTCACTAAAAGCCTTTTAATCTTATCTTTCACTTGTGGAGGCACATTATTGTAAACTGCTATATTATGTTTTGGATTTAAGCCCGATAAATGGTATTTTAATGGCTCCACCACTCTTCCATGTCTAGTGACAATAATTACATGAAATGCCTCCTACTTTCCCCTCTCCCCTCTAGCCGAGCTCTATGGCTCCACACATGACCAACTTGTCTTCCTTTTCCTGAAGACATTCTTAGTGCAAGTCTCTAGGTCTCTTACTCTCTAAGTGCAATATATAATAATATAAATACAATTATACAAATATAAATGATTAATTTATATATATTATAAATTTATAATGATGGCTTACAGCTTACTCATATAAAATCATAAATACGTATATGTTCTACATAATAAAAAATAGACAGTTACATACTACATACTTACATGTGAGGGTGGTTAATCATTACCTGGTTAATACTTACATAGCTTACTCACAAACCTGAAAAGCCTCAAGTCCTTAGCTAGGATGGTATGTTTTATACTGCCTAATACCGATAAGCTTTCAATCCTTGTTGCCCGAATGAGTCGGTTTGTGTATGTAATTGTGAGGAGTGAAGTCATATATTAATATATATGTGTGTTAGTTTGTGTGTGTGAAATTTTAAGGGGTGAATGTATGATAGAAAAGGTTGTTGAAAAGCTGATTAAATGTTAGTGCATACTCCACTATTCAACCCTTCATGGGAAGGCTGAATTTGAATCATAAAAAAAGTAGATGTGATGCTGAAAAGTAAAAAATTGAAAAAAGGAGCCGCCCATCATAAAAAGTCAGTGTAATGCCAAAAAGTAAAAAAAAATGACAAGCTAAGAGCTATACATTCTATATTTCCATTCAGTTGCATGTTAGAAAAATTGAAAAAGGAGATGCCCATCATAGCTAAGAGCTGCATATTCGATATTTCCATGCATAACATGCTAGAAAAAGGAACTTCCCGTCATAAAAATAAAATAAATAAATAAATAAAAGTAGGTGTGATGCTAAAAAGTAAAAAAAAAAGCTAAGAGCAGCATATTCCATTCATAGGCTCATCATAACATGTTAGTGCATTCAACAAGGGTAAGAAAAGTAAAGCAAATCATGCAAAACATGCAAATCATAAATAAATTTTTTTTTTTAAAAAAAAAAAAAACATAATGCAAATCATGCAAAACATGCAAGCATTCATGTCCCAAAGCTGCAAAATGCAGTTGAAAACGTTGCCAAAAAGTAGCTGAATTCTTTCCCCAATGCTGCTAAAATCATTCACCAAAAGAAAAGTCTGAAAAGCACAAAGGAAAGGCTGAAAAAGCAAAAAGGAAGCATGTGAGATACATATCACCAATATATCGATATATATCGTTGATATGTACACGATAATAGCTGTTAGTTGACAAGATATCGAGATATTATCGATATATCGATAATATCGACGATCTCTCCACAATATTTTGCTACAACGATTTATTAGGGATTTTTTGTATCAGAACACATTGATACGCCAATATATCGCGGATATTAGTAATATTTAAGACCATGAGTACTGGAATGCTATACTGACTCATTCGCTTTGCCTCTATTCTCTAAATCTTCTTTAAAGGGAATCCCTAAGCTATTGCTCCCTATTCATGAGAGTAACTCAAAGGACGAATATTCTTTTTCTTCCTTGAGTTCCTAAAGCTCTTTAAGGGAAGGATAGAGAGAAGAAGGTCTAGCAGGGTCCTAGGGAAAGCTAAGAGTACTTAGACAATTCATAGGATGAGAGTGAAGCAGAGGGGAAAGAATGGTTGGCTCAAGTAAACGAGAGGGAAACCTCCAGACCGATGGGACCCTTTTACCTACGGAGCTACTTCGCAAGGGTCCTCCCCTCCTTTTGAAGGAACCTGATCTCCTTAAAGAGTTACACGCGTTGTCTGTTGACTTATTTAGTTTCGCTGTAAGGTAGGCTAGCTAAATGTTGCCCTATATTCGAAGTGTTGTTTTGTATGTCTTATGAGATACTACGGAGGGACTTTTGATCACCATTTTGCGGTCCCATTTCCTATGTCGTTGTTAGAGTCTTTTCCTCCTGAATTTAGACGACAAACTTGTATGGTATGAGTCTAGCACTGGTGGTTCTAATAATACCACTCATTAGTAAATAATGCAATACTTCTTTGTGAAGGTCCGTTATTCCAATCCTTCTAGCACCAACTAATCACATTCTAGTGGAATTATCAATTAAATGAACGTTCCATGTAGATCTTATCTCCCATTAAGGCAGATCTATCGCAAGTGGGATAAAGGATGGTCTAAGGTTGTGAATTCGAAAAGTAAGAATGGATAAATAGCACATAAATCGAGGGCTATGCGGTTCCTTGAATATATATGAAATGGAAAAGATGGACCAAGCTACTTATGGATTTAACCACAAAAAAGAAATCTAACAAATGGAATCAGGCTTTTTTAGAGATAGAGCTAAAAAGGAAAGTGGGGAAAGGAAAAGAATAATGGGATCTTTACTGCTTACTCTTTTCTTCATCTCCATCTCGATCAATATCTACACCTAGATGTTATGCTATTTTAACAAGGGCAGTTTAGGCTGATTCAACGTAGCAAATTGATGGTTAGATCGAGGTGTTAGTGATTTGTTAAGGACATCTATGTTCACCTTTAAATACCTTTACTCCACACTAGCAATACGAAGGCTCACTTCAGTTGCCGATTGGCTTTAGGGAAGGGAAGAATCTCAAAAAATAAAACACAAGCTAGTGAAGAAACCATTCATTCACTACCCAACTCCTTCGTTAACAGACCTAATAGCTACTGCTACCTCAAACACTAACTAGACTGCTAATAACACGACGGGATATAAAGCTACAATCGTAAAGGGGTTCATCTCGAGAAGGTATCTACATGCCCGTCTAGAAAACCTTTCCCCATTCATTATTAGTGATGTTGTTAGAATAAAGCTATGTTGTTATCAAATATTATGTTGCTTATAAGGCTTATCTGTTAACAGAATGGCCTGTCCCACTTTAAGCTGGGCTTAGAAGAAAGGCTCAGCCTGTTCATCTTCTTATATGTATACATCTTCTCATACACCTTTGCATTAATAAAATATGGAAGGGTTATGTTAACATAATAGCAAAGATTGCCTTATCCCATCATATTTATTTATTGAAAACCTTCATAATCTAACTAAAATTACTGACGTCCTAGTTTTTCATACCAAAAGCTTCTAGCTGATCACAAAGGTTCTTCCTTAGCAACAGCCGCTGTAGATAGCGCTCTACTGTAATCGTCAAACTTAGATATAGTGCAATAAGAAGAGAATTAGCAGAAATCCAAAGGGATTTACCCAAAATTCCACTCTGATACCTCTTTAAAGTGAAATAGGCATGTGCATGAGTAGATAGTCTTTTCATTCATATGAAAAAAAGAATTTGAAAACAAACTAATAGGGCCGATATGGTGCTTAACCCCTTTATTGGCAGAGTTCGCGGGTTTGTTTCGAGGATCCTACTTCATAACAGATAGTAGGAGTGACCAGGCTTTGAAGTTTGCTCAGCTTTGGCTTTTAGGCATGACAAAAAGTCAGTAAGAATCATTGAGAATACCGCATCTGGCAGAAAAACAAACAAGTTGCCCTCCAAACATAAAGTGCCACGAAACCAATCCATGGCATTGCAAAAGGTGTGGAGCTACAAATAGAAGGATGGAAAGAGACGACTAATTTCCTTGAAAGAAAAAAGGGGCACCCCTATACAATTTCAAGGTCATCTTAGGGATAGAGTTCTTAGAACCAACCAAAGCCATCCCTATACCATACTTAGTGAAATCCATCAAAACAAAAATTAAAGGCTTGTAGGATCAAATGGGAAGAGCAGAACTTAACAGGTCTCGCAACTACTAAGCTAACAGGCAACTTATAAAAATAGCTTGAATAGGAGGAGTACGCTATGCTAATGTGCCTTGGATGGAAGGTTGAGGTTTTTCGAGTTGAATAAGTCGTAAAAGAAGTAAATAGGTCTCACATGGTGGTCGTAGAGTAGTTTGAATGCACATAAAAGAAAGGAGCTCCTTGAAGCTTACTAATAAAGGGCTTGAGCCCGCAAGCTTCCTTCTTAAGTCAACATTTGTCTTTGGCCTTGCTTGTTCGGTTTTGGCTCATTCTTTTAATTAATATGTATCTTGCCATGTCTGCTCTATTTGTTAGTATAACATAGATGTCTTCTCTGGCAATAGCCAAGTTTATGATAAAAGAATAGGACAATGTTCTATACTCAAGTCTGAAGTCAAGGTAACAAGATGATATGAAGTTCTTACACGAGCAAGCTAAGCGCCAGAGGGAGGGACAACTAGTTAAACAACACGAAAAAAAAGAAAAAAAAAAGCTCTGTTCCAAATGATCGGGAAGTAATGATCGAATACCGGGTAGAGTTGATAAAGTTGAGTGATCATTTCTTTTCCTTTACTAGTCAATTGGTAAGGTAAAGTGCTATTTGATGAAGAAAATAAACTTTAGGAAAGTGGTTTAGGTAGCTCAGTTGGTTAGAGCAAAGGATTGAAAATCCTTGCGTCAGTGGTGAGGAATTAGAGCCAACAACAACCCTATGGAGTCAAGGGAATCCCATTGACTTGAAAAGGCAGTGAAGGAAGGAGTGGATTAAGAAGCGAATACTAGAGAAGTCAATATTGCTGAGTGCAAAAGAAGCATACCTACCAATAGAAGGATGTGTGTAATGGTTAACTTAAGTTTCACCTTTTGAAAACCTTACTTATATAAAATAAATAAAGGGGAAAGATGCGCTCAATCCGTTGCTTGTTGCTCCAACTTAGGAGTAGGGTCTCTAGAGCCTTTTCCGCAGGCTGCTATAGTAGTTGAAGTGTGCTAACGCCCTTATCAAGTAAGGGGATTCTATCATGATCTTACAAATCTATAACTCTCTTTATTGAGCAAACCGAACTGCAACATCCATCTTCCGAATAAAAAGATAAATGGGTTTGTTGGGAAGAAAAATGGAGCGCGGCCTGTAGAGCACATATAACGCACAGTCATGTTGCTCACGCAACAGGATCTCTCTCTCTCTCTGTTGCATCCAGATTCGGGTGACTCTATCCCATAGCTGAATTTATTTCCTATAGTCTTCGTTGACGATGCCATCGACTCAAGTAGAGGGTTTGACACGAGTGAGTCTTCTCAAGAGATCGTGCGAGAGAATCGATCTTTGTCCTGTAATCGCTTCAATCCACCCCTTCGGTGAAAAATTGTAATACGCCCTAAGAATTCCTACCAGTAGACTTCCCTATACTAGAAGAGAATTGTCTAAGTTATTGAAAAAATAAAGATTTTGGAAGGAAACAAAAAAGTAGATTCCCTTTTGTAACCAAAAGCCCATCTTTCACGACCCTTGAAGACTTATCTGCTATCAATTTGGATATCATCATTGTTTAGTTCTCAAAATAAAACTTAAACTATGGTTAAGTTATACTTGTCTTCCTGGAGCTTAGAGATTTCATACATTAGAGTTACAACATATACATACAAACTGTTACTCTTATCAGTTCTACAAAACATTAACTTTTTCTTTGTAAAGATCAAGCTCCACAAAAATTCTTCTCAAGTACTCGTTCAACTTTCACCCTAAAATGTTATTTAAAATTACATTATAAGCACTACGGCTTAGTGATGACGAATTCCTTATCTTGTGTATTTAATACAAGCACAGTCTTATTATCAATCAACATTTATATATTTTATAGTCATCTTTTCTTAAGATATAACACAAAAGCATTAAATAACTTCATCTCAATTCTCATACCTGCATACCTTTCTCATATTGTGACTTGCAAAAACTCATTAATTTACAATCCAATATACATAGGTCTTATACCAAATGTACAACAGAATTCAACCATAGCACATATACCTCATGCATATGTGTATATAGTTTATTAACCTCTTGCCAACACTGTATAATAGTGCACTACCTATAGGGATGACTCAATCTCAACTGTCTACCCATTTTTAGTCACAATTCAAATATAATAAATCACAATGATTCTCAATAATAAATCAACTCATTGATTTATTTCAACATTATAAACCATAATAAACTTCAAATAATAAATCAGCTCATTGATTTATTTCAATAGTCATAAGCCACAATAAACTTCAAATTATAAATCAGCTTATTGATTTATTTCAACAGTCATTTTATAAACTTGAAATAATAAATCAGTTTATTGATTTATTTCTATTGGAAAATAATAGAGTAGATGCTACTGTATAAAATAAAACTAGTACAAGAATTGCAGAAATACAAACAGTGTCGGTTGAGGCGTGTACAAGGCACTGTCCTTAAGAGTAGTTTCGCCCCTCTGAGTATTCAACTCGGTGTAGTAGGTCACAGCGCTCTACCCTCCAGGATTCAACAACCGGACTCCCACAAGCGTGCACTCGCAAGTGTAGGAGGAAAAATAAAGAACTCAGAATGCTCCTTTCTATGAAAAACGAAATTGTAAAATGAAAACGAAAAGACTTTGTATTTTCTATCTTCTGCTAAACCAAATAGCTGGTATATTAAGCTTTAGGAAAAAGAACCCAACAGTCAAAAACGGTCACACAATAAAACACATTAAATCCTGGTATAAAACACAAAATAAATTTTGATATAAATCCCAACAGTCATAAAATAAAGAATTCCAACAATCATAAAATCATAAAATAAATCCGGTTATAAATTCCCAACTGGTCATAAAACGGTCATAAAATTTATTGGTTTAAAATGGGTTGTTGAACTGGGTCATGGATAACCCAGTAATCCAAAAATCAAAGTAGCAAAATACGGGTCAACCTACCCGCACACGCGAAGCCAAATATTCGGGATTTGCACCCCACCTTGCGCGCACATCGTACGCTCGTGACGTGCCCGACTAAGTCAATTTTCGGACCCCTATCCTGCAAATCACTCGATTGAGCTCTGTCTCATGCGCATATGGGGACTCCCTACATCCCACCACATGACACCATATATAATAAGTGAGATACTATATAAGCCCACTAAAACTCTTTCAAGAAAAACTTTGGATTTTTGAAATACTTATTTTATACTTAAAATACAACAATCCCCACATATTTCAAAAATACAAAAAGAAAGAAAGGAGCGTGAGAACTTAATGCATCGGTTATGGTGTCTTTTGGACTATGAACCAAACCTAGGATATGTAAGCAGTGACCCACAGAAAACTGGTGAAATATAAAATTTCTATGAACCAAAATTCCTTAGCGTGAATCAATTGACTTACAACCCATATCCAATTCTCGAATTCTGAGTTCTTCTGATCTGGGTGGCACGAATAGGCCATGCGCCATACTTGGAAATTCATGAATGCTCTAGAGAACCTGCCCAAGTTCTCATAGGAAGCGGCCCCACTTCCACATTCATATAGGTGGATCCATCAAGTGTGCACTACAACTAAACACATCACCCAACAAGGACTATGAAATCCATTAAGAGTTAAAACTCAACCTTTACACGTTGTAGTTTGCACTATCTACATCATAGGAAGGGACTCTCAAAATATTATAAAATTGATAGTGCACTCCAAGCCAACCAGTGACTTGTTGTTACCCATATAAACCTAATTCCTGGGATCTCCATTCATATAGGTTGGGTTACCATCACTGTTGACCCTTTGTTATAGGCATTAGTCCCATTCCCCTCAATGTATTACTCACTAGATTTCTACCTAGTGGTTTTGTCAGAGGATTGGCCAAATTCAACTCTGACCTCACAAAGTCAAGGGATATAACCCCATCACTAAGCAATTGCCTCACTATGTTATGTCTTAGGCGTATATGCCTACTCTTCCCATTATAGGATTTACTCTTAGCTTTGGCTATAGCAGCCTGGCTATCACAATATAGAAACACGGATGGAGCTGGTCTTATCTAGATAGGAATATCTGTTAAGAGGTTTCTGAGCCACTCAGCCTCTGTACTTGCCTTCTCTAAGGCCACTCAGCCTCTGTACTTGCCTTCTCTAAGGCAATGAATTCAGACTCCATAGTAGACCAAGCTATGCATGTTTGCCTGGTAGACTTCCAATATACTGCACCTCCACCAAGTGTAAACACATAATTGCCAGTAGATTTTGTTTAATCTGAATCTGAAATCCAGTTAGCATCACAATACCCTTCTAATATAGAAGGAAAACCATTATAAAATAAACTATAATAAATAGTTCCTTTCAAATATCGAAGTACTCTATACAACGCAGTCCAATGATCTCTACTAGGATTATGAGTATATCTACTCAATCTACTAACAGCATATGCAATATCAGGTCGAGTACAATTTGTTAACCCCCACTATTTGTGGATTTAAATGAATATATCCACATCTGCAATATAAAATATTTATATCTTCTCTAAAAATAAGAGATCAACACATGATATATATATTGAGAAAAATTCTATAACTTAATTTTTTTTTTTTTTTTTTTACATTAAAGAATGCCCCATAGCTCAAAATATAAAAACTCCTTTATGCACCAATTCATTCTGAACACATAAGATAGGAAAATATTCACCTTTTCATAAATGCATGTCTCCAAGTAGTCCATAAAAATCATCCAAAATTAACATTTTTATAATTTTCTCCAGTAAAGCCTTAATCCCATCTAATTTGGATCAACAATTTAGTTGTAGAAGGGCTTAGTGAAAATTAAACCAAAAACATGCATTCTCACATTCAAATATGCCACCATAATTCAAAATATAAATATTTATTTATCGGGCCAATGCATTTAAAAAAAAAATGAGCCAGTACAATTTTAGCCCAGGTAAGTTTTATGAGTTATAACACTCTCTCAGTCACTTCAAATAGTGACCCAACATCTAAAATAAAATGGTAGCATAAGATATGATGGTCTAGAATAGTATTGAGGTAGAAAAATAAGGGATAGATACAAAACGAATAAAGAGTTTAAAATTAATTTTTAATATGCCTCAATTGATCAAGCTCTAAACTCCCAAATGATCAATATTCAGTAACTCAAGTGTTGGTGCGGTAGTATATACTATGTATGGATAATAAACACATTCCTTAGGTTGAAATAAAAAAGTCATAAAAAGGTAACCACACATATTATATCCAACATTACCACCAGGTAAATAAATGGTGTAACACTGCATTCATAGCCATTATTCATCACTAGTATCAACGGCTAAGAACGACAGTCATTGTCTATTAAAGTCTGCAAATGTTAATAGCATTAAAGCATAATAATATGATAATGCACCAATGGCTCAAAAAATAAATTAACATAATAACAAAAGACCGTCTATTAACTAAAAGCAATATCTTCCAATATTACTAAAATGTTGATGACCAAATATATATATCACAAACCTTCAAACATAACACATGGGTGAAAGAACAAGTGATCGTTTGGTATCAAAGTATGTACATACATAGCACAATGAAAAATTGCTAGTAACGCACCAAATTAAAAAAGATTAACTCCAGCCATTATCAGCAATAAAGAACCAAACATTTAAAGCAATATATAAAGGCTAAAAAGAATAGTCACCAGCCATAATTAACTCTAAAAACCAACGGCTATACACTACATGTAAAACCTATTTATCACCTCCTATCGGTTAGAACTGCATCTGCCAAAAACATGCTATTCTAATGGAAATATAAAAAATATAATAGTGTAGAAATTGTTTTTTTTTTTTTTTTTAATTTTAATTAAGTCAGTAGACATCTTTTTTCAATATAATCCATCTAATTCATCAATAATAAAAATTCGCATATATCTACACATATGGGGACAAAATATAATTATGGATATAAAATTATTTACTGTTGCTTGGTCTCTAAATATTAGTTTATAGGTTTCAGCATAGAAGATAACTTATAGGACTAATGGGTTTCATACCCAACAGCAGGCCAGAACACCACATGCTTAATAAATAAATTGAGATTATTATCAAATTTTCTAAGACTCTTAGAAATAATAACTCATGCAATTTTTTGTGACTATTTCCTTCCATGGCTAACTTTATATTATCGTCATATAAACTTTAAAACACATACCCAAAAATGCATAAATTATATAATCACATAGAAAGAAAGAGACCTACACCAGGTTCTTCTTTCCTTTATTCTCATGGACAAAATAAATATTCTAAAAAATATGAGAAATAGATACCAATTCATAGATAATAAATGAATAGCTTAACCACGCACTAAACAAGATATAAAAGATTCATTTTGTGTAAATTTCTTTCCCTCAAATACTCCTCTGTTCTATGAACTGAGTGGTGGCCCATATTTTTTAATACGATTCCTTGGTCCTTGAATCTCTATCTCTTATCTTTAAAGATACTAGCATTGTGCGGCATTCTAGAATTACCATTTTTTGTTTATTTTAATTTTAGCATAATTTAAAACAAGCTATCAAATTCTTAATAGCTTGGGATTCTTAGAAATAAGAATTCATATGACCAAATGGTAACATAATAATATATAAATACTCACACCAAATGTTCAAACACGAAACTTTAAACTTTGATTCATGTAACTAAATAAAATGCATGTTAGTAAAATCAAAGTTGCATATATTATTCTAGATATGCTCTTACTTGGGCAACAATATAACAAATCAGTATCATCTAAAATATTCATCTTGATATTATCTGTGAGATGTTAAAAAAAATAACAAATCACAAGTATAGCGCATAAAAAGAGAACTATGCCTTCATATATACGAATTATATGAATAATAGTATGAACAAATATAGTGGTAGCCAATCTAAAATGAATCCTATAGAAATGGTCTATAAGACTATCATGTTAGAAATAACAATACCAATTCTTTTTTTCTTTTTTTAAATTTTTTATTTAGGTCACTCACTAGGACATGGAAATCATGGATTTGAGATGATACATCTCTATCTTCAGTCATAGCAGCAGCATCCATGAAAAACTACTCTTAAGATTGTTGGAAAATAATAGAGTAGATGCTACTGTATAAAATAAAACTAGTACAAGAATTGCAGAAATACAAATAGTGTCGGTTGAGGCGTGTACAAGGCACTGTCCTTAAGAGTAGTTTCGCCCCTCTGAGTATTCAACTTGGTGCAGTAGGTCACAGCGCTCTACCCTCCAGGATTCAACAATCGGACTCCCACAAGCGTGCACTCGCAAGTGTAGGAGGAAAAATGAAGAACTCAGAATGCTCCTTTCTATGAAAAACAAAATTGTAAAATGAAAACGAAAAGACTTTGTATTTTCTATCTTCTGCTAAACCAAATAGCTGGTATATTAAGCTTTAGGAAAAAGAACTCAACAGTAAAAAACGGTCACACAATAAAACACATTAAATCCTGGTATAAAACACAAAATAAATTTTGATATAAATCCCAACAGTCATAAAATAAAGAATTCCAACAATCAAAAATCATAAAATAAATCCGGTTATAAATTCCCAACGGTCAGAAAACGGTCATAAAATTTATTGGTTTAAAATGGGTTGTTGAACTGGGTCATGGATAACCCAGTAATCCAAAAATCAAAGTAGCAAAATACGGGTCAACCTACCCGCACACACGAAGCCAAATATTCGGGATTTGCACCCCACCTGCGCGCACGTCGTACACTCGCGACGTGCCCGACTAAGTCAATTTTCGGACCCCTATCCTGCAAATCACTCGATTGAGCTCTGTCTCATGCGCATGTGGGGACTCCCTACATCCCACCACATGACACCATATATAATAAGTGAGATACTATATAAGCCCACTAAAACTCTTTCAAGAAAAACTTTGGATTTTTGAAATACTTATTTTATACTTAAAATACAACAATTTCAACAGTCATAATCCACCATAGGCTTCAAATGTTAATAAATCAACTCATTGATTTATTTATACCATCATAACCCATTATAAAATTAGAATAATAAATCAATTTATTGATTAATTTCTATCATCATAAGCCACAATCAATTTCGGATAATAAAACATGCTAATCTATTTCTCAAATGTTTATATTTCATAACAAGATATGACCAAAATTCTTTTTATTAGCCTTGTTAAGCAATCCTCTGCTTTCTAACACATTGACTTTTAATAATAAATCATCTCATATCGCAACCTATGAATTTCTCATTTCCATCGTTAAGCAACTATTTACTTTCAATCATTATGATTATGATCATATAAAACTCTAATTTCTTCAATTGATTGGTCGTCAAAATTCTCAATAATAAGTCTAAAATTTATAACATTCAACTTAGAAGTCAATTCTTTTAATCACACCAACCTTTATCAATTTAAAGGTATTACTTTAAGTCTTTACTCATGGAAATACTATTTGAATTTTAACTCTCAATTTTGGTTCCAACCAATCTTATCATTTTTCTATGATAGGGGTAAAAAGGGTAAATGTAAAAATACAAATTTTTAGTGAAACTTTCATCTTATAACCCGTTTGTACATATAGGGTAGTTCTAAGAAAATCTTTGGTCTAGACTACGTCAAAATCAAAGATCATTCGAACCTTTTTGTTTTTTTTTTTTTTTTTTTTTTTTTTTTTTTGTAAACAGGGCCAAAATGGTTATTTGACTCAAACATGGGTATAATTTCAAATTTCATGAAATCTGGCCAAATTGAAATAGATTGTAGTGCTTTTCAACAAGAGCATTACGGTTTAAGTTTCATCACAATTGGACTAAAAATAGAGATTTTATACACATTTAAAGTCATTTATAGGATTAAAAACTCAAAAGTGGATGTTCCTTAGAAATCACTTTCTTGACATCCAAACAATACCTTGATTTTCCCAATAAATTATTAATTTTATAAAAATATTGGAAATAAATTTTGAGTCAAAACTGAGTCAAATCGGTGCAATAATCAAATCGGGTCAAATCAAGTCAAATTGGGTCAAACTAAGTCAAATGAGCCAAACTAGTCAAACTAGGTCAAATTGGTCAAATGGGTCAAAGTAGGTTGAACTGGGTCAAATTGGTTCAGACCAGCTCATATTGTTTATCTTCTACATCTATTCTTTGTTTCTCTGTTATAATTTTTTGAATTTTGTAGAAACTTGAAAATTTCTACAGAGTTTATATCTCAACCACATTTCACAAATTTGGTGTTTATGGAAAGCTCTCAACATCTAGTATTTATTAAAATTATCAAACTTGGACTAGAATCATTGAAACATATTGAAATTAATAAAAACTCAATTTCTGTTTTCAAATTGTTTCTTCTAACATACTTGGAATTAAATCACCAAATGTTTCTACAATATTCTCCATACTATTATCTATATCCGATGAAAATTTCATGGCTAAATTTAATAACATGCATATATAAGATATGAATTTTATAAATTTCGAGAAGCCATTCATGAAATTCCCAAGCTTCTCAAACATCAATTCAACGCTCAATATCTTTAAATTCTTACTACCCATAACCTATACATAAGAAAGAAAGTCTCTCACTAGATTTCCAAGCTTCCCTAACAAATTTGAGCAATTTCCATCTCTCCCTCTTCTCAATTCCTTTCTTTCCTCTCTCTCTCTTTCTCCTTCTCCTTCTCTTTCTTTCTCTGGCTTTCTTCTTCTTTCTCTTTTTCTAGTTTCGTCTGAAGTTAGAGTCTCTCTCTCTCTCTCCCCCTCTCTCTCTCCCTTCAACTATATATATATATATATATATATATATATATACACATCAGGGGGAGGCGGTGTTCGGTGCTCTTATGCACCACCGCTCTCTCCTTCACTTCCACCTCCTGTTTCCACAGCAGGAAGGTCAGTTCTCCCCCCCCCCCCCCTCTTTTTTTATTTTATTTTTTTTACCTATTTGATTAGATTAATCTAATTAATCTATCTTAATTAACTAATAATTTAGAGTTCATTACACCATCCTTAATCCACAGGCGACCGTGCTCCACCTGAGAAAACAGTATGTGGTTAGAAGTTATAAGGACTTTATAAAAAGTAATTCCATGCTTTGCGTGTCACGAAATATGGGGCGTTCTAATCGAAGGGTCAGTGGATAAAAAGTTACCCTCAAAAGCTTGGGACAAGTACAAGCATTGAAGCTGAGATCTAAAGACTTCGTGATGGCCTTGAACTTACTCTCAAATGCAACATCAAGAAGCTCTGTGTCGGAATGTATGCAAGTGCAACTATCACCCTTATTTAGAATGAGGATTTCTCATGCCCATTGCCCAATACCCATGGAGTTCTATGATTTTTCATTACAGGTGGCTACTGGACAAATTTAAAGAGATACATTACAACACAAGCTTCGGGAATCAAACAAATGTGTTGACATTATAGTTTGTAAGGGAGAGAATTTTGATTATGACTGTAATATTTTTTATGAGCCACCAATGTTGGGAACAGATTGTAGGAGCCTTGCTTACCCGTGGATGTTGTAATTTCTGCTACGTAATCTCATTCTAGTATCCATTTCACCCCAAAAAAAAATATATATATACTTCTTTTCTTTTTTTCTTTTTTTTGTGTGTTTTCTATGCTACAATTAATTGTAAAACCAACGCTGTATGATCGTGCATAATACAACAAAAGTCCTGTTCAATGGTTGGAATACAATAAGAATGGTGGTGGTAAGTGGTAGGGATGGTGGTGCACCGCACGTGGGTTGATACAAATTAATTAAGATAGATATAGCAAGCTAAGCTAGCTAGTTGCAAAAAAAGACAATGGGATGAAAAGAAGACGACAAAATAGGCAATGGGTTCACGGGTGACCATTCCAAAAGCTGCCAATTGCTCTCTCTCTCTCTCTCTCTCTCTCTCTCTCAATTCTACAATTATTAATATAGACACTGGGCTACACTATCTTAGGGAACAGCGTCAGTTTCTTCTTCATTTATCATGTCTGCATCATCACCTTCTTTTTCTCTTTCTTGTACTCGTCTCTCTTTTGTGCAAATCTCCTTCTTCTTGGTGGTTTGGTACTTCAGCTGTGGGTGCCCTCAGGGTGTAAATGCTGCCTCGTCCGTAAAAGTGGGTAACCTTTCTAAGGTGGAAGATGCCGTGTTTTTCCACATATACTACGGCCAGACCTTCAAAGTCGTTAAGAATGCCATTGACGGCAAGAGCTATCTTCTCATCCAGGTATTATTCTTTTTATTCTCCATCGTATTATTTCTTTTATTCTCCATCCTAATTAGTGGCCAGTTTACCTACACTTCTGTTGTCTGTTGTCATTCCATCACCATCCACAGGGGTGCTTCCGTCATTTGACCCAAACATCAAAGCAAATGTCTCCCAAATTAACTTAACCATGGGCCCTTCTGGCCTAATACTTGGGTGAGGTGGGATGAGGCGTAGATGGTATAGGATTCCAATATTTCCAAAGGGCTGTAACGACAAAAAATCAAAAACAAAAAAAAACAAAAAAAAAAAAAAAAATGGTGAGAGAATTACCAAAACAGAATTGTTTGTTGGCTCCTCGGGGCTACGGCCCCACGAGCTAGAGTTTTGTACTGTTGTGATCGCCCCGTGAATGGTCACGGAAAAGTGGTGAATGCCTGAACGGGTGAGCAATATTTACTACCATCATCCATCCTCACCTCTCTTTTTTTGGTTTTTTCCTTCAAATGTCAAATGGGGTAGATCTACTTCCACTGATATTTAAGCCTACATTAATTTTTATGGTATAAAACTCATGCTCTCGTGCATTTGTTAATATAAAAAAATAAACAAAAAACAAAAAACAAAAGCTGGGCCACCTTTTTTTATCATTTGGACCACCCTCCTCATTCACAACATTGCATATCATGTTTGAGGCACAATACAAGGATAGCTTTCACAGCAAAACTACATCTAGGTTTGTCATATATTGGGTCCCACCCTAGAAAGATTGCAAATTGGAATCGAATGAAAACAAATGAAAATAGCTGTTCATTAATGTCTAAACGATTGCATGGCCGATATGATATTTTCCTTCATTCACTTTTCACGGATGCATATGCAAGCTTCTGCCTTTCCCTCTTCTTTTGTTTTTTTATTGTTTGTTATTTGGGAGAATGACAAAAAATGGGTGAAAATGAAAATAATTTCAAATAAATGATCAAATCTTTTTTATTCCATTTAAAATGATAGTGATAAAATTTAATCTTCAAAAGAAAGGATCTACATATACCACTTTATAATAACCATTTTGTCCTCTTTATTTTTTATTTATTTGTTTATCTCATCTAAATACCCTTTTCACTTTAAACCCATATCTTCCCTCTTAATTTAAAAGTCTCAAAACATAATTCAAGAAAACCGATCATATAAACTTTTCTCCATCTTCAATGTTTAATCCATTATTGTAATAATGTTTTGTCTTTTTGATAACACTAGTTAGTGCACACATGGTGTATGATTTTGAGTTGTAATATTTTTTTTTATAGAGTATTTACAAATTTCATTAGTGATTTGTTTGAAAGAACAAGAAGTTTTAAACCTAATTCTAGGCCATAATAAACCAACATCTTATGAATTGACTGTGCAAGTGCAAACACATCAAATTGACAAAGAGAACTAAACTTAAATGTTAAGTTGAAAAAAATTAAAATTTTTAATAACACATGAGACACCAAAAAGGAAAATATAAGACTACTTTAATCATTCTCAATAAATGATAATTAATTGAAAACAAGTCAAAGGATAGATAATTTTGTTCAATCATTAATCAAAATTTCATAAATTCTCAACAAGTCTTTAAATTTGTGCCTTGCATGGTCAAGTCTTGGTTATCCAGACATGTATTTAATCTAAGATTTTCTATTCATATAAATGTTTGACTTATCATATTATAAGACGTTCTATAACTTATATCAGTATATCCTATATCAATCCCGGTCAAGTAGGGGTAATCAGGTAAAAACGTGCTAATATAAGTTATATCAGTATCATGCATTGGCCTCTCGTACTCTGTAATCCACAATGCACAGGATACAACTCTTAATGTGGGGGCTGATTTTACTGATACTTGACTGCCATCTCTCTCTTGACCTCTCTCGCTATCTATATATATATATACTGCCATCTCTCTCTTGACCTCTCTCGCT
The DNA here is from genome assembly GCA_039720395.1 of Liquidambar formosana. Taxonomy (NCBI): domain Eukaryota; kingdom Viridiplantae; phylum Streptophyta; class Magnoliopsida; order Saxifragales; family Altingiaceae; genus Liquidambar; species Liquidambar formosana. The sequence continues at coordinate 28,561,909 of CM077824.1, read as the reverse complement.
ATCTATATCTATATATATCTATATATATATATAGGTGATACTTCCGGAGATCTTGCATAAGAATAGTCCTATATATATATCATAGCAAATTAAATATAAAAGCGCTACAATCATATGAAATTGAAGTACATCATCTTTAAATATTTTGAAAAAATTAAACACCTAAATAAATTTCTTTAAAAAAACAAAAAACCCCTAGGAACAAAAACTCAAAATATGCTATATAAATTATAGAGTTCTAAAGAACATATAGGAGGAAATAAGAAATAATATATCACTGAAATCTATAAATTACAAAAATAAAAAAATAAAAAGAGAGCCATGAACTACCTTTTAATCCTTTTAGGTTTGATAAAAGCTCTATTTTCCCTCTTAAGAATACACTAAGCATCTAGATCTATATATGTTTTAATAGACGTGGTTTATCTATATCTATACTACCTATAAAAAGATGAATGTGAGAAAAACTTTTGATTGACTAATATACCCTTATTTTAATTTTTAAATACACAACTATATATCCTTCTGCATATATAAGAAATATAGCAATATAAAACACATACCTTAATAAGAATTCTAAGGACACTATAATTATAATTCGTAAAACCCTAACAATGTTAACATATAAATACAAATAGAAATACATTATAAAAATCATAAAACCGTAACACAGGAAAGAACAACTACTGCTTCCTTCTTCTGCGTCTTCTATGTGCCTTCATTGCATCTCTTTTCTTCTGGTGTTTTGTCTAGTATGTAGTTTTCAATAAACTTGACTCATATATACAAATTATGTTTAAACATTTAAATCTCTGCCTGCAGTTGCATGATTGGACTTTTAAATCTCGATCTATTTGAATTGCAAAATTAGCAAAAAAAAGAAGAGAATTAAAGACGAATTAGTTGAATGAAAATAAAAAGACGCATGCTTGAACAAAAACAAATGAAAACCCAGATTAAGAGGCCAAAAAAAAAAAAAAAAACTTGAATTGCTTAAGTAAAGTTTTGAATAGCACATATAATGTTTGATTATTTTCTAAGGATTCGCATATCATAAAAAACTTGAATTGCATTATTGAACTTTTAAATTGCTGCTATTGCATAATTTTCATATTTTGTTGAGAATTCATATATAATCTCTGATTTTTGAAAATAATCAAGTCAAATTATCAAGAAAAAGAAAAGAATCAAAGATGATTCAACTGGAAGGAAAATTAAAAAAGAAGCAGGCTTGAACAAAAACAATATAAAACCCAAAAAAAAAAAAAAAAAAACATTAACGAATGCACAAGAAAAAAAGAAAATAAAAGGAAAGGTCTAATGAACTACCAAAAAAAGTCTTTATCAAATCGTGAGGTTCATGAAACTTTGTAATATCTACCTGCAAACCCAAAATACCAAACTAAACAAACAAAACCAAAAAGAACAAAAAGAAAAGAAAATAACTTAGATCACAACAACCCCCCCCCCCCCAAGAAAAGTTCAAAATCTTTTTTTTTTTTTTTTCAAATGTACAGGCCCAAAAAAATAAAATCACAAGCAGTGATCTACCACGCATCGACGAAGAAAAAAAAAAAAAAATATATATATATATATATATATATATATATATAGTGAAATCAAATCATATCAAAGAACCTATATATAATGAAGTTTCAAGGATAATTTTAAGCACTATGATTTGAGAAAGATAATGAAAAAAAAAAAAAAAAGTAATCATATCAAAAGAAGTAAAGGATTGAGTGATCAAAATGCTTTCATCTTATGCAAAGGCATGATAAAATTATTAAATTAAAAAATTATTATCATTATTGAAAAAAATTAATTTAACTCAAAAAAATTTACGTGCAACGCACGTGTGTACCAACTAGTTATTATTAAACATAAGAATAGGAGGCCTAAGAAACGAACAAAGAAGGCAAAGCTTCTATTTGGACTGCCCATCTTGAGAAGTTGCCGATCAAGTGGGGCTTTATTTTGGGAATAATAAGGAATTTTGGTTGAATCGTGTTCGTGAATATGAAGAGAGTGATTGGGATAAAGGTGGTGATAGAAGTGTATAATTCTAGGTTTTGTTCAAAGTTTCTATTTGGTGGGAATTATTTTGGGGGGCCGCAAGGATGAGGGTTATTTCGTGGAACTTCAGGGGTCTAGGTAGGATAGTGAAAAGAAGGGCTGGGAAGAAGTTGGTTGTCTATAACAAGGTGGATATGATGTTGATTCAAGAAACAAAATTAGGAAGTGAAGAAGTGGATGTTTGTTGTGTTCAACAGTTAAAGGGAAACTTAGAAGTGGATTGGGTAGTAGTGAGTGCTTCTGGACGTGCTTCAAGGGGTATTTTGATAATTTGGAATAATATTTTCTTTAGTTGTTATGAAGTAGTGGATGCTGAGAGGTTTCTGGTAGTAAAGGACATTTGGTTAGAAATAATTTGCAGTGCAGTTTTGGTAACGTGTATGCTCTGAATGATGAAAATGCTAGAAGGGAATTGTGGAGTGATTGAGTTAGTCAACTTAAAGCAGCATTGTTTAGAACCGGCCTTGGTGCCTGGGGCGTGATTTTAATGAAGTAATGAAGCTGGAGGAAAGACAAGGTTGTGTGGGTAGCGTAATTGGGATGAAAAATTCAGTGATTTTGTAATTAATATCAGCTTGTTAGATATTCCTGTGAGGGGCAGGTAGGTTACTTGGCTAGTAATCAAGCGGAGTTGAAATTGAGCAGGTTGGACAGGTTCTTGATTTCTGAGGAGTGGTTGCTTAAGTTCCCTTCTTTAAGTACGCGTTTGGCTTTTGAGTTCATGGAGGGGTTCGATCGGTGAGAAGTCAAGAGAAGTGGCTATTGTTTACATTTTGATGCCACACAAAAATCTAGTTATGAACTTGACTAGATTTGTAGAAAGTCACACACCAGCCTCTCCAACAAAAAGTCGCACACGGGAATCTAGTTAACTTCTTAACTAGATTACAATTTTATTTATTTAGCTATTTTTAAAAACTTTTAAGTATTTCCTTGTTATTATTGGTTTAAGTTTATTAGTTTCCTACTTGGCTTAACTTGTTCTAGTAGAATTAAAATTTCCTATTTCATAGCTTTAGTTTTCTATATAAAGGATTGTAAACCTTATGGCAAGGCAGAGTTGATTTTGAGAGAGAGAGTTTCTCTTCTATTCTTACTTTTGTATTCTTGTGTGAGCATTGATCGTGGTTGTCTCTGGCATTGTTCTTGATAGACACTTGATTGTTCTTTGGTGAGCTAATATTGACTATGTGTATTTGTCGCTACATCATTAAGTCAATGGGGTTTAACTAAGGTAAGTCTGGTGCAATAGCTATTGGTGGGGTGTTGATCGAGAGATGATTTTGGTTGTTTTAAATGTATTTTTTAAAATCCAATAGGTGTAGTTGATTCTAATTATGTGGCGGAATTTTTGGCAATTTGTAAAGCTTTGAGAGTTTTTGTTGATTCGAAGTGGGTTAGTTTGTCAAAACTTAGAGTGGAAAGTGATTATGTGGTAGCGGTCGTGGTTGCTTGAGTGTTTGGGAAAGAGTCTATTCTTTGGAAGTTAAGTTTGTCTACAACGAAATCAAATCTCTTTCGTCTTGCACCATTAGACTTTTTTTCATTTATATTTTGTAGAGATGGAAATATGGTGGCTAAATATGGTGGTTGATGAGTGATGAAAAAACAACGAGGAGGGTAGAGGGAGAGATGTAGTCGCCGTAGCGTTAATGGTGTTGGGAATTGTTAGTGATCAATGGGTATTTGATGGTGGGTAGAAGAGAAGAGATTTGCATCCAAGAAAAAAGAAAAAGTAAAGAAGATAAAAGAGATTTCTAGAAAAGGGGGAGGGAAGATATGTGGGGAGATAAAGTAGAGAGAGGGAGAGACTCTCTCACTAAGCCTCTCTTTTCTCCAAATCCACATGCAACTTAGCATATATATAAAAAACCATATGTGGTGGAAATAAAGAAAATGATATACACTCCCTCGGTTCCTAATTGACTATACCTTTGAAAAAACACAAACACACTTATTTAGTAAACTCTATATTAAGTGCTTTTACATTAATATATATGTTTTGACATTCTAATTTTGCTTTCAAGTATACAAAACTTTAAGAAAAGAAATAATATCTTTTTAAGGAATATTTTAATAGAATTATCTCGAAGTCAAACTTGAGTTAAACTTATAAAGAAATCAGAAGCATTAATATCCAATTATTATTGATACTTAAAGAGGGTTAGGGGTAAAAATAATGATAGGTTTTGTTAAATGTAAAGCAAAAGGATAAAAAAATTAAAATAAAAATAAAAATAAGGGCTAGGCTTGTGCTACAAGAAATCTGAGCCTAGCACACGCTGATGGCATGAGCAGACAACACGTGGCTTGCGCTGAGCTTCGCTAAGCCCGGACTAATTGTGTTTAGTTTTTTTAAACAAGATAGTCAACCATCGTGTTGGAACTTGGAACACAGAAGATAGCCTATAGCCTACATCAGAAGCAACAATCTGTTCAAGCCAAAGAGGGTCTCTATGCCCCCGTTCCTTCGTTTGCAATTCTTCAAATAACCCTCAGAATTTGTTTTAATGTTCAGATATTTTTCGGATATTGATTATTTACCATTTTTCTTATGCTCCACTTGTTTCCAATTGATTATCATAAACAGAATAGCTCAAGGATGGCGGCAAGGACAAAATATTGCACGACAAGAATCAAATCTTTTGTTATCCCTTTGGCAAACTATTCAGTTGATACTGATTATTTTCCAGGTACAATAATCTTTTGATTTCAGTAGACTTTTCCTTTTTGGAAAAGCATGAATGCGGCTATACAAGGAAAGAATCCGGATGTCCTTTTTGAAAAAGCATGAATGTGGCTTGAGAAGGCAAGAATCCGGATGACCTCATCCTTAAACATATCAAGCCTCTAGAAGGACTTGTGGGGCACAAAGAAAAACCTCATTTTGTTTTTTACCAAAAAAAAAAAAAGAAAAAAAAGAAAAAGGAAAGAAAATTGATACGAAAACATAAAACCTGAGAACAGAACAAAAACAACTATGTAGTAAACTATTTTTCCTTCTCTCCTTTTTTATATTAATTTACCTTTATATTGTCTGACCACTCTTTTTTTTTTTTTTTTTTTTTTTTTTTTTTTTCTCCTATTTTGTGAAATTTCAGTTTCATTTTTCGAGGTGAAAATTGCCAACTTTTGTAAGTTTTTATTTCGCATGACTTAGCTAGCAACACCATTTTGGTGCTTGAACGAGTTAATTTGTAATTGCATCAATCGACTCTTTACAAGAATATAGTGAAAATGAAATTGGCTTAAGCTTTCGGATTGTTGAGCTGTTTTGGCACCGAAATTGTGCCTTCAAATTGGAACTCTCTAGTCCTAGGCACATATTCTGCCCAAATGGAATTCATAAAATTCTCTTATAAGTCCTCTGCGGTCGGCTCTTGGTCTCATATAACTCTAAATATTTAGTTTGATTCGGAAAACATTGGACATCCGGTGGATATGAAATTATTCCACTTCTCTATTTTCATATGAGCAAGTCCAATTTTATTTTTCAATAGCGTTTTAGAAGCTTTTTGTTGGACGGAATATTTAGAAGGGAAGGGCTATTTCCACAGCCATTTTGGTTGCATCCACAGCCCCACTAAAAGGTTTGGTTGATTTACCCAATTTGCCCCCACTGTTCCCATGTTTCTACCCTTTTCTCTTTTTTTCCTATTCTCTTGTTCATCTCCATCTTCTCCTATTCATCAGTCTCTCTCTAATAGGTTTGGCTGAAGAACATAAAAAGGAAAAAGGAGAGCTTAATTAGTGTGCCCACTTACATCTCTCTCTCTCTCCACCCTCTACTATTGGTTTCACTATCGCCGACCGTCCCAAAACCTATTATCCTATCCCTTGAATTTATTCTGTCCTATTAATTTTCCAACGTCGACCCAATTTCCTAATTTTACATCGGCAATTGCTCTGCTCTAATTTTCATGACACAGATTTTAAATATGATAAGGCTTGAAAAGTTGGTTTGTAGCAGCCCTTTGGATCTTAATATAATGGATCTAGTGATTGATGATCATCTCATCGATCATGTGTTGAGTTTTGAGCATAGTTTATCATGAATTGAAGTTTGAGCTGTTTATCACTATATTATTCATTTTAATTAACAATAACTCACCCTATCACCCCATACAGTAACACTATTACAAGTTCAAGAACTTGGAAAAATTACGATATTTTTTTTATTTTTTTATTTTGGAGACATTGATGCCACATAGAAGTTGAGTTTACAAATACTAGTGCTTTTATGGATGTGCACTCATATTCTGTTACCAGTGAGCTATTCGCTATATGAGCTTAGTTTGACTCAATTGTGTTTTATTCCCAACCATCTTGTGATTTGTTTTATCTGCAAGCCATGAAGGAGAGAAAGAGTAAGAGAGGAGGGAAAGGACAGGGAACGTGGAGTACATTAGGGGCAAATTGGGTTAACTAATGAAGTTTTTCAATGAAGTTGTGGATGCAACAAAAATGGCTGTGGAAATAGCCTCTCCCTATTTAGAATCACATCCTAAAAAATTCTTACCCTAATTTGTGATGATGACACCTTGGGGACGACAATCATCGACGTGCTATATATAAAAGACACAAACAAATGATTTTATTTCCATCAGACTTTAGTTTGTCTATATCTCTGTATTATTTATCTATCTAGAGAAATTTGGACAGCTTTTGGGCTTACTAGGGAGCTTAAAGGGCATTACATCAGACTCCGTGGCTTCTGAATGTGTGTTGAAATCATATGAAGGAGGAGAAATTGAGCTTATCAACAAGAATGAGCCACAGCAACTTACACAATTTGCAGCACACTTCATTGGCAACACTGATCAAGTGCAAGCTTGCAATTTCGCGACTTTTCTTCCTTCCGCTGAGGATAGTCCTCTCCAGGTAATTGTGTAATACTGCTTATAACCTTAATGGGATAGTGGAAAAATGCATTCGTACTATACCTTTTTATGTGCATTTGAGAATAGGATCTACCTAATAAGAGCCAAAATTAGATGAGACTTACATAAAATGGAGACTAAGAGAACTTAGCAGGCACCTTTTAAAATTAAAAATTAGTTAAAAATTAAGCACCTCAGCTTATGGTGGGTTCGGCTGAACCCATAAGTTAGTTAAAGTAATGTACAAACAAAAAAGGGAGAGATAAACATATGACGATGAAAATGATTCACATTGTAGGATCAACAAGAAGCATTTATCTTTAATCTCTTTAATAATGTAGCTAGCTTTTGCCATGGTTACATAATTAATGGCCAAGCTGGCGCGCCCATTGTGGCCACACTCGATCACTTAAATGTATACTCTAAATCGACTAGCTAGAAAGTTGTTTTCATCCTTGTGCTGACTGCAGTTTGATTGAGCTCTCTGTGTGTATGTAATATATGTATATAATTAGAATTTATCCTTATAGAGAATTAGAAATTGATACTTGCTTAAGAACTTTTATGAATGAAATTGATTATTTATCCGACTTTTTATGTCTTGACTTATAGCGAGCAGAGTGGATCAAATACTTGGGAGTCTTTGCAAACGTTGAAGCTAGAGCCAATCAAGTCTATGACACAGTAAGTATGAGATATCATGCATGTTTAGTATCCAGTACCATGTAGAATCAAAAGTATCAATTCCTAGTATTAGTAGTTAGAGTTACAACTCTCTAATCACCAAAACTATAGACGGGAAAACTGGGAAAGGTGTTGTCTCTAACTGTCTTTAACCTCATTAAAGCTCAAACATTCATTACGAAGAGAATTAAAATAATTCTCAGAATTTTTGTCAGACATCTTCCATTTTCACACCTTAAGGTACTCATAGGTATTCCTAAAACTATAATAACTACAATAATCAGTCCATAATCAATGGGGCCGGAGGGATGGAAGGTGGGGCTAGTTAGGGACATGCCTTACCCTGCCCTCCCAAATTTTTGAAATTTTGTTCGGGAAAGTATTGCTGTTTATATGGCGACCTGAACAAAATTATTAAAGTGTATTTGGGGTGAGGAATTCTCGACGGAATTATCTCAAATTTCTAGAATCAAATTCTGTGTTTGGCTAGCTAAAGTCGGAATTTCTAAAATTCTAGTCAGAACTTAAACTTGGAATTTAGGGGAGTCAAATTCCATCTACTTAAGTAGAATTTGCCCAGAGAGCTAAGGTTAGGTGGGAACCCTAAGAGAACAATTCCCAATGCTATGGCTCGTCACACCAAGGAGAATATAAAATATAATTAATACATTTCTCATTAACCTCTCCGATTATGGTTAGGAATGAGGAATCAAGAAAATAGTTAGACTTATCCTCCTTTTCTAGAAAGGGAAAAAAAAAAAAAAGGACATATTTTGGATAATTACATACTAATAATAATAATATATATATATATTGTTAATGAAGTTTATTTGAATGATAGTTTGATATTATACACCTAGTTAAAAAAATTTCTTCGAAATACTGCCAGTGATCGCAAAATAAAATATATTGGCACATGGAAATAGAAAACTATTAAAAAAAAACAAAAAAGGTACTCTATGATATCCTTTTCTAGCTCTATGAAATGGTATAAATTATACAAAGAAGTTCAAGCAATATATATATAGTACTCTTACATTCAAATATTTGTTTTGCAGGTTAAAGCGAACTATTTGTGCTTGACTAAAGTTTCAGCAAACAGGACAGTATCATTCAAACCAACAGTAGCTTGGATGGAATATAGTAATGTTCGTATAGTGAAAAAGAAAATAAAGTCAAGATAACCAATAATTCAACTCATCTAAGTGAGCACAACATAATTCTATTCAACCAATTTGTCGTTACAAAAGAAAATTCTTCAATTAAGTATGAGACTTAATTTCAGTACGTTTTTCTGTAATATTCTCTTTAATTAATTTTCTATTTAACAGCAGCATTAATTGACTTCTCTTACCCAAACACCTCCTGGGTATCTAAATAAATGTTATTATATATATATTTCTACTGAGCTAAGTAGTTTCAGTTTATCCATTTCCTCATCTTCATATCAAAAGTGGTTTCTCCTAAATTCGATTAAAGGTAATGTTAAAATCTTTTAGTCACCTACTATATATTTAATTAACATGAAATTAAGGTAAAATAAAATACAAGTAAATGGTTGACATTTATTCACAGTTCCTATATTCTTTGCAGGGAGTATGGTCTCTCACAAAGGAAACATACAAGCTAAAGGTAGTAACCTAATTCTCTCCTAATAAATTCATTTTTTTCCGAGTGAAGAAAACGTATTAACCTAATTCTTTCACTATTTGATTATATATAATAATGGGAATTCTGAGAATAGAATACTGTGTTATGTATTTTACCTATTCAATGAAGTATCTGAAAATCTGTAATGTAGTTAATTGTTGTCATCATTGTAAACAATATGTAATATGCTACAATGAAAATTAGAATTTGTCATTCTATTGGTAAATGTCATATGAACTGAACTTATGGCACTAACATTGCTATCTTGTTTCCATATTTTAAAAATATGTTATTCTTTTTGAAAGTTAACTTGAAACATACTAAACTTGGAAACAGTTCGTGGAAGATGCAGGTGGAGAGAATGTGGATAGCTCCATCAACAAAGTAACCTATAACATATCTAATCCTGATGACTTGGATGAATTCCACGCCATCTTATGTGTAAGTGGTGGTGGTGGTGTTGTTGTTGTTGGGTTTTTTTTTTTTTTTCTTCAGATAATAATATGAGGTAAATAAACAAAACAAAAACCAGGTCCCCTATTTACACATTCCAGCCTACCAAGTTAGTCCAAAAACGTGGGTGCCTAGTGTGAAGCACTTGTTTACATAGATTTCTAGCATCTTGATAAACTTGGCTATTCCCTGAATGTAGTATCAAGGTTCTATTTCTAGTCACAATCACTTGGGTATAAAAAAATATAGGGTTGAGCTGCCAGTTACAAGTCTGTCCTGTTAATTTTTTGTCACGTGAGCTGCACATGACCAACTTGAGTGATTCAAACACATCCCATATTGGGTTAATTAACATGTTTATACCCTACACTTCCGAGGTTTTTTCAATCTAGTACCCAAAGAATTAATTAATTAATTATTATTATTATTATTTAAAATTTGGTACCTAATTAAAGTACAAATTCTTTCCTAAAGTTTGCACAATCTACTCACAATCAAAAGTCAACAAATTGGTCTAAAATTTGATCCAAACTATTCAAAGCCATAATTCATTCTCAAAAATCTACAAATTAATTTAAAAGTTTATCCAAACTGCTCACAACCATAATTCACGATAGTTTCATAAACTTTTTGATAACCTGTTACATAAATTGTTTCTAAATAACATCATAACCTGTTCTAAAATTACATCATAATTTTTGTCCAAGTTCCAAAATTTCCAGCTGGTCACAGCAAAACATACAACCTATTACAGAGCATTCACCTAAACCTAATTAAGTCTGACTTCTTCCTCCATGAGTAGACTGAATTCCTCCATCATCAGTAGATTGGCATGAGGCCAGGTCTTCTCAGTGGAGGAGGATGCAATTTACTCAGTCTTAAGCCAGAACCTTTTGCTAGTGACAGGGCCTGTGAATCATGTTTTCATGGGATTTATTCCAGGTCTCAACCTAGCTTCCACCAGTCATCCACTACCTACCTTTTGTTATAAAAAAAAAAAAAAAAAACAACCCTCAAACTACATGGCAGTATGGTATGCCACTTGTAACCCATTTTCTACAAGTACAACTGCGGGCATCCAAGTCCATTTGGTACTCATCTGGCAACTGTTTCACCTCATACAATCCATTTTCACACCAAATGGGAACATATGCAATTCCTACTTGAGACCTTTCTTTGCTCAAGCTTCAGTTGAATATTTGGACCAATAAGTCCATTACACTTCTCAAGCTCTCTTCTCTTGTGTCTTGTCATCATAATTTCCCTTATCATCTCCACCATAATAATCATAGGCTTGTCGTTTGCATGAATTATGTAGCCATTAAATGTCTCAACCATACTATTCAACAGTGAATCAAACTTATTTCTAAAGCTGAAAACATATCTAATCCAACCATTGGGATCCATAGCCATCATGTAGTTAGAAGCATCATTGTCTATGTCTTGGATGTTCTAATTCATTCTCTTCTTAAAATAAGCTTCAGTACATACCTTGGCTGCTTTCCACACTGTACATGATCTTTAAGTTGCTTTGCCTTGTACTTTTTACTAAATTTTTCATAAATATACCTCACACAGTTTTTGTGTTCAGCAGTAGTCACTCAGTGAAAGAACAATTGTTCAATAAACACTTGGGATGTGCCAAAAATCGCCCAACCCGCCAAACCAAACCAATCTACTCCATTCCACACCAACCCAGGCGGTTTGAGAGGTTAGGCAGGTGCAATTTGGGTGGATTGAGCAAAGAAATTGACGGTTTGGTTTGGTTGGTGGGTTAAACGTTGTCAAATCGTCAATAAGTCAAACCGACCCGCCTTTAATAACATATGTATAAAATTATAAAAATCAAATATAGAAATTTTCTTATAACAATTATCGATAGCCAAATTGATAACCTTAGGCCTTAGATTCCTAAGTCCCCAAACGATACACATCAACTCATTAAAGATATGACAATATTCATATACCCAAGTTCCCATTTTGAAACATGGAATTGGGTTGCATATTAGTGTATTTTATTATTTCTTATTGCTATTTTGTCAAGTTGCTATATTTTAGGTCTTCCAGCAAGTTTGGAAGCTAATTTAACATTAATTATCTCAAATTTTATTTTCATTGATCGGTTGTTTATTCTCACAAAGTCATAATTTACTTATTTGGCATTAAGATATATATTGTGAATGTGTGTATCAAGCTTTACATAACCAACTAAAATGGTTAAATTTTCTGGATTAATTTACAACTCATCGATTAAGGCCCCTATATATATTAGAAAATGCCCAATTAAAAATGGCATGATAGAAACCGCTAAACCCCCCCCCCCCAAACCACTAGTGATAAACTACCTAAAAAATCAACCAACCCACCGATTTTTAGCACATACGGTTTGGCGGCGGGTTAGAAATTTTGTAACCTGCCATAAGTGGGTTGGTTGATATTTGCCCCCAAAACCACTTCAAACCGACCCGTGCACATCCCTGATAAACACAATTAAAGAAACCATCATGGGTTCTGATGGATGACTTGGTTGATATATAAATGATAATCTAAATCAAATAATTCTGTGTTTTTTTTTTTTTATCTGCACAAATTAATTTTATTAAGATGGAAACAATACTACCCATACACCAAGAAAAACCCCCAAAATACACCAAAAACAAAAAACAAAGAGACCCCTGCCAAGGAGGCACCTCTCACACCCAACACAAACATTCAAAAGAAAACACCCAAAACAAAAACTACTAAAACCAATAAAAGGCACCCAGAAAGCAAACACATAAGAGCTCCACTAGATCAAGGACAAACCACCAACCTCAAACAGAAGATGCAGCCCCCAAAAATCTCTAGCAAGCCAAAACTCCAATTGCTAAACCTAAACACAAATTAAGCTCAAACCAAACAAAACAAGACATCAGCACCTTAATCTCCCTTTCTTCTTGAATTTTTCCTTTTACGGCGTTGTTTTACTTTCATAACTAACTCAGCTAGGGTATCCTCTTCTCTCAACCCTTCAAAGAAACTATCCCAGTCTGATGAGAATTTCGAATCCTTACCAACAAGTCTGCTAGCTAATTTATTACCCTTGACTGAAAACCCAACTAAGCAATGCCATCACCCAACCCAGATTTGTTTAAATTTGATCCACTGCAACTTAGCTCAATTGAAGCTGGACCAATCAAAACACCATGGGCTTCCACCATACCATTTGATCTTCTTTTATTTTCCTCAACTACTCCATCACCAAAATCTTCTCATCTGATTCCAGGATCCATTTCTGCCACAACAGTTGTACACTTATCCACAGGATCATTCAAAGCTCCACTCAAAGGAACAGGCATTGGATTTGAACTAGGACATCCCCCACCAACCACAACCTCCACTACAACCCTTGGAGATTCCAAGACATCCTCCATGTTCGTAGCAACCCCAGGTAAATCAATTGGGCTGCTATCAGCTTCAGAAAACATAACCGGGCTAAAACCCCTAGCATTCCTATGCTGCTGGTTGCATAAATCAAATCTAAAGCCCACATCTTCTCTGATATTAACAAAAAATGAGACATTATCCACCACAACTACTATTTCTCTGAAAATATTTTCATAATCCTTAGTTGAGATTAACACACTCCCCCTATCAAGCACCCTTCTATCCACTGTATCTCTATCCACCGATAAAACTAACCCAAACTTTTCTGCAATACCTCGAAAGTTAGTAATATTCCAAGCATTGGAAGGAAGACCCTTCACACTAAGCCACACAAGTCTCTCTTTATGCTCCAAACCAGGCTTCCATTCATACCTTCTGTTTTATTCAGACATGATATATCAAAGATCCAAGGATGGTGCTCTAGTAACCCAATGTCATCAACTAGCAGCTTAAAAAGCTAAGCTTAGTTGTCCTTAGCCTCTGCCCCCACAACATCATTGGTAATGGGAAATACCAGGACTAATACACACACACATATACTACATAAATACAACATTTAGGTCTATTCTTATAGCAACCATACTTTTTTTTCCTTCTTTTTACTTTAACCAGGGCTCCTTCTCATTTACTCTTGTTTTGGGGGGAGGGGGGGAGGGAGAGAGAGAGAGAGAGAGAGGGAGAGGGAGAGAGAGAGAGAGAGAGCTCATAAATTTTAGTTTTAAAGATACAAAAATGTAGTAAACCATGATAGGTATATATTCACTTTTATTTTTCATTTGAATATTATCATCCATATATATACACATGTATGATGTATCATTATTAGTATTATATTGCACTCAATTCAAAATTGTTGTTTTATTAATTCATGAATACCTATCTTCAATTTCATTGACACTCATATTTTAATGTCACTTATAGATTGTGGATGTACTAATTGATGAAACTTATACATCTGATCCTGTTGGCTACAACCTCTCCACCTTCATCCAAAATATTGGTATAGAAGATTACTCTTGTATCGCTTTTCTAGCAAATCAAAGCTTATGGAGATATGATAAAAGAATTCGAAACTCCACCACTCTGGGTTAGTGTCCCTTACATTAATTTTTTGCATCATTTTTAGTCCATTACAGATTTTCATTTCTTCATTTAATTACAGGCAAATTATAGAAAACACCCTTAAACTTCAAGTCAAATTCACTTTGGTAAGTTTAAAACTAGTCAATTTGATCCCTAAATTGTTCATGAATTAATGTTGATTCTGTATCTTCTGTTAGCCTATCGTATTGTTTCTAGATTTACTAGAGAACCATCACGTGACAATAAGTTGAGTTTAATATGTTTTTTTTTTCCCAAACAGATAGATGAAATTCCTATTCCTCACCCCAGCAAGCATATACAATATGAATTGAGTCTCTCTTTGTGTTTTTGCTAAAATCTAACCTTATAAACTTGAGAGGTCTAAAATAGAAGGTTCATCTATAGGTATGGGCAAAATGGGTGTGGATTTGACAAAAAATCCTCACATGACAGTATGACACTAAGTTATGTTTAATATGCATGTTTTTCCCATAAAATAGATCAAATTCCTATTCTTCACGCCATATACGATATAAATTGAGTCTCTCTCTATGCTTGTGCTAAAATCTAATTTTTTACATTGGGGAGTTCTGAAATGGAAGGTTCATATATAAGTATTGGTGAAATGAGCATATTAAACATAACTTTCCATCACATGACCATTACAGGATGGTTTTTGCCGAATCTAGAAATGGTATAATAGGCTATTAGAGGGTACCCAATTGACGTTCATGAATAGTTTAGCGACCAAGTTGTCTGATTTTAAAGTTTAGGCACGAAAGTGAAATTGACCAAAAGCAGAGAGTGTTTTCTAAAATTTGTAGTTATCAATATTTGAAACAATACTATATAGTATCTTTCATGAAATTGTTACTTGCATATAGAAAGGTATTTTTTGCAACATCATAATTTATAATTTTGTTCATTTTAATGCTTCACAAAATTTGTTGGAAGTGATAACCATGAATAATTATTTCCTTTTTTTTTTTTTTTTTTTCGAATTTTACTATGCTAAAGATTGGTTTGATGGGGCGAGATCTCAACCTCAACTAGTTTTAGCAGATTTAGTTGAGGCCTTGTTTCCCACAGGAAATTACACGACAACATACTTGAGAAACCTTGCAAAGGTAAATTGCTTTGATAAGTTCAAAAAGGGAATATTACAGTTTCTTTAATGTATAATATTAATTCGTAAATCTCATATTGCAGGAAGAAGGAGTTATAAGCATTAATCCCGATATGTGCCATAGGGATGTCACTGCCGCAATGGAGCCTACAACCATAGATTGTGCATAGTGTTTTACATTTAATCACATTTTTTGTTTTGGATTTCTTGACTTTACTTTTATTGTAAGATTCGATTTGAAAAATTGTATTTCATAGTATGGATCCTTATTATCAACTAGAAGGGTAAAAATAAGTGATTTCATTTTACTTATTTTATCCTAATAACCATCAATTAAAATGAAATCTATTCAACCCAGAAATAGTCCAACCATGATAGAAATTAATAGCATAAAATAACCTACAGAGCAAATAAATTGATAAAAATATGTATTAATACAACATAAGCCAATGTTGATCCATCATGTAGTATATTAATTACTACAAGAAAAATGGGTTCTAGCGATGAAACTTTAATGATTACTAATAAACGTCATTAAAGGTGATCTTAATGACAGCCAGACACTTGACCGTCACTAAATTTCAATGAAACCTTCAGCGCCTTCGTTTCCCTCCAAAAAGAAAGTTAGTAGCTTTGAATTTAGTGACAAGTGAAATTTTTGTTGTCGCCAAGAGCTTATGTAGCAACGGTCAATAGACGATTCTCACAAAAACATCCATTACTAATGGCCTCATCTAGGAAGCACGGACACGCCTAAAATAGTGCCGTGGTTGTGTCTAACAAGTGTCGGACATGGATATGCCTCCGACATGTTTCGGATACGGTTCCAAAGTGTCCGAAAAATAAAAATTAAAAAAAAAAAAAAATTGGACACAACTCTGACACCGGCAAGATACGACTCAAACATTTTGCGGACATGGTATGAGAAGTAACAACAAGGCATCATCATCACCAGAAGTGGACATCCACAGTATGCCGGTAAAATCAACTAAAAAAAAAAAAGAAAAAGAAAAAGAGAGAAATTGTTGCATCACAGCTGCCAGAGGTGGACAAAACATCTCTGCAAATCGTCGGCGCGTCAGTGTAAGCCTCCGATTCTCTCTCCATTGCTTTCATCTTTCCTTGCTTTTCTCGGTGCTTGGAGCTTGGAGAAGAGTGTGAGGTACTAAAGTGTGATGCCCGGCCTTCTTATCATATCTCCCACTGTCCCACTTCCCACAGCTGTAAAGTGCTTTTTGAAACCATGGTTTCCCTCAATTCTAATCGGTTAGTCTATGAAAAAATTAGGGGGAATTACCGATTGATTCCACGTTTCCATGGAATTGCCCCATAAGGATGTTTTGACTATCAACTTGTCTTTGTTTCCAGTAGTTTATAATAAAGTTAGTAGTCAGTTTGTTAAGGTAATTCTTTTGGGGCAATTCCATGGAAACATAGAATCAACCGGTAATTTCCCCCAAAAATTAAAGGTGTTATGCTTTTATAGAACAATGATTTTGTACATGGGGTGTATGCCCCTTATGATGGAATCCAAAAAAATCAAAACTCTTAAGTATCGAACGCATTTTTTAAAATAATTACTCCATACATATATATACATATACAATTCTATACATCTATACTACTTATAAAAAGATGAATGTGAGAAAAACTTTTGATTGACTAATATAATCTTATTTTAATTTTTAAATACGCAACTACCCTTCTGCATATATAGGAAATATAGGAATATAAAATATATATCTAAATAAGAATTCTAAAGAAACTATAATTTGTATAATAAATAAAGAAAACCCAGATAGGAATTTTAAAGAAACTGTAATTCGTATAATAAATAAATAAATAAATAAAACTTTGATTAACTATTACACCCTTATTTTAAATTTTAAATACTATTTGCCCTTAATCCGATATTGCCTTTCAAACCCTACGGCTCCCAATCAAGTCCCAACATCCTCTGACTTCTCTTTTCTTTATCTTCTCTCAGCACCACCTTTTTTAGTTTCTTTTTTTTCTCACTTCTTCAAGTAATGTTCTTAATTATAAGAAATCATTAATGACGATTTTCAAACAAACAAAACATAGTCGTGTCAAAGCAAGAAAATCTTCAGCTGGCAAATCCAATTAAAGTTTAAATCATATACCTATACCAAAATAAAAACTTAAAATTTTTCGAGGTTGTCTTCAAATCTTTTTCCTTTTATTATTGTTAATTTATTTTTTTCTTTTTGTTAGTATAGGGAATTTACAGTATACGTAAAATCCCTATACTAAACGTGTTGTTGTTGGTTTTTAGCATAACTATTATCAAGTGTAGGATATAATCTTCAATGTGAATGTTTTTATAGTGATGTGGATGATTTCATATTTTTAAAATTTTCATTAGCATAATTATATTTGTATGTCTTTCTTAATTAATATTATTTAAAATTGTTCGCGTGTAACGCACGTGTGCTATAACTAGTATATAATTATAAATATACATATGTAGTTATAAATATACAATTACCATTATATACATATATAATTATAAATATATAATAATTATTTTTTATTTATATATAAAATATTTATTTATTTATTTATTGTCGTATCCTTAGCGTGCCGTGTCCTAAGTTTTTCAAAAGTTGACGTGTCAAGGTGTCCGTGTTGTGTCACAACTGTATCCCATGTCTGTGTCCGTGCTTCTTAGGGCCTCATTGACCCTCGTTAAACTGATTTAGTAAAGTTTTAATGTTTATAAGAACAGGAAATTAGAACGGTAAAAAAAAACAAAAAACAAACAAACAAACAAACAATGCAAGCAAATGGACGGCCCTGATCTAAAACCAATCCCCAAAACCCATCTCAACCACCCAACCCATCCCCAAAATCAACTTACCCCTTCCCACTCCTGCAAAACCTTCCCCTCTTCTCCCTCCCACTCCCACTCCCACAAACCCTCAAACCCTTTCTCTGCTTTCTCCTTCCCACTCTCACAATCCACCCCGTCTTTCCCCTCCACAAACCCTCTCTCTGTCAAGCCTCCCAAGTCCACAAACCCTTACTCCACTCGCCGCACTCCACTCGCCGTCAAGCCTCCCAAGTCCTCCCGCCGGATTCATCACTCCACTCGCTGTCAAGCCTCCCAAGTCCACAGCCATGATCTCTGGCGAGCGACGACTGGTAAACAAATTAGAGAGGTTGTTAACCCATATTTTAGAGATGAAAAGCAAACAAATTAGACAAATGAAGGCCTATGTTCTTTCTCTTCAGCAGCGAGGATGTTGGGCCAGTCGTGTCTTTCAGGTCAGTTTGGTTAAAATGAACCCTAGAATTTTATTTTCTCATGGGATTGATAGCCTGATTCAATTTAATTTTTGATTGCTTGTAAAATAGTTTTAATTTCTTACGTCTTTCCAATGTAACAGATATAGGTCATAGTACTTACGCTTCGTCTACGACTGTTGCGAACCTTAAGCAACGGCTAGTTGCTGAGTGGCCTCAAGGTTATCCATTTGCTGTTGTGCATTTAGACATTTTTTATTTAATTTTATTGATTTTAAACTTTACACAGAACAATTTGATCATTGGGGTTGAATGTTAGTGCTTAAACTCATTAAATTGAGTTCGGTTTGAGGGTGACTTGTGAGATGTATATAAAAGTCTTTCTTTGCATTGAGTCCCTCTTCTTTTATTCTCTGTTTCTCTACCTTTTGATTAATAATTAATATTTAATATAAGATATTATCTGACTTAATTGAATATGTAGTGTTTTGTCATTGCTATTAGCATTAGATTAGTGTTGGGTTGAATAAAGCCTCAGTTTCCTGCATGGGTAGAAACTATAGGTTAGGCAATAGTTTTTGTTTTTTGTTTTTTTGTGTTTTTTGTTTTTTGCTATCTCTAGCTTATCTTGGTGAGATTGTTGTAGTATTAAAATTTTTCTCGTAATAGTGATTCAATAATGAGCATTTAAATAAAAAGATTAGGACTGGAATTAAATAAATGTGGAAGAAAAAAGGGCAGTGGAAACTTTGTAGTGTGCACACTAGTCAGAAATTATTTGGAGGGGTTATTTGGAGCATAAGGTTTTACTCTTATGATTTGTGGACCATGAATGGAAATATAGGTCTGATTTTTGGATCATGAATGCCTTATTAACTGTATTCTGGGATTTTTTTTTTTTTTTAATAAAATAGGAAACAAAACTATCTATTCTCACCAGCCATAGGAAACAAAACTATCTTTTACCAGACAATTTTACTGTTCTGGATCGTGCTATGATTGAGCATAATCTTTTGAGTGCGAGCAAACTTTACACAAATATAAGGTTGGAGAAATGATTCTGTCTCTTTACTTGTTTTCTTTTCCCTTCATTATGACCTGTTTACTAATATTCATAGTTCCTCCTAACTATACCTCTGGCATAGCTTTGATGAGTTGGGCACATTGCTGGGCATTCCTCCTCGTAACGTACAATTCTACTCCAATCCCAAAGTTTTACACAATTATTTTTATAGTTTTTCAATTCATTCTTCCATTTTTCTATTTGGTTAATGTGAACAGATTTGCAAAAGAATTATTATGAATTAGTTTCAACTTCTATGCTAGAGAAGTATACCTGTTCAAGATATCTCCCATAAGTTGTACTTTTTTATTTGAGACTAAAGTCAACATTGGGCTCAAACTCAGGCCTGCATCCTCCCTGGCCTGTCAAATCTTTTGCACGTCTTTGTTCTGATTTGGTCAGGTCTGTGTTGGGCTGGCCTGCTCTACAATCTACATGCAGCTTCATATGACCATATTATTCTGGAATTATAAAATTGACAGTAAATTTATTGTTATGTTTTGTTTTGGTATCTATTCTGTAATGTTTTCTTCATTTTACTTGGAGCTTGGGTTGTAATGCTCATGCCTTGGGTTATTTATGAACTTAAGCACTTCTTCATAAATTAACCTAGATGGCAATAAATGCCCTAAAATCATACCCTTAAATGGCCATTTTAGCCTCACTGTTGGTTACCCTAGGTGGAAAAGTGCACCAAAGTGGAGTGTTCTTGTAACGACTTGTGAAGTTGTAGAGCCCATCACTCACTGTGCCTCATGTCTACAAACACAACATCTATTTGGAAGAGGTCAACTCCTACTAAGCAAATCAATATTTTATCTTGCATAGCTTGACAATTGCAAATAGCCATCTTGATGGGGAAAAAGTGGCCCATGCCGCTTTACCTGGTAACTGAATATTTTCCTTCATTCTAAGCAACTTGTGAAAAGACTATTGAAAAGGTACCATTACCACTTGCTTTCGGTACCAACCTTTTATCATGTTCCATTGATTTTAATTGAAAGTTATTCAGATCATAGTTTCAGAAAAAGGAATAAATCTGTGTCTTGGTCATCTACTCCACTGATTAGTTAATTCTCCTTTAAATACATACCCTACTTTATTTAATTTATTTCCATTTCTCTACTGTAGAACTTTTGGTTGTGCAATTCCATTGGGGATTAATATTATATTATATGAGAACACAAACATGAGTGTCACTCACCATGGACACATAGTTGGACACAAATGGATAAGCACATGGTCATTTGTGTATGTGTGTGTGGGCAGGGGGTTGTGAATTTAATCATTGACCAAATAAATTTATATATATCAATATTTGTTCAAGGTGTATGTGCACATGTGGTAGAATTATTAAAGTAAAATGATGAAGAAAGTAATAAGTTAATAACTGATAACATCTTCCATGTACCTTTTGTTTTTTGCTTTTCTTTTGTTGTTGATTTGAGTGTTCAAATTATTGTTGTATACGGGTGTCATGTCAATTAGTGTCATTGATGTAGGACGGCCCTCAAAGTGGAGAATAATGTTGCTTCCAATTAAGTGTAAGTGGGCTAGAATCTTGTTTTTTTAGGGTTTGTGTAATGAATGGTGGTAGTAAGGTTTGTAGTTGGAACAAGGATTGGTGATGGACTACTGATGGTTTATTGAAGAATATGATAAGAAATCAAAAGAAAAAGCTTGCTATAATTTTTGGACAGAATGGAAATCTTTAGGGTTTTCAAGGTTAAATTGTATAGAGAGGTAGGATTAGGTTTTATGGTGAAAATTAAGGGTTTTAGGATTAAAATTGAGCCTAAAGAAAGGGTTAGTAGTGGCTAAAAAGACTATACAGTAGTGTTGTAAATTAAAACAAAGAAGAAAGAGTAGAAGAAGAAGAAAAAGAAGAAGAAAAATATTTAAGTCTCAATAAGGTTTTTGAGTAGTCTCACTTGGAATATAGTAATTGGAGTCTCAATAAGGTTTTCTAGAAGTCTCACTTGGAATAAGATTACTACAACCAGGTTTTGTTTTTTTCTTTGACTAGTTTAATAATTTATGTGCATTCTTGTCTTACCTCTTAATTAGATTTATGTTCTGTGATTCAAAAAATCAAATTATTGTTTTAACTATGTTAGCAATTCTTGCTTTTGTAGAATCTGACCAAAATATGATTGCTATCTATATTTCTTTGACGGTCTGCAGTAAGGGTCTCCTTTGGAACATATTGCTACCTATATTTCTTTGACTGCCTGCAGATTTTGACACCACATAAATCTTGTTATGTTGTGTATTGTGGTGATTGATCCTGAGAATTAGTGTCACAAGAACATATGGCAAAAGGCGTGGCCATAGATGAACTGTTATGGCATATCAAAATTCATGTTCCCAAGTATTATTTGGACTTGTATAATTCATGTTCCCAAGTATTATTTGGACTTATATACATGTACATGCATACGTATATTGGCATGTGTGTATAAAGTGTATTATGTGAATTGCTTCTTGATATATTTCAGTGCTATACCCTTATCTAATTTTGTAATGGTGCCTTTGCAACTACAGAGAAAACAGTCATACCTAAGTCGGTAAATGATATGAAACTTATTCATGCTGGTAAGTTTTTGGAGAATAGCAAGACTCTTGCTGAATCCAGAATACTCTTTGGCGACCTTCTCGGTGGAGTTATTACAATGCATGTCATAGTACAACCTCCTTTAGCCAAAAAGAAGACAGGTTTGTTTACTTCCTCTCCCTTATATGTGAATTGGTCTTTGTTTTTCAATTCATGCAATTTCTTTGTGTTTGGGAATGTTTCCCAGAATAGTTTATTTCTAATATCTTATGGAATTTTCTTTTAGACTATGACTACAAATCATGTTGATCTTTTTGAAAGTCCTATTGAATATTTTACTTAGCCCTACTCTTGACTCAATAAAGACATTAGTTTTAATTTTAATTACATTAGCTAGCTCCTTTACAGACCTGTAGATTACTGGCAAATCCTTATTTTATTTAAAGTGTTCATTCTCACAAATTATCATCTTTGGGAGCCTCTGTAGCATGACCACTAGTATATACATCATTTCACTATGGACAAGCATAATATATATATATATATATATATATATATATATATATATATATGAGACATGCCTAGACAAAAAGTCAACTAAAACTGGTGGAGCTGTGGAGATGCCACGTAAGTTAGGAAACTCCCTAGCTATATATAAAGATATAGAGACTGAAGCTTATATATATAGCAGTAAAACCATAAAAACACATTAGAGATTGACATCGACTTCACTTTCTATACATCACTGTCAAAATTAGAAACCCTCGAAGATTCTATAAATTATTGTAGATAACTTGGTATGTTTGTTAATGACTTGTAGTATTGAAGCTTAGGCATATGTTTATTATAAATGTAGTGTGGATGGGTTGGAAATGATTATAAATGTGTTTTTTTACAGGTTTTTTGAATAGTCGATAACTTGGTATGTCTATTTACAGACGAGACTATGCCGGATTTTCTAAAAAAGGTTTTCAAAAGAATTATGTTTGTTATTGACTTGTTCGTTCTTAGTTCAATCATAGCTAGTCAAGAGTGAAATTATGTTTGTTAATGACTTTCTTGTTTATTCATTTAGTTTTGTTGGTGTACTTTGCAACCAAAATGAAGCATAATTTTGTTATTGATTGTCTATTGGTTGTGAGATTAGTTTTCTAATTTTTGTATCCGTTTTCCAACCCCACCCCCTTTTTTTTGCAGGCCTAAGAATGGGATGCTTGCTACATGGACCTCTGGGCATAGCTTTTACCTTTTATGCCTTAGTCTCTTTTGAGGAGTGAATATTGAATTATAGAATCTCACATTTTTTTTTTTTGGTATTTTGGGAGTGAATTAATGATTTGGATAATTTCTTGAATTTCACTTGGTGTTTTGGCATGGAATATGAAAAGTGTTTGAGATTTGTTTGACAATGGTTGGTTGGGTTTTAGTTGAGAATGTAACTAAGTACATTTTTATGTTAGATAGATTCCATGCATGTTTTCGATGTTTATATATGGATGATTGAATGTGAGATTTTACCAATTATGCAAATTGGGGGATGCTTGCCACATGATATAGTTTTGATGCTTGATATGTATACAAATTAAGTGAACAAACAACAGTTAATAACCCTTGCTAACAATGATTTAGCAACGGTCACTGACTGTCGATAAATCATTTTTCAACCTTTTTTTTTTTTTTTGGTGGGAAAAATGATTTAGTGACGGTCACCGATTGCTTCTAAATCATTTTTCAACTAGCTTTTTGGTGGGAAAAATGATTTAGCGATGGTCAACGACCCTCGCTAAAAATGTTTCCCTCCAAATTTTTTGATATAGAAGTAACTAGCGACGGGTACTGAGCGTTGCTAAAAAAAAATGCTCGTCATTAAAAGGTGACTGGTGACAATCGAAAATGGAGGGAAATTTCACGTAGCGACACTTGTTGGCCGTCGCTAAACTTCTAACGACCCCCCCTTTAGCAATGGTCCGTGATGGCTACTATGATTGTCGCTATGAACATTTAGTAATGTTTTTTTTATTTTTAAGCGACGGTCTCGGACCGTCACTAAAGGTCCATTTTCTTGTAGTACCATTGTGGTATCCGTGTTGTATTAATACTGATAACAAGCATTCACATGCAACTGATTAACACAATAATTTTTATGTGGAAACCTAAACTAGGCGATGTTGCAGATTGCATCGGTGTACGTATAATCCTTTTAGGCGTACGCATAATTTGAATATGCATACGCACCATGGGTTGTCAGACATCTTGTTGCTAAATTGGGATTCTAGTTTATTTAGCTATTTTAGGAATCTTAATTATTGTTATTTAATTATTGCTTAGTTTCCCATAGAGTTAATATTTGCTTGTTCTAGTAGAACTAGGTTCTTTTATTTCTGTAGGACTTGTTCTTTATATAAAGGGATGTTAGTCTTATAGCAAACAGTTTAGAGTTGATTATTTTCTGATATTAATAATATCAAGAGAAAGAGTTTCTCCTTTATATTCCTGTTTTTGTGTTCTTGGGTGAATATCGATTGTAATTGCCTACTATTTGGTATTATTCTTGTGACAATCAACAGATTGGTGGACGCTTGATTGTTTTTGGTGAGTTTTCGTCTCAATTGCGTATTTTTCGCTGCATTAGTTGGTATCAGATTCCAATTTGGTCTTGTCGTTATGCCAAGACAAGGAGGAGGACATGCCAGAAGCCGTGAAGCCAATCTGGAGGACGTGTAATCACGAGGACAAGGCCCAAATGCAACAAGATATAAACGCATTGAGAGCCCAAATTACTATGTTTGTAGTAAGGAAGTAACGTGGATTTTATTCCCTATATCTGCATTTTGTGGAGGATGATGAATATGCACAACTTGCATAATAGCTTGATGTGGTAAGAGAAAAACTTGATGCAATGAAGGTTTGTATAAATCAACCTTTAAACTCAGTTTTTGTGGAACATGAAGACTTTGATGAAGTTGAAGGAGGTAAGAATTTTGAATTTGTGGAAAAATTCTATTAATAATTTTAGTGATGATGAAGTTGAAAATTTAGTGGATTTTAATTCTCTGCCTATTTTTGATGAATATGATGATGGTGAGATTGAGCCAAATATTATTGAAAATTTAGAAGGCAAGAGGAGGCTATAACCTTTGAAACACATAATAAAAATTGTTCAAGCAATAATTTTTGTTGTCGTATTAAACTACTTGGTGATTTTCAAGAGGATGAAGTTTTTGTTATTAAAGAGTTGAAGCATTATGATTTTATTGGAGTTGACAATATTTGTTAGTGTTGTTAATGCTTTATTGCTGAAAATTTTGAATGAGATGAGTGGTGCAGAGAAAATTTTTTTTGTTAAGAGGCAATTGAAACAAAGAAAGTTGTTAAAGTATTTATTTAAATGAAGTGGTTGACATCAATACTTTTGTGAAGCCTACCTGCACAGTTCGGGGACGAACTCTTTCCAAACAGGAGAGAATAGGAAGAATGATGCAACGTGTAGAACTGATCACTTTTGTATAACCGAACCATTGCGGATTAAGCACTCTATCCTCGATATCAGAAGCTGCAAGTATGGTGGTAGTAATCGTACTCATAGTTTGTTCGACGTTAAGCACTTGGTTCCTTATCATGAAGATAGTTTCGAGAATGAGGTTGCGAATTCGAAGGCGAATTCTCTCTAAACAGGGAGTACATATAATCCTTTTAGGCGTATGCATAATTTGAATATGCATATGTACCACAGGCTGTTGAACGCCTTATCTTACTGTTGAATCGGGATTATAGTTTATTTAGCTATTTTAGGAGTCTTAATTATTGTTATTTAATTATTGCTTTTAATTTAATTAGTTTCCTAGATAGTTAATATTTACTTGTTCTAGTAGAATTAGGTTTTCTTATTTCGTAGGACTTGTTTTCTATATAAAGGGATGTAAGCTTTATGGCAAACAGTTTAGAGTTGATTATTTTATGAGATTAATAATTTTGAGAGAAGGAGTTTCTCATTTATTTTCTTGCTTTTATGTTCTTGAGTGAATATCGATCGTGGTTGCCTACTATCTGGCATCGTTCTTGTGACAATCAACAGATTGGTGGACGCTTAATTGTTTTTAATGAACTCCGTCTTGACCGCGTATTTTTCATTGCATCAAGTGACAAGTACAATAAAGAAGACTCAAACAATACACAATGAGACTCTTGTAGCTTATAACCTATGGATCCAAAAAAACCTTTAGATTCACCTCCAAGGCATTTGAATGAACCAAACTTCCTAAAGCTCGATTGTACAACAATATTTATTTTGATAGTCTTCACCTTTTTGTGAGTGTAAATATCCTATAACTAATAAACATAGCAGTCCAAATATGGATCTAGAGTTACCTCTTGTGGAAGAGACCCAAAAATTGCTTATCATTTGTTGTTACAAGCCTATGGCATTGCTATATGCTATCTGAATATCTTGAACCCAAACCTAGGCTTTGTGTACACTCCCCGTCACTGTGAGTAAAATATATATATATATATATATATATATATATAGATATATATATTAAAGGGTAAAATATATATTATTATTAATGATATCATTACTATTGATATATATATAATTACTATAATGGTAGTTTATTACTAAGATTATAAATAAAATTGTCATTTTAGGAGGATGATTACTTGAAAAGATTATGAAGAGATAACCAATGTTTACATAAGAATAATCAATAATCAATATTAAGAAATGAAGCTATGTGGCTGCCCCATGTTGATGGTGGCAACCCAAGTGATAGATTAGGCAAAATTAGAATCAACTTTTTGCATAATAGCTTGAGGTGTCTTCATATAATAACACTTGAGGATGATTCAGCTGTGAATTAAATGATACAAATAGTCTATTTTCATGCATTATCTAGGGGTTAGAAAGAGAAAAAGAAAGAATAGAGAAAAGAGGTTAGAGAGATATAGCTGAAGGACCATTTGGATGAACAACTCAAGACAAGGTTGGGCTTCAAAACTTAGCAACTAAGGTGAAGTTCATTTCCTGTGCTTGTGTTATTTTGATGTACTTGTTCAATTTAAATTATTAATGATATTTGGTAAGGATTTGGAAAGTTTAAGAGTAAAGCTATACTACGGAAAAGTAAAGTGGAGGGTTTATGCGTGCACCTTATATGTATGAGATGATATGCAATACAAATGATAGGGAAAGATAATCATCACTAAGTTTCCCCTTCGCAGGGTGCCTTAAACAGGCTGAAATTTAGTGAATATTATTTCTCCTTCACAAATCTCAAGTGAAAATGCAAGAGGTATGTATGTGAAGCTGAAAATGGATGGAATGGAATTTTAATGGGATTTCAAACGATAGAAAAGCTTTGAATATTGAAAAAGTGGACTCAAGTCCACATAGGGACAGGACTCGGTGTTGGGAATTTGGGTCAGAGAGTCAAAATTTGGCAAAAATTGTGCAAGGGTTCAAGAAGACTCAGAGGAGGAGCTTGGAGGTGTTACAAAAGTAATTTGGGTGCTTTGAGTGTGAAAATGTAGCCCGTTTCTAAAAACGGTGCACTAATTACTCTATGGAGTGAATTGATGGTTTCTAGTGATTCCAGACCTGACCTGCGATTAGGTGAAATTAGACCAGGAGTTGAGTTTGAAAATGTTCTTAGAGTAATTTGAGTGTTCTAAGGTATGAATACGCAGATTGTTTATGAAAACGGCGCATCGATTACTGTACAGAGTGAAATTAATGGATTTCAGTGATTCCGGACTTGATAGGGTTAGGTGAAATCGAACCGGGGTTAAGTTTGAAAGTGTTATATAGATAATTGGGATGCCTTGAGTCTGGGTAAGCAGTTGTTGTGCATCCCACGCATCCTTAAATTTGAAAATATATCAGATGCCTTTATTCCAAGCATGTAGCTGTTCGTACGTTCTAGCGTACTTGAGAGTCTAATACTAGTTTGGCGCCCCGTGCTTAGAAACATAACTGTTCGTATGTTCTGACATGCCTCAAAATCTAAGACTTATCTTAGGTAGGTGGGGTGCCCTTTGTCCAAGTACGTAGCTGTCCTGTACGTCTTGGCCCACTTTTACCTAAAAGTTCTTTGTGGTAAGCTTTGGGCCATGTGACAGTATTATTTTCTTGGAATGGGGGTTGGACAATGGACTCATATTTAGATAAGTAGGGTACCTTTAGTCCAAATACATAGTTGTTTGTACGTCTTGGTGCACCTTTACCTAAAGATTCTTCGTGGTAGGTTTTGGGCCATATGGCGACGTCATTAATCTTCGCACAGGGGTTGGATAATGGCTAAAGTTGATGCTTCACTGTTGGCACTTTTGGTCAGACAGTGGCATCACCATCTGACACTTTTGGTTGGATAATGGCTAGATGTTGATACTTCACTACTGACACTTCTAGTCGGCCAGTGATATCACCATTTGTCACTTCTGGCTAGACGATGGCTATGTTGATATGTAGTTGGATTGTGATGTATGTGGAAGGCATGTTGTGTAGTGTGTGAAGAACTCTTGCAAAGTTGGGGTCTCTGCATCGTGAGCCGCAAAAGCTTTGATTTGGGTTTTGAATCACTAAAATCGGATAAGAAATGAATGAGATATTGTAAAGACAACTTAACTACGTTGAACACACGACAAACCTGAGTAACGAATCAAGCGGCAGGAAGCTGAAGATGACCCATGGGATTGTGATCCAATGTGGGTGCATCCATGCCTTAAGTGTTCTCATGCTTTTGAAAGTTATAAATTAATCTAATGGACCTCATTCTTTGATTGTTTGACTTGTCTTGGCGGCAACCATATGGGACCATTGATTGACCAGTTTTACCAATTTTGACTATAGTTTGACTTTTTTACTAAATTTCTATTTTATAAAAATTTAGAAAATACATAAAATTATAGAAATTATAAAAATACCAAAAAAATTTAAAAAATTCCCAGAAATTATAAAAAGTGTTTATAAAATCATTTTGACCATTTTGGGACCATATCTTAACAACGAAAAGGCTAATAATAATTATTGAACATATTTTATATATTTTGAAACCCACTTAAAGTAAATTAAAGGAAATTTGTTAGCATCGGTATAATTTCATGGCATTAGAAAGTCACTCAAAAAAGTGATTTATTGAGATCTCAATAAATGAATTTTACATCAATTAAGTACATCTACTAAAAAAAACAATTATAAATTTCACACCATGTAAATTTATTTGTTGATAAAAATAAATAAATTTACAAAACAAATTCACTTAAATTGGTAGAATTTATCAGTTTAAATATGAAAGGGACAAAGATGAGTAATGAAATTTCTTGAGTTAGATAAAAATTCATAATTTTTTAAATGAAAATATAAATTTCACTCTTTAAAAGTCAACAAATAAATTTTGCTGCCTATAGATAAATTCTACTGGCTACAGATGAATTCATACCATGAAAATAAATCTATTGATAAAAAATAAAATCAAATTTACAAAAAAAAATTAGTTGTTAGATTGGCAGATGTAGATACCCCAGTTTTGTAAGGGTACTTTCCATATCACTCTACTCACATATTTGAATTTTAGAGCGTTACGCTCAATCTTGTAATCACAATCAATCATTCGCCATCGTCTCATCAGAAATATTGGGGTGGTGGTGGCACTGCTTGGCCAGAAGCTAATAGTGAGAATCAAACCTTTTGTCCATTGTACCAGCCCCGTGCCAAGACAATGATGCTAATGCTAGGCCTAAAGCCTGTCCTACGTTAAGACTTACAAATAGTTACATATTTGAAACACAGGGTATGCAATTTGCCCAAAGGAAAGTCTCAGACTTAGAGACTGCGTTATAGCATACGAAAAGCTATCTTTTTGAACACATAGCGTTAAACCAATCTTAATTATCAACTTTATCCATTGTACCAGCCCCCGTGCCAGGACAATGATGTACCTACTTGACCCAAAACCCATTGCGAAGATCTTCAGGTAAAGGTGCGTCAGAACATATGAATTGTTATGTTTTTAAAACACAGGGCACCCAATCTACCTACGGACAAGTTGCAGACTTAGTGGCATGTCAAAACATACGAATAGCCATCTTTCTGGACACTAGGGCATCAAACCAGTCTCAAACTCACAGATACGCTGGGACATGCAATTAACCATGTATCGTACCTAGACACAGGGCATCTGATTTATCCTATTACATGAGTTATACTCTCAAACTCAACCCTACTTAATACCGCCTGGTCCCAATTGGACTTAGGCATCGTCATAACCCATTAATCACTATTTCCACCAAAGGAGAATTGACATCCTGTTTTTCCAAACAAACCACATTTTTAGATTCAGAACACTTCAAATACCCCATAATGACCTTTTGGCCCGATCCTGAGTCTTACTCTCGAGACCTGCCTTTTTAACCCATTTTCACCACAGATTAAGTTTCTGGATTCAAAGCACCCAAAATACCTTAGAGAGACTTTCAAACTTGACCCTAGTCCTATTCGGCATAGATCTAGACCTTAGTCTAACAAAAAGTCCTTAAAGGGTCCTAGTTCACGGACTGTATGCCCATACATTAATCGATGCGCTATTTCTCAAAACGGATTGAGTTTTTAGACTCGGACCATCTCAAATACCCTTAGAAAGACCTTTCGAACTAACCCCAGTCACTACATACAGGACTCGCTAGGCAAGTCCTCGACTTAGAATTCAACTTTCATATGCCTCCTCAGAATAATCGATGTGCTGTTTCTCAAAAGGGACTGCATTTTTGGACTCCTTATACCCAAATTACCTTTGAAAGACTTTCCAACTTCACCCCTAGTATCTGCATATCGGGACCCACCTATTAGATTTGACCTTAGGACTTGCCTTTAGGCCTTGCTTGCTAATCGAACACTTCCATTTGTTAGCCTAGCATCCCATCTGCTCGATAGAGCACCTTGGGACATGAAATGAAGCAAATCCCTTGGGATTCTCACCCAAATTGGGATTGGTCACCTCCTAGTCTCATTAAATCACTTTATATCACAATTCATCATGAGTAAGGGACGAGAGCATTTAATGCTCCCACCTACCCAAACTCACGCTATAGTAAATAGCACGAGTTTAGCAGGGGCTCCCCTATAAATTCAGCCCACTTCTCTAGCATAGAAAGACCTTAAAGCTCTAAATTTGAGCCCCCTCCAACCCCTGCTGAATTCTCTTTGGCTCCTTTGCAACTAAGAAGTTCACTTTCACAAATCCTAGAAGGTTTCATACAAGGGTTAAACATCTTCAACTCTTGCTCAAGTGGATTCTTCTAGCATCTCAATAAAGACGAAGAAGGAAGAAGGATATTCATCAAGTTTCTACCAATTGCAGTAAGCTTAGTGGTGATCCTTTTGCCCGCTTGAAAAATTTGCATCTTTCTATCCCTAGCTCTTTTCATTTACCAAGTTTCTTGCTTTCTTAGCATAACATGCGTATTTAGCTTAGATTTTAAAGATTAGATATAGTTTACTCGCTTTTATGTAGTATAGGTAGGCGAATACTATCATCACACCTCTCCTATATTGATCTCAAGTTCTAATCAATAAAGATGTAATTTTTATCGTGTTTGGTGTAGGGATTTTAATTATTTTGAGTTTATGTCTATTTTCATGGAGATTTGTTAGTGTTAGTAAGCCTTGGTAACTTTGTTCAACAAAACCTTTATAATCTTTTTACAACCTCTTCAAAAGTGTAAAATTCTTCAAAATAAAGGTTTGGTTGAGCAAAGAACTTTGATATACCCTTACTAACAATTTGTTTGATTTGTTTGGTTTCGCCTCGAGGCTAGATTTACTAAAATAGATATTAGTATAGACTTGATAATGTGGTGTCTCGATATAAAAGGATAGAGCTACTATGAAAAAGTTCATTAAGTACATAAAATAAAATAAATCAATCGGAGTTTTGAACTTTTATAAAGAACCATGATTTTCTTGATTTTAAGAGGTTCACTATTAAGTTTTGTCATTTGTGAATCTCGGGGTGTCCTAACATGATTAGATGGGGTTACCTTGAAAAAACCCATGATGTTGCTTTTCTTGTAATTTTATAAAGAATTGATTTTTAGAACAATCCACTCACAAGCTTTGTTCTTTGTGGATCTTATGGTGTCCTAACATAATTGGACGGGGTTACCTTGAGAAAACCCATGGTGTTGCTTTTACAAAAATTTGATTTTTATCGTCTTTTATAAAAATTAGTTCATTTCCACAAGAGGTGACATCAAGTTTTTAAACTTTTGAATCTACCCGATCACTTAGATAAGTGTAAATAAGGCTTGAACAATGTCACAACCTACGATGATATATTTCCTTTTGAATTTCTAGCCTCGAGTAGGAATTTCATTTCAAGTATGGGTTTAATTAAAGAAAGTTCATGATTCAAGGCAACCATTCATTAATAGATGTGGTAGGGTGCTTAACAGCTTCCCTACCCATAATAGAGTCTCCTTACCTAGATCTTTTGCTTGCAGACCATCATTTAGGAGTCATTTGATTTTGAAATAATAAGGACTAACCAAAGGCCTTAGAGATGACCTTCTACGTCTTTAAATATACGGGTAGGTGGCGACTCCAATCCTTTCTTTTTCTTAGTTGTGTTTACATAGTTAAATAAGATAAAGGCACCCTTTATTGAGTTATTGAACCTTTTTACTCCCATTCATCATCCAATAGGAAACACCACTATATTGCAACATGCAAGAAAGGGCATCACAGCGTGCTTGACCAAGTCATTACCCACACATGGGATTAAAGGCCGGAGAGGCCCCCCCTTCCTTGTTTCTCTCCTTCGAGTTTAGAGTAGCGACAACATAATTTATTTGTTTAACTATGTAAATGACGAAAATGGGTAACAAAATATCTGGAGTTGGATGAAAATTTCATTGATTTTTTATTTAAAATAGAAATTACACTATTTAAAGTTAACATATAAATTCTTCTAGCCATAGATACATTCTGCTAGTAGTAGATAAATTCTATTGGTAATAGATAATATATTTTTTTCTTTAGGTTGTATGCCACAGATAAATTTTGTTGACAACAAATAAATTTTGTTGACAAGAAGTAAATTCTATTAACTGCAAATAATTTTTTTTTGTTCTTTGGGTCGTATCCCTTATTTTTGCTTCATTTTCAGTGGTGGTTAGATTCTTATGCTCATTTTGGGAGTTTTCTTTTGCTTTGGTGTATACAGTGTTTATAGTAGATAGATGGTTAATCAAATTAATAATAATAATAAAATTCATTGTTTGGAATTCTATGGGGTTCTTTGTGGCGTTCGTCCTTTTTTTTATTATTTTTTTTATTATTATTTTTTTTTAATTTAGGCTATTGTATATTTGCCTTTGTTAGGCATGTTCTAACTTCTTTACAATAAAAAGATTTCTTTGCCGATCAAAAAGGATTTTTTTTTTTTTTGGAAAAAATTAAAATTTATACATTGATCCAACAAATAAAATTATTAATTGGATCGACATATAATTTTCTATGTCATAATTGTAAGTATGTACGTATGGATGTGTCTAAGTGTTTAAACCAATTGACATGATCAATAGTGAAATAGATCGACATATATCTATGTATAAGTTTATATACTTATCTATGCATGCTTAAACTTATATATGTATGTGTGCAAGTATATATTTGTATGTGTGTATATATATATATGTGTGTGTGTGTGTGTGTGTGTGTGTGTGCGCACGCGCGCACATGTGTGCATGTGTCTGTTTAAATCAATTGGTCAAAATTTTCATGACTAATAGATAAATTTAATTTGTACTATTAGCAGATATCATCTGTTGGCCTAACCATCAACGAATTTTATATATTGGTCTGTGCATGCATAAATTTATGGAAGTGGGCCACTTGTGAATGCTTTGAAGAGACACTATGGAGTTTAATTGTTAGATTCTAATACATAATGTGTGCATGTGCGTGTGGGCATAAGTATATATGTGTGTGCATTTAAGTATATTTATGAGATATAAGTATATATGTATCTATGTAGTCCTGATCATGTCAGCACGTATTGATATAAGTTATATCAGTACCATGCATTGGGGGTTGTTCTCTGTGCATTGGCCCAATGTACCCTGTAATCCACTAATGCACGAGGTACAACCCCTAATGCATAGTGTTGATATAAGTTATATTATCACGTTCTTACTTGATCATCATCCTATATATATATATATATATAGATAAATCAACTGGACAAAATATTCATGGCCAATTGATGACAAAATTATCATAAATTTAGAACAGTGTTGTCCCAAGTAAATAACCCTAGAGGGGGGGTGAATAGGGTTATAGGCCAAATTAAAAAATAATACCAATCTCAAAATCATATTATGGCAAACAAGAATAAATATAAGAATGAGCAATAATAAAGAGATTAAGGGAAAGAGAATGCAAACGATGTTAACGAGGTTCGGCCTCCCGCCTACGTCCTCGCCTCAAGAGCTCGCTTGAAGATTCACCAATCCACTATCACTCTCCTTCAAGGTGGAGCAGCAAACCTTTACAAATCAAGTGTTCTTCACTAACACTTAGCCAAATACACACTTCTAGAGTGCTTACAAGTGAGGGTTCACACAACCCTTTGATACAAGATGTTTAGAATTGATTTTGTGTTCAAAGAAAGCTCTCTCAAAGAGTAGATACACAGAAGATAAAAGTACACGCAGCTATTGATTGATTTCAATGAATCTTCACTAGAGAAAATTAGGGCTTGTAATTGATTTTCTTGTTTGTAGCTCAATGAATGCTCATAAATGAGCTCAAGGCTTGTATTTATACACAAGGAGTCCAAAATAGCCATTCTGTAGCAATAAATGCCGGGAAAGGGAGTTTGGTGGGCATTTAATGCTTCAAAAGTCCGTTAGAAACTAGCCGTTAGACTTCTGCCAGAGGATTTCAGCCGGCTTGAAACTTCCCTTTCAACCGTCTGAATAAGGCTATTGAAAAGTTCAGAGAGGGTGTAATATAGGAGTTCAAAGATCAAACTCTTCAGTCGTCTGATCATAACTTTCAACCGGCTTAAAGTCTTCTTTCAGCTGGCTCAAGGAGCCATCTGAAGAATCCAGAGAAGGAGATTTTTCAGGATGAGAATTTTCACCTTGCTGATAGATTTCAGCCTGTTAAAACAGCATTTTCAACTGGTTGAAA
Organism: Liquidambar formosana; assembly: GCA_039720395.1. Classification (NCBI taxonomy): domain Eukaryota; kingdom Viridiplantae; phylum Streptophyta; class Magnoliopsida; order Saxifragales; family Altingiaceae; genus Liquidambar; species Liquidambar formosana. The sequence continues at coordinate 28,526,458 of CM077824.1, read as the reverse complement.
CTATGTGTTAGCCGTTTGAAAAACTCCGTTTTAAGACAAAAATAGGTACTAAGTTTATTTTCAAGGTAAGTCAAATTAGGCCTGTATGTTTATCAAATTGGCATAGTTTAACACCCTTTAATCTTATGTGAGCAAGGATTGAAACTAATCTTACAAAGAAATCCTAAATTCCTCACAGATTGTCCTGTGATAATGCTTGAACGATCTTGAAAGATGGATGGATTCAATTGCTCTGAGTTCTTGTGATCTTGTGCTTTTGTAATTTGATCCTGATTCTTGAATTAGCTTATAGCTTTGATACCTGCCTAGATTCATCACTTAAACGTTAATTAGTCCTTAAACATCTTATTATGCATTGTTATCATCAAAACTACGAGATTAAAACCATTTAGGTCAACAATCTCCCCCTTTTTGATGATGACAATCCATAGATGTTTTAAATGGGTAAAATGTACAAGTTTAAGAACAGATTTCTCCCCCTATCAACATGCATCATATAGATATTTCATTTGATATTAACGCGCTATTTCATTTGATGGTTAAGCATTTAAGGTATGAACACGATATATAACTGTATAAAACAAAAGATGATTAATGTGCTATTTCAACAGTACATCCACATGTCAACAATTTTTAAGCGAGTACATCAGTAAAAACTTATGTTAACTGATTGCCTAAACGTATCAAAATTCATCATAATGTTAACCATTTTTCAAAATGTACCAAAATACATCAAATGTACCAAACTACATCAAATGTACATCACAAAAATTTCCATCTATATAAAAGCATCTATTAATCCATCTCTCCCTTTGTCATACATCAAAAAAAATCACAAAGGAAGGGCGGGAAGGGAGTCAGCTGGGCTGCTAGGTGATCTTGGCTTGACAATCCTTGACATCCTTGAGCTCGCAAGCCATTTAATCCATTCGGTCATGCATAGCTTCCATTTTGGTTTCAACATAGCTCTTTAAATTGGTTATCTGCTAGGATAAGGCTATGAATATGTCACGAACAGAGGAAGGAGGAGTAAGATGAGTGGGAGTGATGGGAGTGGATGGAATGGTGGGTAGAGGAGGGATAGTAGAGGAGGAAGGATCAGTAGAGGTGGGTGGTGGAGGTTGGATGGGAAGGTCTTAGCCAGCATAGTAGAGTGTCTAACTCAGCATCATCCACATCTTCATGTTCAACTGGTAAAGCACCTTTTCGTACCCAAATTCCATTTACCAAGGCATAATTCAGCCAACCCATGAAAGGGGCATTAATCTTATTGCGAAAAGTGGGATGGAATATGTCACCAGCTGTGGCAGGGATGCCGTAGTGCTCAAATAACACTGTCAAAGCAACCCCATAGGGTAGAATACTACGACCCTCTGCATCATGTAACTTCTTAGAGCCCTTGGACTCATTTTTGGTTTTCTCAACACTAGGATTTCATGTAGTACAACATCAAGTGTCCCAAATTAATGGGTATCCCAGATAGAATGCACTAAAGGATGCCAATGTCGGTGTAAGTGATATGGTCCTTTCCACCACCTCGAGGAAGAATGTTGTAGAAGAGAAGTTTATGCAGTAAATTACACTCGAGAGAAAATTCCTTCAAAGAGGGCTTAAAAGGCTCGGTAATGTCATCTCGTCCTAGAATTAGCTTGAGGGCATCGACATGGTGAAAACCATCGATGCGTGGCCATGAATGGGTCTCAGTAATCACTGCCCCATCCTTAGGGGTATGAAAAAGGTCATTTAGGGTTTGGTTAGTGAGCACAATGTGTGTGCCTTTGAGGTAGGAGGTGGCTCAGCCAGGTGTGGTCATGGAGAAGTGGGTGTAGAAATGTCGAACAGTAGTATTGTAACAAGGTTTAGAGATAGAACAAAATTCAAGAAGACCAACATTTTGTAAAAGAGAGCAAATACAAAAATGGTGGTCATTCAAGAATTGGGGTTCAAGAATTTTAGGGTATATGACTTTCTTTCCAAAGAATTTCTTGGCAAATAACGTACCATGTTCAAGAGTGAGGTACATTAGAGGATCTACGGGGTGAGGAGGTGGGTTGTCTTACGATGGCTCATGGCCTGAGTCATAGTTTGGGTCTCTAGGGCGAGGGCGAGGGCGTGGCTGTGGTGGTGGTGGTTGATATGCTGGCGGAGGAGGAGAAGGAGGAAGCTGTTGTTGACGATGAGGGCGGAGAGGAACTGGAGGGTCTTCAACTGCCTGTGGCACTGTCGTTTGCTGGCAGCGAAAATGGCGCTGTGTTCCTGCAGCGCTGGATTTTCACAACCTCTTCTTTGGTTGAGATGACTCTCCCTCGTCGACATTTGGGGGCTGAGTTTTCTTTACATTCACCATTGAAAAGGGGTATAAGGGTTTGGATTAGGGTTTGGAATGAAGGAGGGAAGAAGAGAAGGATCGTCAGAGTGAGGAAAGGGGAAAGGCCAAGAAAAATGTTTTTAAAAACTCACTGTTTAGGGCTTAAATAGTTTATATACCCCGATAGTTTCAGTCGGCTGAAGAATCCATCAGCCGTCTGAAAGTCCTCTTTTGGTCGGCTTGATTGTCTTTCAGTCGGCTGAATAAGCCATCTGAAAAAGATAGAGACCCATCAAAAGTGGCAATCAAGCAGTCATTTTTCAACCGTCTGACTGTTCCAGTCAGCCGTTTGAAAGTCCACTTTTGGTCGTCTTCTCCATTTTTCAACCGGCTGAACAAGCCGTCTGAAAAAGTCAGAGAACCTTTAAAAATAGATGTTCAGATATATAACTTCCAACCATCTGACTCAGCAAGTTAGTCCGTCTGAAAGTATTTTCAGCCGGCTAAAAGTTCTTTCAGCCGTCTGAAAATATCAGACAGAGCGATAAAATCATTCAAGACATAGAAAATCATTACAATGAACATGTTCTCATATATCATCACTCAAACACATGCCAAGTTCACGTTTTATGAAATTAAACCTATCTTCTTGAAGAAGTTTTGTAAAAATGTCCGCCAATTGATGTTCGGTACCAACAAATTCAATTTCAACATCTCCTTTTTGAACATGATCTCTTATAAAATGATGTCTAATTTCAATGTGTTTAGTGTGTGAATGCTGTATGGGGTTCTTAGTGAGATTAATTGCACTTGTATTATCACATTTTATGGGAATATGATCATAATGAAGTCTAAAGTCCTCAAGTTATTGTTTCATGTACAACACTTGTGCACAACAACTTCCGGCTGCTAAGTATTCAGCCTTGGCTGTAGAGAGAGCAACCGAAGTTTGTTTCTTGCTAAACCAAGAAACTAGGGAATGTCCAAGAAAGTGACAAGTCCCACTTGTGCTTTTGCGACCATCTTTGCATCCGGCAAAGTCCGCATCGGAATAACTAAGCATATCAAATGATGTGAATTTAGGATACCATATGCCAAGATTAATAGTGCCACTAAGATATTTAAATATGCATTTAACGGCAAGCATATGAGATTCTTTAGGATATGATTGATATCTAGTACACAAACATACGTTATACATAATATCTGGTCTACTAGCAGTGAGATAAAGTAAACTACCAATCATACCTCAGTATTTCTTTTGATCCACGCATTTAACTTTATCATCCTTTTCAAGTTTGATGGAGGTGCTCATAGGAGTGGGGAAATTCCTTCCATCTTCCAATCCATACTTCTTGACTAAATCGTTGACATATTTGGATTGATTTAAGAAGGTTCCTTCTTTTGTTTGCTTGATTTGTAGTCCAAGGAAGAAATTGAGTTCGCTCATCATGCTCATTTTAAATTCTTCTTGCATGACTTTAGCAAAATCCTCACATAAACTTTCATTAGTAGAACCAAAGATAATATCATCAACATATATTTGAATAATAAGTATGTCCTTATCAATGGTTTTGATAAAAAGTGTCGTGTTAAGTTTTCCTCTTTTAAAACCGTTTTTGATTAGAAAATCACTAAGTCTTTCATACCAAGCTCTAGGAGCTTGTTTCAAATCATATAAAGCTTTTGATAATTTGAACACGTGGTTTGGAATTCATGACTTTCAAAACCAAGAGGTTGTTCAACATAAACTTCCTCCTCAATAAAACCATTTAGGAAAGCACTCTTGACATCCATTTGAAATAATTTGAAATCTTTATGGCAAGCAAATGCAAGTAGCATCCTAATGGCTTCAAGCCTAGCAACCGGTGTATAGGTCTCATCATAATCAAGGCCTTCTTGTTGATTGAAACCTTGGGCAACTAATCATGCTTTGTTTCTAACAATTGTACCCGATTCTTCTTTCTTGTTTCTATAGACCCATTTGGTGCCTATTACACCATGGTCACGTGGTCTAGGAACCAAGGTCCAAACCTTGTTCCTTTCAAATTGGTTAAGCTCTTCTTGCATAGCTAGTATCCAAGATTCATCACTTTCGGCCTCATTTATATTCTTAGGTTCAATTTGAGATAGAAATGCAAGATGACCACAAATATTTCTTATAGAAGAATAAGTTCTCACCCCTCGTGAGGGTTCACCTAGGATTTGATCCCTAGGATGATTCCTCATAAATTTCCAAGTCTTGGTGACATCCGAATGAAGTGGAATGTCTTCAATTTCTACTTCTTCTTTCGGTTTCTTGATTTCAATGGCTTCATTTTCTTCCTTTTCTTTGCCTTTGTCTTGTGGATCTTGCTCGTCATTAAGATTCAAGTTCTCAACTTGTTCTTGCAAGCTTGTACCTACATCATCATCATCATCATCCACATTTCTCTTGGGGGCAAGAGGATTAGTTTCATCAAATATAACATGCATAGATTCTTGAACAGGTTAATGTTTTCTTGTTAAACACTCTATATGCTTTACTCTTCATAGAATATCCAAGAAATACACCTTCATCGGATTTAGAATCAAATTTAGAAAGTTTATCTCTATCATTTAATATGAACCATTTACAACCAAAGACTTTAAAGTAACCTATGTTAGGTTTCTTATCATTCCATAGTTCATAAGGAGTCTTATCAAGTTTAGATCTTAATAATACTCGGTTCATAACATAGCATGCGGTATTAACGGCCTCGCCCCAAAAATATTGAGGTAAAGAGTGTTCATTAAGCATGGTTCTAGACATTTCTTCAAGTGTTCTATTCTTTTTTTCAATCACACCATTTTGTTGGGGAGTTCTAGGAGCAGAGAAATTGTGACCAAAACCATTCTTATCATAATATTGTTAAATATCCTTATTGACAAATTCGCTCCCCCTATCACTCCTAACATATGTAATGGTATAGCCTTTCTCATTTTGGACTCTTCTACAATATGTAACAAATGTAGCATGAGTCTCATCTTTATGTGCAAGGAAGAACACCCATGTATATCTAGAGTAGTCATCAACAATTACAAATGCATAATGCTTCCCTCCAAGGCTTGCAATAGCAATAGGTCCAAATAAATCCATATGAATAAGTTGCAAAGGTCTTGTGTGTTGGGAATTAAATAGGGAGGAAAAACTACAAAGGCGGAATAAAAATTTTCCTACGATTCCCAAACCCATGAATCCAATTATGCATAATACAAAACAAAAACCCTAACTACAAAGAGGGTAGAATTACTTACAGTTGATTAATGTCTTCTCCTTTATGCTCCAAGCTTTGTCTTCTCCTTTTTGCTCCAAGCTTTGTCTCCGGACAGCGGTGAATGAGTAGCCCAAGTGTACTGCCTCCAACGGTATCCACCACACCTAGCTTGAGCTTGAAGTCCTTTTCTTCTTCTTCCTTGTTGTTGCTAGAAGGTGGATAAGAGGGAGAGAGAGAGAGAGAGAGCCTCCTTAGGGCTGGACGACTAGGGCTTGGAGTGTATCAAGTGATAATGTCATACATCATCACATGATATATATAGCCCCCACTAAAGGGGCCGGCTATGGGGAGAATCCCTTTTAGGGTTTTAATGCAATTTCTCTAAATTGCATTATAACCCCTCTAATTTATATCAAATACAAATTGGGCCCTTAAAGAACTTTTCTTTAATTACTTATACCCTTTCTCTATAGACTATCAAACTCTCTTAGCATGATCAGTGTGTGACCCATTGGGTTCACATCATCAAGTAGTAGGGATAGCACTGAGGTGTGCACAATGGAACTCTTTCCATTAAGGGTCTAATTGGAACTCCTTCCAATTCCCTAATTGATTATAACTCATTTATATCAATTAGGGCTTCTACTAACCATGAGTAACACCTAGCATATGGCTCATGGTGTGGTCCTTAATGAGGTGAATAGTCATTTACAAAGAACCCTTCTGTTATAGTTTACATGTTATAATTATATCCTTCCATCAATACAATGTCTCCAATTGAACTAATAGGACATGGAAGTCTGTCAAGTCCCTAGTTCAATTACTTTATATTCATTCATTGATATCAACTCATGATGAACTAATGGAAACTCCTTTCCATATTCATCCTACTATGGGCCCATGGATTTAATGAGTTATATTCAACGAATACTATATGAGACATTCACTCCCTTTTTCCTGAGAGTGATGGATTCCTTATTGATCACTCACATGCCTTCACACACATAGCAGTAGGGCCAATGAACACCCTTACAAACTCCTGAATAGGATCTGCACTTAGTGTTATCAAACTTCTAAAGCTACATGCATAAGACAACCATGGTGTCTCAGGTCTAAGGATTACTTGTACCACTATAACAATGAGAAACTGATTGACAGGCAGGTTAAAACTCCATTCAGTTTATCTCATATCTTTGGTCACATTCAGTGTACCTATTCTTATAATAGGCACCCACTTGTTGGTTGTAGTGTCTCCACACAAATAGCTTGAGACTAGCTATCCTCCTATAGAGTCAACCTAACAAGTGCTAGTCCTATGGTTCATTACTGTCCATCATAGTGAACCTTCAACTAAGAATGATTTAGGAGTTTAGTATAGAGATATATTTACAGTCTCAAAATTACAACCCTTTGTAATTTCATATTCTCAACTCTAACTCCATGGACATATTATATAAATATAAATGATGCATATAAACATGATAGAATAAGCCTTTTTATTAAATCAATAATAAATGTGACATATATAAATGAAATCAATTGATTATTCCTAATCCCTAAACAATCATCTCTATGATTGGCTCTAGGGCATAATCCTAACAATCTCCCACTTGCACTATAGCCAATCCACTATGTATCTCATACCCATATCCTGTCGGTGGTGATCCAACATACTTGGGTCATAGCTTTAGTAAAGGAGTCTTCTTTATTCTCTGTTGTATTAAACTTCTATATGTATATGTCATCTCTTCCAATGATCTCTCTAATCACTTGGAATCGTCGCTTAAAGCTTGGACTTTTGATGAGACCGTGGATCCTTGTCTTGAGCAATAGCCTTATTGTTGTCACAAAAACAATAGTAAAGGCTTCTCAATGTCAGGAACCACTCCTAGTTCTGCAGTGAACTTACTCATCCAAACATGTAGCAATTCGCTCAACTTCTGTAATGGAGTCTGCTGCAGTACCCCATTTACAGCTTCTCCATTTGACGTTTCCACTTTTTAAAGTGAAAACATTGTCTGTATTACCAACTATGTTTAAGTTTCTTTCTCCATAGACAAGTTATAGTCTTTTAGTTTTTCTTAAGTACTTAAGGATAGCCTTGACTGCTTCCCAAGGTTTCTTGCCTGGGTTTGCCTGATATCTGCTTGTAACGTTTACAGCATTACTGATATCTGGTCATGTACTTAGTATAGCATATGCTTTTAGACAACTTGATTTCATGTCTGACAGGAATTAGACTTCTCTTGAAATCATGTATTTTGAACCCATTCAAAATCTTGTCTACGTACAACGATTGGGAAAGACTTAACATCCTTTAAGATCTATCTCTATAGACCTCTATTCCCAAAATATAGGATGCTTCTTCCAAATCTTTTATGGAGAAACTCTATGAAAAACCAATTTTTCACTTTTGACAACGTCTCTACATTATTCCCTAATAAGTAGAACGTCATTCACTTATAGGACCATAAATGTGATCGCACTCCCACTAACCCTTTGTACAATCATGGTACAATAATGGGTTCTGTCTCAACAGGGACAGGGGTTGCATCAATGTTGGTTTGTGTCTCAGTAGACAATTCTTTGAGTTCTATTTTCCTGTTATTGCCTCCTTCTTGAATAAACTCTTTTTCAAGAAAGATTGCAAACTTACTAACAAACACTTTTGTTCATCAGGATGATAGATATGATATCCTAAACTCCTTTTTAGGATAAACCACAAACCTACATTTAAGTTATCTTGATTTCCAATTTGGTTACATCATGTGTCTCTACATATGTAGTGCAACCCCATACCTTAACATGCTTAAGGTTTGGTGCTTCCCTTTCCATATCTCATATAGGTCTTAAGGGACAGCCTTGGTTTGAACTCTGTTTCACAGGTACGTGGCAATTTCTAGGGTATATCCTAACAAGGATAATATTAGGTCGTTGTAACTTATCATGGATCGGACCATATCCAATAAGGTCCTCTTCCTCCTTTCTGACACACCATTTAGTTATGGTGTTCTAAGAGGTGTCCATTAGAATAGAATGCTTGTTTGAACAAGTTGATCTGAAAGATCACCAGTTAAATCTTCGCCTCCTCGATCCAATCGAAGAGCTTGATACTTTTACTAGTTTGTTTCTCTACTTCATATCTGAATTCTTTAAACTTTTCAAATGATTCAGATTTGTACTTCTTTAAGTATACACACCCAAACCTAGAATGAATCATCAGTAAAGGTTGTAAAATAAGAGAAACCTCTTCATACATCATTATGTATATTTTGTTCTATTAAGATTATTAGCATTCAATTTAGAGCTATCATGCTCCATGCAACTAACATTTAGTTTAGAGCATGATCCATACCTTCCGAAGCTCGGTTCTTTAGAGTATCTAGATACTCCCGGCAGTTACGTTTCCAGTGCCCATCCTTGCCATAGTGAAAACAGGTTCCTTTGGCCTTGCCGGTATTGTCACACCCCATTTTTGTGACCTTAGCTAGGACATATCATTTCATGTAGGATTTTGAGCCCTTTTTGAGTCTAGTCTTTTGCATTGAGTTTCTATGGCATTGAATATCATGTGTATGAATTTTGAAGTGATTTGGAGTTCATTTCGATAGTCAATAAGAACTTTTGCAACTTTAAGGGCATAATCGTCTTTTAAGCCGTATGTTTTCCATTTGACCTTGAAATGAATCCCGAGTCATTCCTTCAAGTTCATATGGTTATATAAAGTCTATATATAGGTTCAATTTCATGAATTAATGGTTTAAGATCAATTCGGCTCATAACGGTTCGAGTTGGCTAAAAGACCCCTTTCTTGGTTTGCTCAAATTGACTCATAAGACCCAACCAATTTTCTCTCATTTAACTTCAATTGGGCTTTATTTACATCCTAGGTATGTTTAGAAAGATCGAATTTCGATTGGGAAAGCATTCGGTTCAACTTTGTGTACAAACCCAGCTTAGCGACGGTGAGGCACCATGGTTAACCACCTTTGTAAAACCTAACCATTCACCCATGGTTAAGGATTTTTGTCCTAAAATGCTTAAAAATGTGTTCCCCTTCGAAACACGGTCGTTTTGGCTTTTATTTCGTCAAAATTGGACTTAATTTGAGCATTCTAGGACTTCTATAGCGAGTAGGAGTCAAAACCGGAGCGGAATTAGGAGGACCCTCGGGTAACCGTCCGGGGCTGGACGGTCAGTCATCCAAGCCCAGACGGCTAACCGTCCAGGCCTAGTTGGTCACCCGAGGAGTCCATCCTCAACTCGAATTCTGACTCTTCTCTCCCTCTTTTGACGGTTTCCTTCGCCAAAACAACTTGTTTTCTCTTAGAAGTGTGTAAGTTTGAGTTGTTTGAGCACCAAGAGAGTCTCTAATAGCCCTAGGATCATTGTTTAATGAATTAATCTTAGCCATTGGTTTAGGGGGTCAGTTCTCTATATAAAGGACATGATATTCAGTACATAGGAGGAGGTTAATTGCACTTTATACTTAGAGAGAGAGGGAGCTACGAGTTTGGAGAGCTAGAAGGACATCAAGAGGAGGCTCTTCAACCCCAAGCAAGCAAGGAAACAAGAAGTTTAAAGACAAGGAAGAGTCTACAAGAGGTAAGCATGTCTCTTTCATGCTGAACATGAGTTCTCTTCTTCTCCTTCTCCTTCTTCTTCTATGATAGTTCTAGTGCATGATATAACTCTACATGTTAGGTTAGTTCAATTTTTTAGGATAATATATGAATGATTTTGAGATGATTTATGGCTTTATATGCTTGATAATCCCTAGTTTACTAAGGATTGGATAGCGTTACTCTTTCTATCTTCTTAAATTATGCATAGTTCACATGTCTAGGTTGCTGTGATAATTGTCATGAGTTGATACTCCTGTTAGTTAATATATATGATATGAATGATATTCATGATAATTTGAGCATATGTTAGAGTCTTTTCATAGGTTTTTATGCATAGTTGTGAGATTAGGGTTTCGATAATCCTAAAATCACACAGGTCTTATACAGCATGCTTAGCGTAGTTTTGTGAGTAATTTCTCATCATAGTCATTCTATATATGCTGCATATAGTTGAATCATGCTAGGTTTGCATTCATGCAGTAGATTTTATAGGGTTTTTGGAGACATTATCCTTTTCTAAGGATAATTATCCTTTTCGTTGAGTGAGGTTTTGCATGAGAGCTTTCTGTGATGTGTTTAAGCATGAAATCACTTCCATTGTGTTCTAGTATATATATTTTACGTAGGATATGTTGATTGCACCTCTCCATAACGACTTTTTTACGTGAAATTATCTTAGGATAGTTTCGCTTAAGAAAGCTCGCCGTAGGAAGGCCTATTTTCATATTTTACATAAAATATCATTTTTTTGGTTAGACTGTGCTTTGCTATCATGTTTATTGATATTGTTGGAGTCTCTCATGATTGTTAGAGTGTCTTTGATAGGTTTTTATGCATGTTAGTTAGGTCATTGCATGTAGGATTGAGTTAGAGTCCTTAGTTATTCATTATTCTTGTTGTTTGCATGATAAATGGGTAATTTTAGGCTTTGTCATGGTTCTGTCCAGATTAGTATATTGCTCTCTTTGCATGATTTTGTGCACTTGTAAGGGTACAAACAGGTACAATGCTTGTCCTATTGCAAATAAGGCTGCTATGGCTTGAAATGGCTAATGCTTGGAGCTTTTGCGCTCAGGTAAGTAGGGTATGAAGTGCCCTAATTCACTTTTCTTCTTTCTCTTCTCTCCTCCCTTTTAGGGTTATTTCTTAATATGAACATATGGTGAATATCAAAGGTTTCCTCTATTAATAAAATTCTGGTTTTCTATCAAGGTTTTCTTCTTGTGGAAGTTTTAGATTTTGGGACTAAATCAATATATTTTCAAATGAGGAAATCTAGGGTATTTACCATAGGTTTGTATTAGGTTGTAACCCTATTCTTTTCAAACTACGTGGACTTTGATCCATGTATTTCGCTGCTATGGTACGTAGGCTCTCTTCGTGAGGCTCAAGTCCGTCCTAGGATCCAAGTATCCTAGGTTTTTCTTTTCTTTTCTTCATTTTTTTTTTTAGTTTTGTTTACTTGTTTGACTGTGCATAGATGAGATGGATGGATGGAATATATGATGTGCATGCTGCCTTGTGATGATATATGTTGATATTTGAGTGAAAAAAGATATTAAGTTAGCCCAATTAAATTAAGAGACCTAACTCGGGCGATGTGGGTGCCTATGGGCTTTGCCCAGAACCTTCCCACATCGTAACTTAGCCCCCGAATCCAATTTTCTGGTTTTAAAGACTTTGCTTTTCCCTTTAATGGAGTCATGTGGTTTTGAAAATAAAATGTTTTTATGGTTTTCCTCTTTTCCCTAAAAAATGAGGTGGCGACTCCTTTTTGTTTGTTGTCTTTCACCTTGTCCATAAGTTCTTTCGCCAAATCCTTGTGGGTTCATAGTTTGGCGACTCCACTGGGGATGTTGAGGGCTAGACTTATTTAATTTGATTGAGCTAAATTAATTTCTTATTATTAATTAAAATCAATCACATTGCATCTGCTTGATTGTGTGCTTTCATTTATTGCATTGTGTGCGCGATTGTTGCATGATCACTCGATTGTCCCTCGATGTATCCTTGCCAACTGATAGCCTAGTTCAACCTTGGTTTTCCTGATTCCATGTGTTGGGCGAAGCTATCAAACCTCTCTTGCCAAGTACCCTTGGGCTTGCCCTTGGGTATATCAAATGGATCAATCACGTACTGCTGGACCCACGCGACATTCCTGATGTCACATGTGGTTAGGTATAAAGATTGGTACAAGCAAAGTTGAGGACCCTAGTCTACCCTCTTAAAAGAAAGAATTGCATGTAATGGGCCTTCTAGGACACCGTTGGATCACCTATATGCACACACATTGTTGTGATGATATGCTACCATGTTTGTGAAGTGTTGCCATGCTTTGTTGATTGAGTGGGTAATTAAAGGAAACTTTACATCTTACATCCTTAATACGTACCCTTCCCCATGACCCCCGCAAGGGTAATTGGTTAAGAGAACTAATTAACGGTGTACGTTGTAAAAATTTTGAGATAATTATGGAAGCGTAGGATGGACCCTTAGGCTGAAAAATTGAGTGTTTCCCTTATGTTAGAGGGAGAGACATGCTGGCTTGGATCCGTAATCAACAAGGGCACCTAGTCAGTGCTGATTCTGTCACTGAGTCGGATATGGCCGAGGAAAGAACTAGCAACCGGGGTTTCAACCTTGAGGCCACTTTGAAAGCTATCATGGAAAAGCTTGACCACACTACCCAGGTGTCACACCCCATTTTTGCACCACCTTAGTAGGGCTCATCATTTCATGCATGTTTTTGTTTTGTTTTTGAGTCTAGTCACTTGCATTAGTCTTCTAGAGTCACAAGGACAATGGATGTGAATTTTGGTTCAATTCGGAGTTGATCTTGAGGGATAATAAGAGCTTTTGTGACTTGAGGGGCATAATCGTCTTTTAAGTCCCCAACTTTTCATTTAACCTTGAAATGATCTCCAAATTATCAATTGGAGTTCATATGGATGCATACGAGGTATTTCTAGTGTCAATTTGATAAATCAATGGCTCGGGATTAAAATGGCTCGACGTAGTTCAAGTTGGTTAATTGACCTTCCTTTGGGTTAGCCCTAATTAACTCACAATTACCAACCAAATCTTTTCAAATTGACTTTAATTAGTGTGAACCCCGGAAATCGGGCCCACAAGGGTTGGAAAGAAAATAGGTTTGAAAAAAGAAAAGGAAAGGAGTCGCCACCTTATTTTTTAAAGGAAACAAGGAAAACCCTAAAAACAGTTTGTTTTAGGAAAACAATTTGAATGACTCCATGTTTAAAAAGGAAAGGCAAAAACCAATCTTTTGGGAACCAAAGAAATCAGGGATTCGGAGGCTAAGTTATGACATGGGAAGGTTCTAGGCAAAGCCTATAGGCACCCATGTCACCCTTTCGGTCTCTCAGTTCATTTGGGCTAAATCAAGATCTTTTCCATACAAAAATCAGCAAGTATATCATCACAAGATAGCATGCATATCATATATTTCATTCATCCATCCATGCATAATAAGCAAACAAAACAGAAAATAAAGAAAAAGAAAACAAAACAAAAAGAAAACCTAGGATGCTTGGATCCTAGAACGGACTTGAGCCTCACGAAGAGCGCCTACGTACCATGCAACGAAATACATGGATCAAAGTCCACGTAGTTCGATTGGAACTAAGGTTAAGACCTAATACGAACCTATGGTTAAAACCCTAGGTTTCCTTATTTGAACAAAAGAGAATTGATAGAAAGTTTGATTTTAGAAAGAACTCCACAAAATGGAAACTTTAATAAAAACCAGAATTTTGTTGGTGAAGGAAACCTCTAATTAAACCATAGGATCATATTAAAAATTAACCCTAGATAGGGAGAAGAGAAAGGATAAGGAAGAGAGGTGAATTGGGGCACCTTCACACCCGCTTACCTGAGCGCAATTAGCTCCAAGCATTAGCCATTTCAGACATGAGCAGCCCTATTTGCCATAGGACAAATACCACACCTATTTGCACCCTTACAAGTGCTCAAAACCATGCAAAAACACTAACATGCAAATCTGAACAGAATAGTATTAAGGCCTAAAATCATCCACTAAGCATGCTAACAGCAAAAACAGCGAACAATAATAAGTCCTAACATATTCCTAAAACCATATTATGCATAAAAACCCTAGAATATACTAACATGCATGCAAAAACATCATATTTACTCTATATGCAAGACATATACAGCAAACACGAAGAAAAACCAATAAAAAAGTCTACTTTATCATGCTGTATGAAAACTACCATAAAACAATGACTCTAAAACCCTAAACTCACAAATATGCTTAAAAACATATAAAACATACTTTAATCACGCTAAAACCAAACTAAACAGAAATTAAATCATGCATATTAACTAACTAAAGCAATATTACACGATGAAAATCCTAACTCTAACATGCAATGACACTAATCCTAGCACAAGGGCAACAGGAGCACAAGAACCATAACTATGCATAAAAAAACACATAGGACAGCCCTAAAGCATGCTAAACAGTAGATACACAATAGATATTCCATGTATATTAACTAGCTAGAGTGTTAATACATGATAAAAAAGTTACCTTTAACATGCAATAAGCCTAACCCATATTCAGCATAAACAAAGAGGGAGGAATACCTTAAGAAGAAACTTCCTTGCTGCTGTAGAGACTCTCCCTTGCTCTTATGGATGACTTGAACCAATCCTTTCCAAGGCTACAGCAAGAACTCCAGCTCTCCTTCAAGTCTCTCTCTCTTATTCTCTCTCAAACACTCTAATTTTAATGCATAAAGTGGCTCCCCTTGTGCTGAAGCATAGGGGGTATTTATAGAGTTTCATTAGGATTAACCAATGGCTAGGATTAAAAACCTAAAAATTAATCCAAGGGCTATTAGAGACCCCCTTGGGGCTTAAGTAACTCAGAAGTTACCAAAAATTAGAAGGAAACTCGTTCAAAAGAGCCCAAATACGTCAAAATAGAGAAGAGTCCGCTTCAGCAAGGAAATTGAGTAAAAATAGGAAAGTGGTCTCGGGTGACCACCAGGGCCTGGGCGGCTAGCCACCTGGGCCCAGGCGGCTAGCCGCCCGGTGCTGGGTGGTCACCCGAGCCCACTCCGGAATTTTGCCTATTTTTGACTCCTAATGCTTCTAGAAGTGTTTCAGGGGTCAAATGAACTCCGATTTTGATGAAACAAAAGCCAAAACGACCGTGTTTCGATGAGGAATATGTTTTTGAACATTTTAGGGTGAAAACCACTAACCATAGGGGCATGGTTAGGTTTGAACAAGGTGGTTAACCACTATGCTCTACCTTTGCTAAAAAATGAGGTGGCGACTCCTTTTTGTTTGTTGTCTTTCACTTGTCCATAAGTTCTTTCGCCAAATCCTTGTGGGTTCATAGTTTGGCAACTCCACTGGGGATGTTGAGGGCTAGACTCATTTAATTTGATTGAGCTAAATTAATTTCTTATTATTAATTAAAATCAATCACATTGCATCTGCTTGATTGTGTGCTTTCATTTATTGCATTGTGTGCGCGATTGTTGCATGATCACTCGATTGTCCCTCGATGTATCCTTGCCAACTGATAGCCTAGTTCGACCTTGGTTTTCCTGATTCCATGTGTTGGGTGAAGCTATCAAACCTCTCTTGCCAAGTACCCTTGGGCTTGCCCTTGGGTATATCAAATGGATCAATCACGTACTGCTGGACCCACGCGACATTCCTGATGTCACATGTGGTTAGGTATAAAGATTGGTACAAGCAAAGTTGAGGACCCTAGCCTACCCTCTTAAAAGAAAGAATTGCATGTAATGGGCCTTTTAGGACACCGTTGGATCACCTATATGCACACACATTGTTGTGATGATATGCTACCATGTTTGTGAAGTGTTGCCATGCTTTGTTGATTGAGTGGGTAATTAAAGGAAACTTTACATCTTACATCCTTAATACGTACCCTTCCCCATGACCCCCGCAAGGGTAATTGGTTAAGAGAACTAATTAACGGTGTACGTTGTAAAAATTTTGAGATAATTATGGAAGCGTAGGATGGACCCTTAGGCTGAAAAATTGAGTGTTTCCCTTATGTTAGAGGGAGAGACATGCTGGCTTGGATCCGTAATCAACAAGGGCACCTAGTCAGTGCTGATTCTGTCACTGAGTCGGATATGGCCGAGGAAAGAACTAGCAACCGGGGTTTCAACCTTGAGGCCACTTTGAAAGCTATCATGGAAAAGCTTGACCACACTACCCAGGTGTCACACCCCATTTTTGCACCACCTTAGTAGGGCTCATCATTTCATGCATGTTTTTGTTTTGTTTTTGAGTCTAGTCACTTGCATTAGTCTTCTAGAGTCACAAGGACAATGGATGTGAATTTTGGTTCAATTCGGAGTTGATCTTGAGGGATAATAAGAGCTTTTGTGACTTGAGGGGCATAATCGTCTTTTAAGTCCCCAACTTTTCATTTAACCTTGAAATGATCTCCAAATTATCAATTGGAGTTCATATGGATGCATACGAGGTATTTCTAGTGTCAATTTGATAAATCAATGGCTCGGGATTAAAATGGCTCGACGTAGTTCAAGTTGGTTAATTGACCTTCCTTTGGGTTAGCCCTAATTAACTCACAATTACCAACCAAATCTTTTCAAATTGACTTTAATTAGTGTGAACCCCGGAAATCGGGCCCACAAGGGTTGGAAAGAAAATAGGTTTGAAAAAAGAAAAGGAAAGGAGTCGCCACCTTATTTTTTAAAGGAAACAAGGAAAACCCTAAAAACAGTTTGTTTTAGGAAAACAATTTGAATGACTCCATGTTTAAAAAGGAAAGGCAAAAACCAATCTTTTGGGAACCAAAGAAATCAGGGATTCGGAGGCTAAGTTATGACATGGGAAGGTTCTAGGCAAAGCCTATAGGCACCCATGTCACCCTTTCGGTCTCTCAGTTCATTTGGGCTAAATCAAGATCTTTTCCATACAAAAATCAGCAAGTATATCATCACAAGATAGCATGCATATCATATATTTCATTCATCCATCCATGCATAATAAGCAAACAAAACAGAAAATAAAGAAAAAGAAAACAAAACAAAAAGAAAACCTAGGATGCTTGGATCCTAGAACGGACTTGAGCCTCACGAAGAGCGCCTACGTACCATGCAACGAAATACATGGATCAAAGTCCACGTAGTTCGATTGGAACTAAGGTTAAGACCTAATACGAACCTATGGTTAAAACCCTAGGTTTCCTTATTTGAACAAAAGAGAATTGATAGAAAGTTTGATTTTAGAAAGAACTCCACAAAATGGAAACTTTAATAAAAACCAGAATTTTGTTGGTGAAGGAAACCTCTAATTAAACCATAGGATCATATTAAAAATTAACCCTAGATAGGGAGAAGAGAAAGGATAAGGAAGAGAGGTGAATTGGGGCACCTTCACACCCGCTTACCTGAGCGCAATTAGCTCCAAGCATTAGCCATTTCAGACATGAGCAGCCCTATTTGCCATAGGACAAATACCACACCTATTTGCACCCTTACAAGTGCTCAAAACCATGCAAAAACACTAACATGCAAATCTGAACAGAATAGTATTAAGGCCTAAAATCATCCACTAAGCATGCTAACAGCAAAAACAGCGAACAATAATAAGTCCTAACATATTCCTAAAACCATATTATGCATAAAAACCCTAGAATATACTAACATGCATGCAAAAACATCATATTTACTCTATATGCAAGACATATACAGCAAACACGAAGAAAAACCAATAAAAAAGTCTACTTTATCATGCTGTATGAAAACTACCATAAAACAATGACTCTAAAACCCTAAACTCACAAATATGCTTAAAAACATATAAAACATACTTTAATCACGCTAAAACCAAACTAAACAGAAATTAAATCATGCATATTAACTAACTAAAGCAATATTACACGATGAAAATCCTAACTCTAACATGCAATGACACTAATCCTAGCACAAGGGCAACAGGAGCACAAGAACCATAACTATGCATAAAAAAACACATAGGACAGCCCTAAAGCATGCTAAACAGTAGATACACAATAGATATTCCATGTATATTAACTAGCTAGAGTGTTAATACATGATAAAAAAGTTACCTTTAACATGCAATAAGCCTAACCCATATTCAGCATAAACAAAGAGGGAGGAATACCTTAAGAAGAAACTTCCTTGCTGCTGTAGAGACTCTCCCTTGCTCTTATGGATGACTTGAACCAATCCTTTCCAAGGCTACAGCAAGAACTCCAGCTCTCCTTCAAGTCTCTCTCTCTTATTCTCTCTCAAACACTCTAATTTTAATGCATAAAGTGGCTCCCCTTGTGCTGAAGCATAGGGGGTATTTATAGAGTTTCATTAGGATTAACCAATGGCTAGGATTAAAAACCTAAAAATTAATCCAAGGGCTATTAGAGACCCCCTTGGGGCTTAAGTAACTCAGAAGTTACCAAAAATTAGAAGGAAACTCGTTCAAAAGAGCCCAAATACGTCAAAATAGAGAAGAGTCCGCTTCAGCAAGGAAATTGAGTAAAAATAGGAAAGTGGTCTCGGGTGACCACCAGGGCCTGGGCGGCTAGCCACCTGGGCCCAGGCGGCTAGCCGCCCGGTGCTGGGTGGTCACCCGAGCCCACTCCGGAATTTTGCCTATTTTTGACTCCTAATGCTTCTAGAAGTGTTTCAGGGGTCAAATGAACTCCGATTTTGATGAAACAAAAGCCAAAACGACCGTGTTTCGATGAGGAATATGTTTTTGAACATTTTAGGGTGAAAACCACTAACCATAGGGGCATGGTTAGGTTTGAACAAGGTGGTTAACCACTATGCTCTACCTTTGCTAAGCATAGGCATGCACATAGGGTCAAACCAAACACTTTCCATATCAAAATTGAACTTCATAAAACACTTTTGGGAGTAAAATGATGACTAATGAAAGTCAATTTGAAAAGATTTGGTTGGTAATTGTGAGTCAATTAGAGCAAACCCAAAGAAGGGTCAATTAACCAATCTTGAACTACATCGAGCCATTTTAATCCCAAGCCATTGATTTATCAAATTGAACCTAGAAATACCTCCTATGCATCCATATGAACTCCAATTGACAATTTGGAGATCATTCCAAGGTCAAATGAAATGTTTGGGACTTAAAAGACGATTATGCCCCTCAAGTCACAAAAGCTCTTATTATCCCTCAAGATCAACTCCAAATTGAACCAAAATTCATACCCATTGTCCTTGTGACTCTAGAAACCTAATGCAAGTGACTAGACTCAAAAACAAAACAAAAACATGCATGAAATGATGAGCCCTAGTAAGGTGGTGCAAAAATGGGGTGTGACAGAAGCCCCTCATTGGCGAACAAGTTACACTTGTGAACCAATGATAAAGAACAACCCATTTTTGACAAAAAGCCTGGAGAAATCACACACTGATACCAACAATGATAGGAGGTTGAAAACCTGAGACTGAAATAAGGAAGTGTACTCAAGTCATGAGTATACTTAAACCATTGGGGGTTGATGATTGACAAGAGAAGCATATTCAAGCCACTACGAATGAACATACTTTTGAAATGGAGAAATATATTCTAGTCACGAATATATTTAACCAAGTGATGAGAATGAGATCTGAAAAGTACGTTCAAGTGATGAACGTACCTTGGAAATGGAGAAATATATTCAGGTCACGAATATATTTAACCAAGTGAGTGACAAAATATCTGAGAAGTATACTCAAGTGATGAGTATACCATTGAAATGGAGAAATATATTCAGGTCGCGAATATATTTAACCAAGTAATCTGAGAATGAAATCTGAGAAGTATACTCAAGTGGTGAGCATACCAGTGAAATGGAGAAATATATCCAAGTGATGGATATATTTAACTAAGTAAGATAGGAGTAATCTGAGAAGTGTACTCAAGTGATGAGTACACCATTGAAATGGAGAAATATATTCTAGTCATGAATATATTTAACCAAGTAAGTGACAAGTATGTTTGAGTGATAAACATACCATTGAAATGGAGAAATATATCCAAGTGATGGATATATTTAACCAAGTAATTGACAGATGACCTGAGAAGTGTACTCAAGTGATGAGTACACCATTGAAATGGAGAAATATATTCTAGTCATGAATATATTTAACCAAGTAAGTGACAAGTATGTTCAAGTGATGAACATGCCATTGAAATGGAGAAATATATTCAAGTGATGAATATACTTAACCAAGTGATTGACAGGTATGTTCAAGTGATGAACATACCATTGAAATGGAGAAATATATCCAAGCGATGGATATATTTAACCAAGTAAGATAGAAATAATCTGAGAAGTGTACTCAAGTGATGAGTACACCATTGAAATGGAGAAATATATTCTAGTCACGAATATATTTAACCAAGTAAGTGACAAGTATGTTTAAGTGATAAACATACCATTGAAATAGAGAAATATATCCAAGCGATGGATATACTTAAGCAAGTAAGATAGAGAATAATCTGAGAAGTGTACTCAAGTGATGAGTACACCATTGAAATGGATAAATATATTCTAGTCACGAATATATTAACCAAGTAAGTGACAAGTATATTTAAGTGATAAACATACCATTGAAATGGAGAAATATATCCAAGCAATGGATATACTTAACCAAGTAAGTGACAAGTGTGTTCAAGTGACGAACACACCATTGAAATGGAGAAATATATCCAAGTGATGGATATATTTAACCAAGTAAGATAGGAATAATGAGGATTGGGAACTGAGAAGCATATTCAAAGGGTGAATACACTTTTGAAATGGAAAAACATATTCAAGTGATGAACATATTCAACCAAGTATGATGAGGATTTGAAACTGAGAAGCATATTCAAAGGGTGAATACACTTTTGAAATGGAAGAACATATTCAAGTGATGAATATATTCAACCAAGTATGATAGAGAATGAGAATTTGAAACTGAGAAGCGTATTTAAAGGGTGAATACACTTTTGAAATGGAAGAACATATTCAAGTGATGAATATATTCAACCAAGTATGATAGAGAATGAGAATTTGAAACTGAGAAGCATATTCAAAGGGTGAATACACTTTTGAAATGGAAGAACATATTCAAGTGATGAATATATTCAACCAAGTATGATAGAGAATGAGGATTTGAAACTGAGAAGCATATTCAAAGGGTGAATACACTTTTGAAATGGAAGAACATATTCAAGTGATGAATATATTCAACCAAGTATGATAGAGAATGAGGATTTGAAACTGAGAAGCATATTCAAAGGGTGAATACACTTTTGAAATGGAAGAACATATTCAAGTGATGAATATATTCAACCAAGTAGGATGAAAAAAATCAAGATTTGAGATGAGGATATATGATTAATTTATCAAGATAGAACAAGCATGGTGCAAGAGGAAAGTGACTTGGCACATTGTCACTTGAGTTGGCATGACACAGGGGAAATATATTCAACCCTTTCGAACATAAAATCAATTCAAAGAATTGATTTCAAGGTGAAATTTGATTGATTTTAAGCTCAAAAAGTGTTGAATATCTCATTTGGAAGAAGGTTTAATCACGCGCCAAGGCGAGACAAAGCGAGGGAGAAAGCCAAAACAAAGTGGCTTGAGTGACCACCAGGCCTCAGGAGGCTAGCCGCCAAACCTTTTGGAATTCCCTTGTGATGATTTACTCATGTTTTTGTGCAAAAACAAGCTCAAAATAAGCTTCCCAAGGTCACATAACCATATAGGGGTCAAAGGGGGTCAAAAATAGGCAAAACTGGGCAAAATAGGAAAACGGCCTCGGGTGACCACCCGGGGCTGGGCGGCTAGCCGCCCAAACCAAATGAGTCTAGCCGCCCAGGCCTGGGTGGTCACCCGAGCCCGAAGCGGAAATCCCACTTTGAATAGGAAACTTCCTATTTTGACGGGTTTTTTCCTATTTAAACTTGGATTTGTGACCTTTTCCCTATAAAAACACATCCAAGAGGTTCCTAAACCTACTTGTATTCATTCATTAGAAATTATGGAGGCTCTAGACAAATTTTTAGGAGGGTTTTTGAGAGTTATGAGTGCTGAAGCAAAATCTGAGTTCAAGTGCTTTGGCTTGGATCCATTGCTTTCCTTGAGGCATGTAAAGCTTGAAACGAACCTCTTAACTGCTGCTACATATTTTTGGGATCCCCAAATGCATGTGTTCCGCTTCAACTATGAAG
Source organism: Liquidambar formosana (assembly GCA_039720395.1). Classification (NCBI taxonomy): domain Eukaryota; kingdom Viridiplantae; phylum Streptophyta; class Magnoliopsida; order Saxifragales; family Altingiaceae; genus Liquidambar; species Liquidambar formosana. The sequence continues at coordinate 28,504,043 of CM077824.1, read as the reverse complement.
AACTGTGCCCAACCATGGAGGAATTCTGCGCGTTGTATGGGGTTTCACCGGTAGGTCCTTTTATTCTCCCTACTCCTCGCCCAAGCTTCCTTACTTCTTTTTCCAACCTCCTTGGGATTCACCCACAATATGCCTCTACGTTTGTCAAGGACCATATGGTAGACTTGATGAAATTGGCAACCTCTTTTTTGGTTTATGATGGTAAAGGTATTCTGAACTTTACCTTTCCCATTAAGCATGCACTTGCCTTTTGCCTCATTGGTCGTTTCCTTATTTCAACTGGTACTCCACATGTTCCCATACAAATCTGTGAGTTGATTCCTCTCCTTGCCAAAGGCTATAACCTGATTCCCATGGTATTAGCTGAAACCCTGAATGGTTTGGACAAAACTCATGAGGACCCAAAGGTTCCTTTAGGAGGTAGCCCCATTCTGCTGCAAATGTGGTTGCTTGAAAGACTGAATTTCCTATCACCCACTGTCGTTACACCATATAAGCCCCAGCATTACTGCCTTCGCTGCATTGAGTTGCCTGGAAAGTTCTCATTAAGGGATTGGCTAGGTTACTTCCAAACCCTTTCATGGAGGAATATCAAGTGGTTCGTCTTCATATGGGGCTGCAGTGAACGAGTGCTTCTGCGAACTTCTGGATGTGCCATGGTGAGACTCATAGGACTGAGGTCTACTTCTTTCTATTGGCCTTCAAGGGTTCTTTGTCAGATGGGTGCCATGCAAATCATACCCACTTCCTTGAAAGGTGACTATCCTGTGGTGCCTGTGGGTCTTTCTGTAGTGACTTGGGCGAAGGATCGATGGCTTAGCAAGCTGACACTGACTCAAGTGACGAAAACTGATGGTCCATATATGATGAGCCTCGAGTACAAGGAATGGTTGAAAGACAATTTGGGTGAGCGAGAGACTACTCGAAGAGAAAGGATTTTTGGACTTATCAAGAATGATGGACTTGGACCTTGCAGAGAAGATATTATGAAAGCAGTGACAGCAACTTGTGAACATGACTTGAGGAAGAAAAGAAGACACGAAAGAGAGAAGAAGAAAGCTGCAAAGAAGCCCAAGAAGAATTAAAGACTTAATAGAATAGGATTTTTATGGCACTTTTATAGTTCTTTTACTTAATACCAATGAATTGCTATGTCAATCAATTTTAGTTTTGAATAAATTGCCAATAATAAATCAAATTTGGGATTTTGTTATTTGATTTAGACCGCACCCAAGGTAACTTTATGGGTTACCTACGTATCTCCATTATTTTTCTTTTTTGCTTTTTTTTTCTTGTTTTTGTTTGTTTTTTTTTTTTTGAATGGAGAATCAGGTCTTACGTAGTTCTTATGCCTTATCTTTTGCCTAGGCCGCCCTCACGGGTTTTCAACCTAGCAGGCCTCAAACATGATATTTTTTCAATTGATCCAAATTAGTTGGACGAGTGAACTCGATTCCATCTAAATCCATGAGATGAACAGCCCCTGCTGGCAATATCTCTTTGATGATGTATGGTCCACCCCAACTTGGCTTGAATTTCCCTCGCGGATCGAACACCGGAGCTCTGATTTCTTTCAGCACTACATCTCCTTTCTTTAGACCTCGATCTTTGACATGCTTGTTGAATGCTCTGGCAACTCTCCGTTGATACCCTTGAACATGATACAGCGCCCTTAAACGCCTTTCATCGAGCAAAGCTGACTCATCATAACGGCTCTTAACCCAGTCCACTTCTGTTATCTGGCTCTCTACGGCAACCCTTAATGAAGGAACCTCTAATTCAACTGGCAACACGGCCTCCATTCCATAAACTAAAGAGTAAGGGGTAGCCCCTGTTGACGACCTTATTGATGTTCTGTAACCCCATAGAGCTAACAGTAATTTCTCATGCCAGTCTGTGTGTGAGTTTGCAGTCTTCTGCAATATCTTCTTGATGTTCTTGTTAGCCGCTTCCACTGCTCCATTAGTCTGAGGACGGTATGGTGACGACAGATGGTGGCCTATGCCATACTTTTGCAAGAGCTCATGGGTTTCTTTCTGAAAGTGCTGGCCATTGTCTGAGATAACTTCATGCGGTACCCCATATCGATAGATGATGCTGTGCTGTATAAACTGTGCTACCTTCTTGGAATTCAAGGTCTTGAAGGATGCTGCTTCCACCCACTTAGTGAAATAATCAATGGCAACCAGGGTGTATTCATGCCCATTTGACGCCTTTGGCTTGATCTGTCCGATGATATCTATCCCCCATACTGCGAATGGCCATGGTGATGACATACTTGTTAAAGGCGTAGAAGGCAAATGTTGTCCACTAGCGAACAGTTGGCATTTGTGGCACTTCTTGACATGTGCGTGGCAATCTCTTTCCATGGTAGACCAATAATAGCCTAACCTCATGATCTTCTTAGCCAACATATAGCCATTTATATGCGGAGCCCCTGTCCCTTCATGGATTTCTTTAATCAGATGCTCGGCTTCCTCCTCGGTGATACACAGCAGGTGGATCCCGTCGTATGATCTCCGATATAGCTTTCCTCCACAAAGCACATAGTGACTCGCCAACCGCCTCAGGGTTTTTCTGTCGATACGAGATGCTCCTTCTGGGTACTCCCTTTCTTCAATGAACTTCATTACATCATGGAACCACGGGTGGCCATCATTTACTTCTCCTCCTCGGATTGCACAACAGTACACAGGCTTGTCTCGACATTCTATCACCAACGGCTTTACATTTCCTCCTTCAGGTATCTCTACCATGGATGCTAGGATCGCCAAGGCATCGGCGAACTGGTTCTTGTTTCTTGAAAGGTAGTTGAACTCTATCTCTGAGAACTCCTTGGTTAGAGCTTCCAGATAGGCATGGTAGGGCAGCAACTTCTCATCTCGAGTTTTCCATTCCCCTTTTATCTGACAAATGATTAGCGCTGAGTCCCCGAACACTTCCAATTCTTTGATCCCCAATTCAAGTGCGGCTTCCAATGCTAGGATACAGGCCTCATACTCAGCAATGTTGTTGGTAGCTTCAAACCCCAACTTGACCGCCAATGGTGTAAATGCCTCTTCAGGTGAGACCAGCAGGACTCCTATCCCATAACCTTTCTTATTGGCTACCCCATCAAAGTATACTCTCCAAGTCTTTCTACCAATCTCTAGCACGTCCTCGTCTGGGAACTGATCGTTGAACGGAGTGGATGATAACATAGGACAACTAGCCAGGTAGTCTGCGATGACGCTTCCCTTGATAGACTTCTGATTTACGTACTTGATGTCGAATTCATTGAGGAGAATTGACCATCGAGCAGTTCTGGATGACAATACTGGCCTTTCTACCAGGTACTTCAACGGGTCCATGTGACTTATCAAGAACACTTCGAAGGACATCATGTAGTGTCGGAGCTTTTGCGTCGCCCATACTAGTGCCACACAAGCCTTTTCAATGGCATTGTACTTCACTTCATAGTCCGTCATTTTCTTGATTAGGTAATAGATGGCATTCTCCTTTGTAGACCCTTCAAGATATTGAGCTAACATAGCTCCCGTCGCGGTTTCGGTGACCGTTAAGTATAACAAGAGCGGTGCACCTTGCCGTGGGGGAACTAAGATTGGAGGATTGCTTAAGTATCTCTTAATGGTCTCAAATGCCTCTTGGCATTCTTCATTCCATACTTTTGGCACACCTTTCTTAAGCAATTTGAAGATTGGTTCGCAAACCATAGTCAAGTTGGCGATGAATCGGCTTATGTATTGAATCCTTCCCAGAAAACCCCGGATCTGCTTCTCAGTGCTAGGCGGCTCCATCTCCACGATAGCTTTTATCTTCCCTGGGTCCACTTCGATGCCCCTCTGAGTGATCATGATGTTAGGATTATGCCCTAGAGCCAATCATAGAGATGATTGTTTAGGGATTAGGAACAATCATTTGATTTCATTTATGTATGTCACATTTATTATTGATTTAATAAAAGGGCTTATTCTATTATGTTTATATGCATCATTTATATTTACATAATATGTCCATGGAGTTAGAGTTGAGAATATGGAATTACAAAGAGTTGTAATTTTGAGACTATAGATATATCTCTATACTAAACTCCTTAAGCATTCCTAGTTGAAGGTTCACTATGATGGACAGTAATGAACCATAGGACTAGCACTTGTTAGGTTGATTCTATAGGAGAATAGCTAGTCTCAAGCTATTTGTGTGGAGACACTACAACCAACAAGTGGGTGCCTATTATAAGAATAGGTACACTGAATGTGACCAAAGATATGAGATAAACTGAACGGAGTTTTATCCTGCCTGTCAATCAGTTTCTCATTGTTATAGTGGTACAAGTAATCCTTAGACCTGAGACACCATAGTTGCCTTATGCATGTAGCTTTAGAAGTTTGATAACACTAAGTGCAGATCCTATTCAGGGGTCTGCAAAGGTGTTCATTGGCCCTACTGCTATGTGTATGAAGGCATGTGAGTGATCAACAAGGGATCCATCACTCTCAGGAAAAAGAGAGAGAATGTCTCATATAGCATTCATAATATAACTCATTAAATCCATGGCCATGGTAGGATGAATATGAAAAGAGTTTCATGAGTTCATCAATGAGTTGATATCTATGAATGAGTATAAAGTAATTGAACTAGGGACTTGACAGACTTCCATGTCCTATTAGTTCAATTGGAGACATTGTGTTGAAGGAAGGATGCAATTGTAACCTATAAACTATAACAGAAGGGTTCATTGTAAATGACTATTCACCTCATTAAGGACCACACCATGAGCCATATGCTAGGTGTTACTCATGGTTAGTAGAAGCCCTAATTGATATAAGTGAGTTATAATCAATTAGGGAATTGGAAGGAGTTCCAATTAGACCCTAAATGGAAAGAGTTCCATTGTGCACACCTCGTGCTATTCCTACTACTTAATGATGTGAACCCAATGGGTCACACACTGATCATGCAAGAAGGGCTTTAAAGTCTATGAGAGAAAGGGTTTTAGTGAATAAAGAATAGTTCTTTATAGGCCTATTTGTATTTGATACAAATAATAGGGGTTAATGTGCAATTAAGTGTAATTACACATAACCCTATTAGGGTTTCTTCCCATGGCCAGCCCTCTTTAGTGGGCTGCCTATATAAGTCACACTTATGTGTGACATGGCATAATAGGCTTGCACAATAAACCCTAGCCGTCCAGCCCTTTGGAGGCTCTCTTCTCTCTCTCTCTCTTCTCCACCTCTAGCAACAACAAGGAAGAAGAAAGAAAAGGACTTGAAGCTCTAGCTAGGTGTGGATACCATTGGAGGCAGCACACTTGGGCTGCTCATTTCACCGCTGTCCGGAGTCGAAGCTTGGAGCAAAACGGAGAAGACAAAAATTCTGTAAGTGTTCTAACCCTCTTCGTAGTTAGGGTTTGATTTTGTGTTATGCATAGTTAGATTCATGGGATTGGGAATCGTAGGAAAAATTTTTATATTCCGCCTTTGTATTTTTCCCTCTTGTTCGATTCCCAACACATGAATCCCAATAGCTTGCCTGCAGTGACACCAAAAGCGCACTTCTGTGGGTTTAAACGGAGATTGTACTTCTTAGCTCGCTCTAGGAACTTCTCTAGCGCCTTGAAATGCCCTTCCCTATCCACAGACTTCACGATCATATCATCGACATAAACCTCGACTTCCTTGTGGATCATATCATGCAATAAGGTCGTAGCTGCTCTTTGGTAAGTAGCCCCTGTTAGGATTATGCCCTAGAGCCAATCATAGAGATGATTGTTTAGGGATTAGGAACAATCATTTGATTTCATTTATGTATGTCACATTTATTATTGATTTAATAAAAGGGCTTATTCTATTATGTTTATATGCATCATTTATATTTACATAATATGTCCATGGAGTTAGAGTTGAGAATATGGAATTACAAAGAGTTGTAATTTTGAGACTATAGATATATCTCTGTACTAAACTCCTTAAGCATTCCTAGTTGAAGGTTCACTATGATGGACAGTAATGAACCATAGGACTAGCACTTGCTAGGTTGACTCTATAGGAGGATAGCTAGTCTCAAGCTATTTGTGTGGAGACACTACAACCAACAAGTGGGTGCCTATTGCGAGAATAGGTACACTGAATGTGACCAAAGATATGAGATAAACTGAATGGAGTTTTATCCTGCCTGTCAATCAGTTTCTCATTGTTATAGTGGTACAAGTAATCCTTAGACCTGAGACACCATAGTTGCCTTATGCATGTAGCTTTAGAAGTTTGATAACACTAAGTGCAGATCCTATTTAGGGGTCTGCAAAGGTGTTCATTGGCCCTACTGCTATGTGTATGAAGGCATGTGAGTGATCAACAAGGGATCCATCACTCTTAGGAAAATGAGAGAGAATGTCTCATATAGCATTCATAATATAACTCATTAAATCCATGGCCATGGTAGGATGAATATGAAAAGAGTTTCATGAGTTCATCAATGAGTTGATATCTATGAATGAGTATAAAGTAATTGAACTAGGGACTTGACAGACTTCCATGTCCTATTAGTTCAATTGGAGACATTGTGTTGAAGGAAGGATGTAATTGTAACCTATAAACTATAACAGAAGGGTTCTTTGTAAATGACTATTCACCTCATTAAGGACCACACCATGAGCCATATGCTAGGTGTTACTCATGGTTAGTAGAAGCCCTAATTGATATAAGTGAGTTATAATCAATTAGGGAATTGGAAGGAGTTCCAATTAGACCCTAAATGGAAAGAGTTCCATTGTGCACACCTCGTGCTATTCCTACTACTTAATGATGTGAACCCAATGGGTCACACACTGATCATGCAAGAAGGGCTTTAAAGTCTATGAGAGAAAGGGTTTTAGTGAATAAAGAATAGTTCTTTATAGGCCTATTTGTATTTGATACAAATAATAGGGGTTAATGTGCAATTAAGTGTAATTACACATAACCCTATTAGGGTTTCTTCCCCATGGCCAACCCCCTTTAGTGGGCTGCCTATATAAGTCACACTTATGTGTGACATGGCATAATAGGCTTGCACAATAAACCCTAGCCGTCCAGCCCCTTGGAGGCTCTCTTCTCTCTCTCTCTCTTCTCCACCTCTAGCAACAACAAGGAAGAAGAAAGAAAGGACTTGAAGCTCTAGCTAGGTGTGGATACCATTGGAGGCAGCACACTTGGGCTGCTCATTTCACCGCTGTCCGGAGTCGAAGCTTGGAGCAAAACGGAGAAGACAAAAATTCTGTAAGTGTTCTAACCCTCTTCGTAGTTAGGGTTTGATTTTGTGTTATGCATAGTTAGATTCATGGGATTGGGAATCGTAGGAAAAATTTTTATATTCCGCCTTTGTATTTTTCCCTCTTGTTCGATTCCCAACAGTGGTATCAGAGCCATGATTATGCATAATACAAAATACATATGAGCTGGTAATTATGGTGTAGTTGAATGATTCAAAAATCTGGAAAAATTTTTCTGCATAATTGGTTTTCCTCCATGGCTGAACCTAGGGTTTGGAACCCTAGGTCAATTCTCTTCTACTCCTCTTCTAATTGATGGTTAAGTGTATCCATGGATGCAATAGGTTGCATAGGGTTTGAATTTGGAGAAGAAGAATAAGGAAACTAGGGTTTTATAAAACTGTTATGAACAGTTTTCATGGTTGCCATGAAAAACCGTCATCTTGTTTTGCCTGCCGAATTCAGAGTTCTTCTTCAAAATTTTCGAGCCATATATGGTTAGAAAGCTCTTTGAATAAGCTTTCCAACCCAACAAACGGTGCGTCAATCCGAGTTCTGTAGTGAAAGTTATGAATTTTTTACTACAGGCTGTCTGGAAAGACAGTTTTGCTCGGGAATGATGCAATAGCCACAACTTTGAGTTATTGATGGAGATCAAAGGCATGGCAATGGTTGCCACCACTTGGGTTATGTTCTAGACATGGTAGGGAAAGGTTCCCAAGCATTTAGATGCATCATAATTGGATTAAGATGCTAGAACAGAAGGAAGAAGGAGAAGAACACCATGGAGGCTGAATCTGGGTTTTAGAACCCTAAGGTTCTTGCAATTAATTCTAATTAAAGCTGCTGTATTTATGATGGAAGATCATTGTAGGATCATTATATATCATGTGTATATGATTTTCTTTAAGTTTCAAAAAGGTTTTGATGGAAAAAGATTCAAAAAGTTTGAAAATTTTTCATGAACAGCATAGCAGAATTTTTCTGCAGAAAAGTCATCAATGGAGTTTTGATTAGAACTTGAGTTAGGGAACTCCAAATTGCATGAAACCAATTGCATTAGTTTCCTAAGACATGTAGGATAATGGGAAAATTCGTTTGGTAGCCTAATTCATTCATCTTGCTGGGTTTTAAATCAATTTCTGACAATGGACAGTATGCTGTAAATTTCTGGGCAGCCTACTGTTGTTTTAATTGTTTAGAACAATTGGTGATGATTCGATCATCCAAACCTCTTTTATTAGCTTAGCATTTCATGTAGGGACATGATGCAAAAGCTGGTTTCAATGGAGGAGTCGAATTGATAAGGATTTAGAAGCTATTGTGACCTTCAAGGTCTGCAACAATGGCTCCAGCGATGGGTTTGGAAACCCTGATTGTTCTTGATGATGGCAGCCACTTCCACCACTTCTCACGTGTCCAGAGGCTTGTCCCACAACCCTAGGATGTTCTCCCATGACTGGCCATGGCCTCCCACAGTCGTTGGTGGCCATGGCAGCCTAGCTAAGCTCAGGCAGCCCCCTGGTAGTGACGGCTGCATAGAGTTAAGGATGAAACCCTAATTTTGAGTTAATGATGAAACCCTAATTTCATTATGGCATTAATTAAAACCCTAATTGGAATATTAATTACCTTAATTAAGAGTTAATGATTGGTCATTAAATGACCAATCATGGTTATTAATTGTCAGGGCATAATTAATACCATTAATGATGTCTAGGGTTAGGGTTTTTTATAACCCTAATTAGTGTAATTAATTAAGGGTAATAAATACCCTATTTGGCATTAATTAAACCCTAATCCCTTTTATTAAATACCGTATGAACCTAGGGTTTTAATGATTGGACATTAAATGACCAATCATAAGGCAATCATAAGGCATTTAATGATTAGGGCTTGCATTTAGGGTTTAGGGTTATGCATTTAGGGTTTAGGGTTTTAGGAAACCCTAATACACTAATTCATCATTTTAATGATTTTATTTAATTCCTATATTAATTATTTAATTAATATTGATTAATTTTATAATGTTTTAAATGGTTTAAAACACAATTAGGGATTAAATTAAAATCTGGAAATTCTTAATTAAATGAAATTGTTTTGTTTAATTAAGGAAACCCTAATATTGGATATTAGAGTTATTTTAGGAAACTTTACATGTTTTAAATTAATTTGATTAATTGAAACTGTAATGTCTTAAATGTTAAGACTTTATTTAATTCTGGATATTTTTGTTAAAACCTAATAAGATTAGGATGCATTAATGAGATTAATGTAAATCATTCAAGAGAATTACCATAATGCCCATATGTTTTAATGCTTACAGTTTTTCTTTACATTATGCAATGAGATTGTATGTATGTGCTTGGATGATGATTATGGACTATACCCTTTAAACCAATTGTGATTGGCCGTCTTATGAATGGGATGTTATTATTTACAAGAGTTGTAATTTTATTAAGGTGATGTAATTTATTTGGGGCTTGCATGCCACCTTCCCTCTCCCTCTCTCTCAATCATTCTCTTATGTACCCCACATTCCCCTTATGTATCCCTTTCTTTAAATTATGTAAATGTTATGTAATCGAGAGCGCACTAAGGAGCATGGTGGACCCAAAGGAGCATGATAGAGCCCAACAACCCAATGGTGGAGACCATCAAGCCAAGGGAGCAGATTGAAGGACTTGAAAGCTTAGAGAAGTGTTTCAAGAAAGCATGCATGTTACGAATGGTTTATTTTACGATCACCTACACCCACCTTAGACCTTGGATTCAATCTATTGGCTTGGATTGAATCCTCTCAAAGTCCATAATCATCATAGTGGGAGCTTTAATTTATGAGATAATTGTTTTAGCTCCAATACCATAGTTTGGTATATGTTACCTATTCACTTAGGGACTAATATCAAAATATGGTACTTTATATATGTTGATATATAATAGCATGCGATGTATGATTTATAATAGCATGAGATGTATGATTATAAATAGCATAATTTATATGTTTAAATTTTGATACATAGGATGCATGTTAATTTGATGAGACCCTTTAAAATCCCTCTTATTTAATATTAAGTTGAAAATGGAGAAGTCATTAGGGAATGAATTCTTCATTGCCTTCCATCATTATAGGATCATCTAACGTCCCTTAATGTGGGTACCTGGCTGCAGACATGTAGGAGCTACCCATGTTAAAGACATTACTTGAAACTATCACATATGAGATATCATGGGGTGCCTAAACTGGTATATACCAAGAAACTAACATGTGAGGTATATATTTGGCGAAACATACCTGTGTGAATGATGGGTTTAACTTAACTAGGGAAGTATTCCAAGAAACTAACATGTGAGGAATATGTACCTAGAGGCAAAACGATTGGAACTTGCTTATGAAGCAATAGACAAAGAGTTGTCTTCTTATTGTGGGTTAGAAGTCAAGAAACTAACATGTGAGGCTTCTAGGTCACAGTGGGACCCCAATCCCCATTAGGAATGAGATTCCCGAATTCCATTAGAGGGTGTATGGAATTTGATAAAATAGTGGGAGGTACCATATGATTAAAGACCCAATCATTATGGATAAAAATGAAATCTAATTCTCTGTTTATGTAGATTACCTAGTTACTCACCTCAAAACCCCTATTTCCTAATATATAGGATATTGATAGTTTGACTAAACCCGATTTCTTTGATTGACTTAGGAAATTGAGAATTGTTCTTAATTTCAAAAGATTGTTCATATGCTATTAGGCCTTTTATTAAAGGCCCTCCATAAAACATCCTAAGAAGAAAAAGACACTATGTGCAATTGGCATCTTGTTGCCATGCTATATGATAGTATTGATGACTAATGAGCTTCAGAAGCAAAATTAGTCAATGCAAGTGCCTTTGATGTCCTACATCACATACAAAGGTTGTATTATGAGTGAAATAATACTATAAAGTATAGTACTTGTAAAGGACTTCTTCTGGATGTAATAAAAGTTGTTTATTAATAATCATTCTTTTGAAAAATGATTAATCACATAGAATAGCTTGAGAAGCTAGATGTGATTTAAAATGGAAGCATAGAGGAAAGCAAGTCTTGAAAAGTCAAAGACAAAGAAATATAATTATTTTGTAGTAAATATAAGGTATTGTAAAGGGAACTTGATAAAGTATCAGTCTTCCTAGAAGAAGCAAACTTTTGAAGTTTTGGTTCATGCTCTAAACTAAATTGTTGGTTAGTTCTGCTTCTTGGTTTTTGGATTCTAGTGTAATCTAAATCGAAGCAGAAAGTTAAGTAGATAATAAGTTACCTTTAAAAATTTTAATAGAGCAAGAGTTGCTAGATTAATTTTGGGAACTTATTTCTTAACTAGGTCATTTAAGACATTCTAGAAATTTGATTTCTGAATTTAAATGACTAATTAGAGCGAATGCAACGTATTCCTAGAATACAAGAGATGTAGAGACTCTCATTTAAATGTAACGATTATGACTTGGTTATGAGATGACCAAACCCATCTTTTACTTGGTGAAGTAAAAGAGTTACATTTATAATTTGACTAATACATTGTGATGTATATAGTCATGTAGAGCATGCATTCAATTACAGTAGACTCATCTTAGAATACCATAGCTCAATGGTGAATCTAAGAGAACGAATTGAACCCTATTAAGATATGGTTTGATCCATGATGAGTTTTACTAATGTATCCATCTAGGATATACCTTAAAATTGCTACATATTGATAATTTAGGGTTCACTCCAGTTTTGTCCCAATTATATCAGATATGATATGGGAAGAAACCCAACTTAAAGAAGTTAAGGCTTGGGCTTGTGCTACGTTTGTCTGGAAACATAATGTAGACAATCTGGAAATAAGGTCAAGTAAGTGTTGAATTGTGGTATATCCCAAAAGTGGTTGGGATAGTATTTCTATTACCCTAATGAACAAAATTTGTCCATTAGGATGTTTGCTGGATTTTCCTGAGAAAGAGTTCATTCAAGAAAGATGCAAAAGTAGATAGAATTTATAGAATTGTCTGTAAAGCCACAAACGAACAAAGATCCAACCCTTCTCTCTGTTGAGACAAAACCCTTAACTACACTACAATCTTTTCATAGATCAAATTGGATATTTCTTAACATAAGAGAGATATTGTATCTCCATTAGAATGTGAAAGAATTGTTCTTTGGTGATAAAGATCACCAAGATAATCCTATTGATTATGATTAGATGATGTTTCACATCAACTTGAGAAATGACTAAGAGTCATTAAATCCAATATGGATAGGTAGAGACCTAAAAGGCTTGGCTATTTAAGAATGTTTTCAACATAGGCAAAAAGTTGTCTATAAAGAAACTTGTTTGATAATAGTTATGCTGAAATCCATTTGGATCTTGTTATCTATAAACACACATTTTGAATATGAGATATGTCAAAAAGGATATAAAGATGTTATATCAAATGGTGAAAAACCATAAAAGTGTGTAAGTTATAGAAGTCTATTAATAGATTACAAGGTTCTCATAATTAGAACATCTATAAAGTTGAAGTAATCAAATTGTTTGATTTCTCTCATTGTATAGATGGACCATGAGTGTATAAAAGGTTAGTGGGAGTGCGATCGTTTTTCTTTATCCTAAGTGTAGATGACATCCTAATCATTATGAATGATATATGAATGACATCCTAATCGTTTTAGTTTTTGGAGAAAAACTAATTCATGAAAGATTTGGCAGAAGCATCCAATAAGATCTATAGAGATAGATCATATAGATTGCTAAGTATCTCCAAATCATCAAACATAGTTGAAATGTTGAAGGAGTTCAACATGGAGAATTCTAAGGGAGGTCTGATTTACTTCAGATAAGAATTCATTATTCAAGGGCATATGCCCTAGGATAGCACAAGTAAGGTTCTTAAAGTGTTAAGAAGCCTTATTCTACACTATGTATTGAACCTGATATCTATTATGTTGTAATTGTTACAAATAGTTATCAATCAATTCAAATTTGGAATATTGGATTGTATATGCAAATTGTAAACTCATAGTAGATGGGTATATGGATTTGGATATAATCCATATGGGGTATATTTTATATTCACTTTAGTTGGTGAAATACTTAATGGAAGAACTGTATGAAAGATACAGTGGATTCCATTATTGAGGGTGAATTAATTGTCGCATTGTCTAGGAGACTGTTTGGATCTATAAGTTCATTTAGAACTTAGAGTTGTTCCTTCCATTGAGTTGCCCACACCTTGTTTTGTGACAACAATGGGTCTATAGCTCAAGTATAGGAATCACGGTCTCATCAAAAGTCCAAACTCATAGAGTGACAATTCCAAGTGATTAGAGGAATCATTGGAAGAGGTAATAGATACATTACAGAAGATATTGTCTACATAAGTTTTTGTAGACCTACTGACTAAAGCTTTAAAACATAATTGGTTATGTCTAAGACCAACATCTTGAGAAGATAGGTATGCGATACATGGTCGATTGGCTTTAGTGCAAGTGGGAGATTGTTAGGATTATGCCCTAGAGCCAATCATAGAGATGATTGTTTAGGGATTAGGAACAATCATTTGATTTCATTTATGTATGTCACATTTATTATTGATTTAATAAAAGGGCTTATTCTATTATGTTTATATGCATCATTTATATTTACATAATATGTCCATGGAGTTAGAGTTGAGAATATGGAATTACAAAGAGTTGTAATTTTGAGACTATAGATATATCTCTGTACTAAACTCCTTAAGCATTCCTAGTTGAAGGTTCACTATGATGGACAGTAATGAACCATAGGACTAGCACTTGCTAGGTTGACTCTATAGGAGGATAGCTAGTCTTAAGCTATTTGTGTGGAGACACTACAACCAACAAGTGGGTGCCTATTGCGAGAATAGGTACACTGAATGTGACCAAAGATATGAGATAAACTGAATGGAGTTTTATCCTGCCTGTCAATCAGTTTCTCATTGTTATAGTGGTACAAGTAATCCTTAGACCTGAGACACCATAGTTGCCTTATGCATGTAGCTTTAGAAGTTTGATAACACTAAGTGCAGATCCTATTTAGGGGTCTGCAAAGGTGTTCATTGGCCCTACTGCTATGTGTATGAAGGCATGTGAGTGATCAACAAGGGATCCATCACTCTTAGGAAAATGAGAGAGAATGTCTCATATAGCATTCATAATATAACTCATTAAATCCATGGCCATGGTAGGATGAATATGAAAAGAGTTTCATGAGTTCATCAATGAGTTGATATCTATGAATGAGTATAAAGTAATTGAACTAGGGACTTGACAGACTTCCATGTCCTATTAGTTCAATTGGAGACATTGTGTTGAAGGAAGGATGTAATTGTAACCTATAAACTATAACAGAAGGGTTCTTTGTAAATGACTATTCACCTCATTAAGGACCACACCATGAGCCATATGCTAGGTGTTACTCATGGTTAGTAGAAGCCCTAATTGATATAAGTGAGTTATAATCAATTAGGGAATTGGAAGGAGTTCCAATTAGACCCTAAATGGAAAGAGTTCCATTGTGCACACCTCGTGCTATTCCTACTACTTAATGATGTGAACCCAATGGGTCACACACTGATCATGCAAGAAGGGCTTTAAAGTCTATGAGAGAAAGGGTTTTAGTGAATAAAGAATAGTTCTTTATAAGCCTATTTGTATTTGATACAAATAATAGGGGTTAATGTGCAATTAAGTGTAATTACACATAACCCTATTAGGGTTTCTTCCCCATGGCCAACCCCCTTTAGTGGGCTGCCTATATAAGTCACACTTATGTGTGACATGGCATAATAGGCTTGCACAATAAACCCTAGCCGTCCAGCCCCTTGGAGGCTCTCTTCTCTCTCTCTCTCTTCTCCACCTCTAGCAACAACAAGGAAGAAGAAAGAAAGGACTTGAAGCTCTAGCTAGGTGTGGATACCGTTGGAGGCAGCACACTTGGGCTGCTCATTTCACCGCTGTCCGGAGTCGAAGCTTGGAGCAAAACGGAGAAGACAAAAATTCTGTAAGTGTTCTAACCCTCTTCGTAGTTAGGGTTTGATTTTGTGTTATGCATAGTTAGATTCATGGGATTGGGAATCGTAGGAAAAATTTTTATATTCCGCCTTTGTATTTTTCCCTCTTGTTCGATTCCCAACAGCTCCAGCGTTTCTTAAGCCAAAAGGCATTACCTTGTAACAGTACGTTCCCCATTGCGTGATAAAGGCTGTTTTCTCCATATCTTGAGGTGCCATCTTTATCTGGTTATACCCGGAGAATCCGTCCATGAAGGAGAGGAGCGCATGTCCCACTGTGCTGTCCACCAACACGTCGATATGGGGTAAAGGAAAATCATCCTTAGGGCTTGCAGCGTTGAGATCTCGGAAATCGACACACATCCTCACTTTCCCATCTTTTTTAGGCACAGGCACTATATTCGACAACCACTCGGGGTACTCCACAACTTGGAGGAAACCCGCGTCTAGTTGTTTAGTTACCTCTTCTTTTACTTTTAGAGCCCATTCGGGTTTTAATCTTCTGAGTTTCTGCTTTACCGGCTTCTTTAGGGAATTAGTGGGGATATAGTGTTGCACAATATCGGGGTCGATGCCAGGCATGTCTTCATAAGACCATGCAAAAGCTGTAATGTTGGCCTTCAAGAGAGAGATCATCTTTTCTTTTTCAACGGGGGAGAGGGTTTTCCCAATTTTAACTATTCTTGGCAATTCATTCGTCCCTAAGTTGATTGATTCCAATTCATCCATATTAGGTTCGGTGACGCCCCTTTTCCTTTGCTCAACGAGCTCCGGGGGGACATCGTTCCTAGGATCTATATCCATGCCATAAATATCCATAGAGGAGAGAAAAGAGACACTGCATATATAGAGAAAGAAAGCACACTTTATTGACTAGGAATAGTAGGAATGACACACAAAAGAAGAAAAATAAACAAATCTGTATCAATTCTATGACTCCACAAAGTGAGTTAAGTAGATACATCTTATTGAATTAGGGAAATATTGCTAAACTAAGACACCTACAAGCTGCTATCAGGTAGGTCAAGATCTTCTTCTTCACGGAGCTCCGCAATGACACCACATTCAAGGTACCAATTCAGGAGTGGCATAGTAGCATGGCTAATGGACGAACCCTGGAGTTCTTCAATGGTCGAGTCTTCCACGGCGAGGATCATATCTTGGAACATTTCAGCCATAGCCCCTGCATCAAGGTTCTCTGCCCAGTCTTCTTCTTTCCTTTCCCAGAACTCATCATTGATGGCTTCATCATCCACCCTTTCAACTGTGATTGGATACCATTCGGTGAAGAAAATTTCAAAACCCGGAACTCGGATCTTGGTAGCTTGATCGAAGGTGGGTTCTGGAAACCCGCAATATAGAAAATCATCCCCTTCTTTGACGAAGTAACCATTCAAAGTAGGTCGGTATGGCGAGATCCTCAAGTCTGGCACCCTTCCCTCGGCTTTGGCTCTTACTTTCTCCTTGTTTCTCTTCAGCATTTCCGCATGATCATTTTTAGAGGGCTCATACCCTAGCCCAAAGGTGTATGAGGTGACACGGCTTTGAACGGACGTAGGGATCCCTTGTTGGCGACGCCCTAGCCCCATGCCTGGAAAGAAGCTCATTCTTCTCATGATCTCACCAATGTGCAAGTTGCCATGGGGGCAAAAGTCCAAGGGTATTAATTCACCCTTCTCGAGCTCTTTCTCAATGCATTGGACATAGTCAAACCCAGATAGTGGTACCGCTGTTGATTCAGGTTGTATCTCACATATAGGCACGCCTGCGAGTTTCAATTCATAGTCCCCTTGAAGCGTTACTATGGCTCCTTCATAAGGAAACTTCACCTTTTGATGGAGTGAAGATGGCACAGCCCCAGCAGGATGGATCCAAGGTCGGCCCAACAGCAAGTTGAAACATGACGGCACATCCAACACTTGGAATTCCACCCTAAATTCAGTGGGTCCCATGATAAGAGGCAAAGTAACTACCCCTATTACTTCTCGGCGAATGTTGTCATAGGCTCTTACGGTCTGCCCAGATGGCATGAAATCAGTGGGTCCCAAACCCAAAACAGTGGCAGTTCGGAGAGGACATACATTCAGTGCGGACCCATTGTCAATAAGGACGGTAGGAACCCTTTTCCCCATAGTGTCTACGGTCACATAGAGAGCTTGGGAATGGCTTGGCCCACTCTTAGGTAGGTCCACATCTGTGAACACGATGGTTGAGTTCTTGGGAGTTGGATTCACCAAATGTACCAATCCCTCGGGGGATGTGTCAACAGGCACTTGTATCTGATTCAACAGTTTTAACACGGTCTGTCTGTGCTTGTGCGAGGCCATGAGTAAGCCCCAAATAGTGATGTTGGCATTGGTCTTCTTTAGTTGCCTAAGCACCTCATCCTCTTCTTCTTGCAAGCTAGGGCGCCTCTGCCCTTCCAAATCTTCCAACGGATTCTCAGATTCTAGGTGGGGAGGCTTGAAATGGCGACCCCCTCTGGTTATATGGTCTAACTCATCATCACTAGCCCATATGTCATGGACTTCCTCAGAGTCATTCATTAAGTCATCCCACTCTATCATGTCAATGCTCTCCATTTCTATCGGCAAGTCATTCCAACCTGTAGGGACTATTGGCTCATTCGATATCGGACTTGGGCTTGAGTACAGCACATAGTAGTCAAATTTCCCCGACGATTCACCTAATAGGCCAACCTGAGGATCCCCTGCTTCATATCTTTCTTTCAGCTCTTGTTGGATAGATTTCTTTGGCAACAACAAAACTTTTTGGTCAATGAGGTCTTGGATGATCTTCTTTAGTATAGAACAAGCCTCGGTGTCATGGCCGGGTGCACGATGGTATTGGCAATATTGGTGAGGGGTTGAGGGCCTTGGCTTTGGTGGAAGTGGCATGATAAGGCTGTTATTGTGGCAAATGGTGAAGAGACGGGTTAAGGTCATGGGGAGTGGAGTGTATTGTCTTATGGGACAGCGAGGGCGTGAGGATTCAACCCCAATGGCATTTATGGTGTTGGGTGGGGGTGTGTTGTTATGAGATGGGAGAGGATTACGGGTGACATTTGGACGGGTTGGTGGTGAAATGACTTGCTTGTCAATGAGGTCTTGGACTTGGTGGCGAAGGTGAATACAGCGATTGGTGGCATGGCCTTTGGATTGGTGGTACTTGCAGTACTCATTCTCATTGTAGCTCTTGGGTAAGGGATTTGGTGGAGGTCTTGGGTCGAGTGGCTTCAATAGGTCACGGCTTATGAGCTTTTCAAGGACTCTTTCGAGGGGCATGAATAGGTCAGTGAATTGGCGAGGTGGGTTGACATCATTGAGAGAAAAGCGTTGGATTGGTTGAGTTATGGTGTTGACCTCGGCATTGTTCTTCCCAGTAAAGTTTGTCTTGCGACTCCTCACTTCCTCAGTTTTGATTGTCCCATTGTTGATAGCATCTTCAACCTGCGTGCCAGCCCCTATGAGAGCTTTAAAATTGGGGAAATAGTGGGCAAATAAGTGCTTGTGATACACGGGCAGCAAGTTCTTAACCACCAGCTGAATTTGGTCCTCCTCATTTGGCCTATCCGTCATTCTCAACGCCTTTTGTCTCCACCTTGTAATGTAAGCGGAGAAAGTTTCATGAGCCCCTTGCTTGGTAGTTTCTAGGTCCCTTCGAGTGACATCCACCTCTGGGTTCTATTCTCATCCAAGGACAAGAACCATTTCAAAGCAGAAGTGGCCAAGGTTTCATGGAACATTTGAGCTAAAAGCTCGTCAGTAGCCCCTCGAGGGTGCATAGCTCGCACATACATCTTCAAATGAGTCTTAGGGCAACCCGTCCCATCGAACTTTTCTAACTCCGGCATCTTGAATTGTAATGGAATACGAGCCGTTGGGAACAGAGATAAAGTCCGCACATCAACCATGTCATCGGCCCTACGAATCCCTTTTATAGTTCTCTCCAATGCTTCTACCTTGCTAGCTAACACGGAATCACTGCTAGAACCTTTCCCTTTGGTTTCCCCTTCTAGGTTGGTGACCACAGGTTTCGAGCTACTTTCCCCCCTTGTCTTGGTGTTCTCATTGGATTGAGGTCCCTCTTCAGTACCAGCCCCATAAGGTATACCCGAGGAATGGGCCTTAGAGCCGTTTTGTTCAAGATCCGCCATCTTCTGTTGGTTCTCTTGAGCCATTTTCAATGCGGTATCGGATGTCTCGGCGGTATGATCAAGCTTGGTCATGATGGCTTTCAAGCAAGCCTCAAGGTCAAAGTGCCCCTCACTAGTTCTTTCGTCGGCCATGTCTGTCTGATGGGTAGACTCAACACTCACTAGACGCCCTTGCGGATTGCGGATTCAAGCCAGCACGTCTATGGATAGAAAAAGTTTTAACCTTTAGCCTAAGGACTTGTCCTAAACCTCCATATTTTCCCTAATGAACTCGGTCTCTACACCATGTTCAATTAATTCATTCCTTTTATCCAATTACCTTTACAAGGGTCATGGATTAAGGGTATGTTTTAAAAGAATAGGGTATAGAGTCCTTTAATTAGGTTTAATTAATCCCCTACGACTAGCACATCACAAACATAACTTTACATCCTATTTCCTTAACTTATTCCTCCTAACCCATGACCTTAACGAAGGTTAGGGTTTAAAGGTCTATGTTAAGGGCATAAGATATAAAGCCTCACACCACAAACACGGCATAGCATCATTACAAACAATTGTGGGTGCATAAAGGTGAGACCGTAGTGTCCTACAAGTCTGTCTATATGGACTAATGATAAGGGTAGGCTGGGGTCCTTCACTTGCTTGAGCAATCCTTATATCTAACCACATGTGGCATCAGGAACGCCGCGTGGGTCCAGCAGTACGTGATTAACTCATTTAATATACCCAAGGGCAAGCCCAAGGGTACTAGGCAAGAGAGGTTGATAGCTTTCGCCCCAACACATGGAATCAGGAAAACCAAGGTTGAGACTAGGCCGATCGTTGGCAAGGATACATCGAGGGACATCGATCCTAGCATGCAAGAATTTGCGCACACAATGCAATAAATGAAAGCACACAATCAAGCGGATGCAATGTGATTGATTTTAATTAAACATAAGAAATTAACCTAGCCCAATTAAACTTTATAGAGTCTAGCCCACAAGTCCCCAGTGGAGTCGCCAAACTGTGAACCCCGGAAATCGGGCCCACAAGGGTTGGAAGGAAAATAGGTTTGAAAAAAGAAAAGGAAAGGAGTCGCCACCTTATTTTTTAAAGGAAACAAGGAAAACCCTAAAAACAGTTTGTTTTAGGAAAACAATTTGAATGACTCCATGTTTAAAAAGGAAAGGCAAAAACCAATCTTTTGGGAACCAAAGAAATCAGGGATTCGGAGGCTAAGTTATGACATGGGAAGGTTCTAGGCAAAGCCTATAGGCACCCATGTCACCCTTTCGGTCTCTCAGTTCATTTGGGCTAAATCAAGATCTTTTCCATACAAAAATCAGCAAGTATATCATCACAAGATAGCATGCATATCATATATTTCATTCATCCATCCATGCATAATAAGCAAACAAAACAGAAAATAAAGAAAAAGAAAACAAAACAAAAAGAAAACCTAGGATGCTTGGATCCTAGAACGGACTTGAGCCTCACGAAGAGCGCCTACGTACCATGCAACGAAATACATGGATCAAAGTCCACGTAGTTCGATTGGAACTAAGGTTAAGACCTAATACGAACCTATGGTTAAAACCCTAGGTTTCCTTATTTGAACAAAAGAGAATTGATAGAAAGTTTGATTTTAGAAAGAACTCCACAAAATGGAAACTTTAATAAAAACCAGAATTTTGTTGGTGAAGGAAACCTCTAATTAAACCATAGGATCATATTAAAAATTAACCCTAGATAGGGAGAAGAGAAAGGATAAGGAAGAGAGGTGAATTGGGGTACCTTCACACCCGCTTACCTGAGCGCAATTAGCTCCAAGCATTAGCCATTTCAGACATGAGTAGCCCTATTTGCCATAGGACAAATACCACACCTATTTGCACCCTTACAAGTGCTCAAAACCATGCAAAAACACTAACATGCAAATCTGGACAGAATAGTATTAAGGCCTAAAATCATCCACTAAGCATGCTAACAGCAAAAACAGCGAACAATAATAAGTCCTAACATATTCCTAAAACCATATTATGCATAAAAACCCTAGAATATACTAACATGCATGCAAAAACATCATATTTACTCTATATGCAAGACATATACAGCAAACACGAAGAAAAACCAATAAAAAAGTCTACTTTATCATGCTGTATGAAAACTACCATAAAACAATGACTCTAAAACCCTAAACTCACAAATATGCTTAAAAACATATAAAACATACTTTAATCACGCTAAAACCAAACTAAACAGAAATTAAATCATGCATATTAACTAACTAAAGCAATATTACACGATGAAAATCCTAACTCTAACATGCAATGACACTAATCCTAGCACAAGGGCAACAGGAGCACAAGAACCATAACTATGCATAAAAAACACATAGGACAGCCCTAAAGCATGCTAAACAGTAGATACACAATAGATACTCCATGTATATTAACTAGCTAGAGTGTTAATACATGATAAAAAAGTTACCTTTAACATGCAATAAGCCTAACCCATATTCAACATAAACAAAGAGGGAGGAATACCTTAAGAAGAAACTTCCTTGCTGCTGTAGAGACTCTCCCTTGCTCTTATGGATGACTTGAACCAATCCTTTCCAAGGCTACAGCAAGAACTCCAGCTCTCCTTCAAGTCTCTCTCTCTTATTCTCTCTCAAACACTCTAATTTTAATGCATAAAGTGGCTCCCCTTGTGCTAAAGCATAGGGGGGTATTTATAGAGTTTCATTAGGATTAACCAATGGCTAGGATTAAAAACCTAAAAATTAATCCAAGGGCTATTAGAGACCCCCTTGGGGCTTAAGTAACTCAGAAGTTACCAAAAATTAGAAGGAAACTCGTTCAAAAGAGCCCAAATACGTCAAAATAGAGAAGAGTCCGCTTCAACAAGGAAATTGAGTAAAAATAGGAAAGTGGTCTCGGGTGACCACCAGGGCCTGGGCGGCTAGCCACCTGGGCCCAGGTGGCTAGCCGCCCGGGGCTGGGTGGTCACCCGAGCCCACTTCGGAATTTTGCCTATTTTTGACTCCTAATGCTTCTAGAAGTGTTTCAGGGGTCAAATGAACTCCGATTTTGATGAAACAAAAGCCAAAACGACCGTGTTTCGATGAGGAATATGTTTTTGAACATTTTAGGGTGAAAACCACTAACCATGGGGGCATGGTTAGGTTTGAACAAGGTGGTTAACCACTATGCTCTACCTTTGCTAAGCATAGGCATGCACATAGGGTCAAACCAAACACTTTCCATATCAAAATTGAACTTCATAAAACACTTTTGGGAGTAAAATGATGACTAATGAAAGTCAATTTGAAAAGATTTGGTTGGTAATTGTGAGTCAATTAGAGCAAACCCAAAGAAGGGTCAATTAACCAATCTTGAACTACATCGAGCCATTTTAATCCCAAGCCATTGATTTATCAAATTGAACCTAGAAATACCTCCTATGCATCCATATGAACTCCAATTGACAATTTGGAGATCATTCCAAGGTCAAATGAAAAGTTTGGGACTTAAAAGACGATTATGCCCCTCAAGTCACAAAAGCTCTTATTATCCCTCAAGATCAACTCCAAATTGAACCAAAATTCATACCCATTGTCCTTGTGACTCTAGAAACCTAATGCAAGTGACTAGACTCAAAAACAAAACAAAAACATGCATGAAATGATGAGCCCTAGTAAGGTGGTGCAAAAATGGGGTGTGACAATTAGTCATCATTTTATCCCCAAAAGTGTTTTAGGAAGGTTAATTTTGATATGGAAAGCATTTGGTTTGATCCTATGTGCATACCTATGCTTAGCAAAGGTAGAGCATAGCGGTTAACCGCCTTGTTCAAACCTAACCATGCCCCCATGGTTAGTGGTTTTCACCCCAAGATGTTCAAAAATGTATTCCTCATTGAAACACGGTCGTTTTGGCATTTATTTCATCAAAATCGGAGTTCATTTGGCCCTTGAAACACTCCTAGAAGGTAAGGGAGTCGCCAGTCTGTGGACCCCAGAAAGCGGGCCCACACAATGGGGGTTAAAAGAAAATAGGCCTAAGGTTTGAAAAAGAAAACGGAGTCGCCACCTTATTTTTTAAAGGAAACAAGGAAAACCCTAAAAACAGTTTTGTTTTAGGAAAACAAAAGAATGACTCCATGTTTAAAAATGGTAAGGCAAAAGATCTTTTGGAAACCAAAGAAATCGGGGATTCGGAGGCTAAGTTACGATATGGGAAGGTTCTAGGCAAAGCCTATAGGCACCCATATCGCCCTAAACGGTCTCTTAATTTAATTGGGCTAAATCAAAGTCTTAATCACACACAAATCAACAATTATCATAAAAAAGACAGCATGCATTTCATCCATTCATTCATCCATATAATCGATTAAATCAAAGAAAAACAGAAAAAAGAAAGAGGGGAGAGAAAACCTAGGATACTTAGTATCCTAGGGCGGACTTGAACCTCACGAAGAGCGCCTAAGTACCATGTATGGAAATACATGGATCAAAGTCCACGTAGTTCGAAAGGGAAAAGGGTTATAACCTAATGGAGGCCTACAGTAAACCCTAAGTTTCCTTCCAAGAAAAACATGGTAAGTTTCCAAAAATAAATGATTCTCAAAAGATCTTTAGTAAATATGGAATTTGATAAAGATGGAAACTTTGATTTAAAAGGTATTTTTATGAATGGAAACTATAGGAATTACCATATTCCCCTATTAGAAAATAACCCTAGGAGGGAGAAAGGGAAAGTTTCATGGAAAAGAAAGAAGGGTGAATTGGGGCACCCTCATACCCTACTTACCTTTAAGCAAAAGCAACCTGTCAAAATAACCACCCTATTGCATAGGATAATTACTTTATTTGCAAGATTTCATCTTACAATAGCCAAATTAACCACCCCACATTGGTGGGGTAGTTGCACCTGTTATACATATCAAAGCACCTGCAATTTGCATGCAAAACATACCAAGAATACTAACCAACCAAGCTAGGTTCCAATCAAGCAATTATCATGCTTAAACATAGGCTAACACATGCTCAAAATATCATACCAAGGACAAATGACAGATCTGGACAGAATTGAAGATAAGGCTCAAAATCCTTCATAAGTCATGTAAAGAACACGAATCACGAAATAAAGTAAACCCTAACTCAACCCTATATGCAATAACATGTAAGCAGCCCTAAAAACAACTACCAAGTATGCAAAAGTATCATATTTATCTAACATGCACCACATATGCAGCAACTATGAAGAAAAACTAGAGAATAACCCTAAGCTATCATGCTATATGCAACTAAACCCACACAAGGATGATAAAAACCCTAGAATCACAATGGTGCATAAAATCACATGAAATAACACTCTAACATACCTAACCGCCCATGAATGTGATCCTAAACATGCGTACTAGCTAATAGAAACAACAAAATACGATAAAAACATAAGCTTTAATATGCAAAAGAGTTATTTCATGCAAAAAACCAATTTCAGCACTAAGGAAACCCTAGGGTCCCAAACATGCAGTAAATCACATGGAATAGCATACTAGCATACTAAACAGCCCATGAATATCATCCTAAACATGCATACTAGCTAATAGAAGCAACAAGACATGATAAAGACATAAGCTTTAATATGCAAAAGAGTTATTTCATGCAGAAAACCAATTTTAGCATTAAGGAAACCCTAGAATTGTAACTATGCATGAAATCTCATTAAATAGCCCTCTAGCATGTAAAAATGACCATGAACAAGATTATAATCATGCATATTAACTCAAAAAAGTATCCACACATGATAAAAATGCTAGCTTGAACATGCAATAATAGCTATTCAATGAGAAACCCCTAAAAAAGACACTAGAAACCCTAAAATCACAGCCACATATAAAATCACATGGAATGACATTATATCATGCAAAACCAGTCATAAACAATATCCTAATCATGCATTCTAATCATTAGAAGCATCACCATATGATAAAGATATAAGCTTGAACATGAAATAATGCTATTATATGCAAAAAACCCTA
Organism: Liquidambar formosana; assembly: GCA_039720395.1. Classification (NCBI taxonomy): domain Eukaryota; kingdom Viridiplantae; phylum Streptophyta; class Magnoliopsida; order Saxifragales; family Altingiaceae; genus Liquidambar; species Liquidambar formosana. The sequence goes on along the minus strand of CM077824.1, from coordinate 28,478,547 downwards.
ACTTTAAAAGAGAGAAGAGGAGAAGAGAGGGTATACCTGTGGTTGCTGCTGTAGAGAGTCCTCCTTCTCTTGTGTATTGCTGGGAATTCCTTCCTTCAAGCCTTCAAGTCAAACTCCAGCCCTCCTTCAAGCTCTCTCTCTGACTCTCTCACTTAAAGCTTAGGTTAAACTGCCCTAAGGATAGCTGTCATAGCCTCCAATGTGCCTCCCACTTCAGAAAATTGCCTCCCCTATTGCTGAAGTATAAGGGGGGTATTTATAGGGTTTGAGGGAAAACCCTCAATGGTTGGGATTAAAACCCTAGGTATTGAAACAAGGGTTCTTAGAGGTTCCCTTGGGGCTCATGTAGGTCAAATAGGGCTGAAAATAGGGTTAAATAGCGGCTGGAGGCGAGCAAATCCGAGGAAATAGGGAGGGAGCCGCGTTAAGACTCAAAAAAGGAAAGTGGCTCGGGTGACCACCTAGGCCCAGGCGGCTAGCCGCCCAGGCCTGGGTGGTCACCCGAGGCCGTGTCAGCTTCAGCCCATATTTGACCCCTTCGATTTCCAAATGTGTTTCAGGGCTCAAATCAACTCCGATTTTGACGAAACGAAAGCCAAAACGACCATGTTTCGAAGGGGAATGTAATTTGAGTCACTTGAGGGCAAGAAACCCTAGCCATGGCTGCATGGTTGGGTCCTACAAAGGCGGTTAACCGCATCGCTTAGCTTAGGTATGCACATAGGGTCGCACCGAATGCTTTCCAATTCAAAATTCAACCTCCCTAAACACATTTGGGGATGAAATTAAGACTAATCAAGGTCAAATGAGTAGTCATAGGGTGAAAATCATGAGCCGATTCGAGCTAACCCGAAATAGGTCTCTTAACCAACCTGAGCCATGTTGAGCCATTCTAATCCCGAACCATCAATTCATCGAATTGAACCCATAAATACCTCAAATGCATCCATATGAACTTCAATTGGCAACTTGGAGATCATTTCAAGGTCAAATGGAAAGTTTGTGACCAAAAAGACGATTATGCCCCTCAAGTCACAAAAGTTCTTATTAATCCTCAAGAGCAACTCCAAATCGAACCAAAATTCATACACATCATCCCCAGGACCCTAGAAACTCAATGCAAAAGACTAGACTCAAAAAGGAAACAAAAAGACACATGAAATGACAAAGCCTAGCTAAGGTGGCAAAAATGGGGTGTGATAGAAGCCCCTCATTGGTGAGCAAGTTTCACTTGCGAACCAATGACCAAAAGAACAACCCAATTTTGCCTGGGGAATTGATTTCATCAATACCCACTGGGGAAAAGGGAGTGATGATATCATTGAATTCTTCGAATTCATCATACACAAACACAAAGGTACTCCTCATAAGTTCTACAGAACTCTTCTCATACTATATACCAGTTTCACTAGGGGACAAGATGAGGTATCCACAGCTTACATCGAACTACGTTCGATGAAAGGTCTTCTCATACCACACCAGTTGCACTAGTGAATAATACGAGGTATCCATAGCTTACACCGAATCTGCGTTCGATGGAAGGTCTTCCCATACTACACCAGTCACGCTGGTGAATAATACAAGGTATCCATAGCTTACATCGAATCTGCGTTCGATGAAAGGTCTTCCCATACTACACCAGTCACGCTAGTGAATAATACGAGGTATCCATAGCTTACACTGAATCTGCATTCGATGGAAGGTCTTCCTATACTACACCAGTCACGCTGGTGAATAATACGAGGTATCCATAGCTTACACCGAATCTGCGTTCGATGAAAGATCTTCCCATACTACACCAATGGCTCTGGTGAATAATACGAGGTAAAACTATGCCATCAAGGCTATCTCAAAACATGAGAAAGATACATCCTTCTCATATTCAAATCATCAAGGTTATCATGTAACACGAGAAAGATCGCGTCCCTCTCATGTTCAAACCATCAAGGTAAACACATACCACGGGAAAGGTTGCATCTTTCGAACTATCAAGGTAAACATGTGACATGAGAAAGATTGCATCTTTCTCATATCAAGCTCACATAGTATGAGAAAGATCACGTCCTTCTTATATTCAAACCATCAAGGTGTCACACCCCATTTTTGCACCACCTTACTAGGGCTCATCATTTCATGCATGTTTTTGTTTGGTTTTTGAGTCTAGTCACTTGCATTAGTTTTCTAGAGTCACAAGGACAATGGATATGAATTTTGGTTCAAATTGGAGTTGATCTTGAGGGATAATAAGAGCTTTTGTGACTTGAGGGGCATAATCGTCTTTTAAGTCCCAAACTTTTCATTTGACCTTGGAATGATCTCCAAATTGTCAATTGGAGTTCATATGGATGCATATGAGGTATTAAGTCCCGTGGCCCTGATGATGAGTTTAGTGTGGTTATTTACGGATTATCCTTGAAGAATTAGTGCGAATCACAGCATGAGATTTTTGGTTAAAATGAAAAGAAAATTATTTTATTAAATTAGCCATTTTTATCATGACACTAACACGTGTACGTATGTGATGAGTGTGTGTACGCACATACGATACATGTGCATGCATGTTAGCGGTCAGTCTCCCAATTTTTATAAAAGACAATTTCCTTTTCCTATTCAGATTAGAAGTCTTTTATCATTATAAAATACCTTTTGATTATTCTCCAAGGAAACCTAGTCCAGGAAGGAAAGGGAAACTCCAGATTTCAGCTATAAATACTCTCTTAATGTCTTTAAACAAGGGAGAGGAGAAGAGGGTTTGGAGGGAGTGAAATTCGTCATAATTCAGCAGCAGATTTTCTGAAAACCAGCAGTCATATTTTAATCATAACTTTTTCATCCGAAGTCAGAATTTGATGAAATTGGTCTTGTTTGAAAGATAATTCAATTCTCTACAACTTTATTTTTTACAAGCTTTGTCCAAATCCAACGTTTTCATACCCAAAAACGCGATTGAAGTTGCTGCTGCTGCAAAGTGACGAAAATCACTTTTCTTTTCTCTTGTTCTCTTTTTGTTTTCTATTTTCTTTTCAAAGTTGAGTGAGTTTTGATCTCTTTGCTGTGATACCACTTTGACAAAGAGGAGGATTCGTGTTGGTTTGATTCACTCTAAAGACCTGAGGAGCCACGAACAATTACAAACACAAAGGAAGGCCCTTCCTAAGGTATTCTCCTTCTCTATTCAAGCTTAAACTAGGTTTTCATATGGGTTAGGCTTATTGCATGTTAAAGGTAACTTTTTTATCATGTATTAACACTCTAGCTAGTTAATATACATGGAATATCTATTTTTTATCTACTGTTTAGCATGCTCTAGGGCTGTCCTTTAGGTTTTTAATGCATAGTTATGATTCTTGTGCTCCTGTTTGTCCTTGTGCTAGGATTAGTGTCATTGCATGTTAGAGTTAGGATTTTCATCATGTTATATTGCTTTAGTTAGTTAATATGCATGATTTAATTTCTGTTTAGTTTGGTTTTAGCATGATTAAAGTATGTCTTGTGAGTTTTTAAGCATATTTGTGAGTTTAGGGTTTTAGAGTCATTGTTTTGTGTTTGTTTTCATATAGCATGATAAAGTAGACTTTTTTATTTGGTTTTTCTTCGTGTTTGCTGTATATGTCTTGCATATAGAGTAAACATGATAGTTTTGCATGCATGTTAGTATGTTTTAGGGTTTTTATGCATGATATGGTTCTAGGAATATGTTAGGACTTATTATTGTTCGCTGTTTTTGCTATTGGCATGCTTAGTGGATGATTTTAGGTCATAATATTATTATGTCCAGATTTGCATGTTAGTGTTTTTGCATGGTTTTGAGCACTTGTAAGGGTGCAAATAGGTGTGGTATTTGTCCTATGGCAAATAGGGCTGCTTATGTCTGAAATGGCTAAATGCTTGGAGCTAATTGCGCTCAGGTAAGTGGGTGTGAAGGTGCCCCAATTCACCTTTCTTCCTTATCCCTTCTCTTCTCCCTATTTAGGGTTAATTTTTAATATGATCCTATGGTTTAATTAGAGGTTTCCTTCATAAACAAAATTCTGGTTTTTATTAAAGTTTCCATTTTGTGGATTTCTTTCCTAAAATCAAACTTTCTATCAATTCTCTTTTGATCAAATAAGGAAACCTAGGGTTTTTACCATAGGTTTGTATTAGGATTTAACCTTAGTTCTAATCGAACTACGTGGACTTTGATCCATGTATTTCGCTGCATGGTACGTAGGCGCTCTTCGTGAGGCTCAAGTCCGTTCTAGGATCCAAGCATCCTAGGTTTATTTTTGTTTTCTTTTTCTTTTTTCTGTTTTTATGTGCTTATTATGCATGGATGGATGAATGAAATATATGATATGCATGCAATTCTTGTGATGATATACTTGCTGATTTTTGTATGGAAAGATCTTGATTTAGCCCAAATGAACTGAGAGACCGAAAGGGTGACATGGGTGCCTATAGGCTTTGCCTAGAACCTTCCCATGTCATAACTTAGCCTCCGAATCCCCGATTTCTTTGGTTTTCAAAAGATTGGTTTTTGCCTTTCCTTTTTTATGGAGTCATTCAAATTGTTTTCCTAAAACAAACTATTTTTAGGGTTTCCCTTGTTTCCTTTAAAAAATAAGGTGGCGACTCCTTTCCTTTTTCTTTTTCAAACCCATTTTCTTTCAATCCCTTGTGGGCCCAATTTCCGGGGTTCACAGTTTGGCGACTCCACTGGGGACTTGTGGGCTAGACTCTATAAAGTTTAAATGGGCTAGGTTAATTTCTTATGTTTAATTAAAATCAATCACATTGCATCCGCTTGATTGTGTGCTTTCATTTATTGCATTGTGTGCGCAAACTCTTGCATGCTAGGATCGATGTCCCTCGATGTATCCTTGCCAACGATCGGCCTAGTCTCAACCTTGGTTTTCCTGATTCCATGTGTTGGGGCGAAAGCTATCAACCTCTCTTGCCTAGTACCCTTGGGCTTGCCCTTGGGTATATTAAATGAGTTAATCACGTACTGCTGGACCCACGCGGCGTTCCTGATGCCACATGTGGTTAGGTATAAGGATTGCTCAAGCAAGTGAAGGACCCTAGCCTACCCTTATCATTAGTCCATATAGACAGACTTGTAGGACACTACGGTCTCACCTTTATGCACCCACAATTGTTTGTAATGATGCTATGCCGTGTTTGTGGTGTGAGGCTTTATATCTTATGCCCTTAACATAGACCTTTAAACCCTAGCCTTCGTTAAGGCCATGGGTTAGGAGGAATAAATTAAGGAAATAGGATGTAAAGCTATGTTTGTGATGTGCTAGTCCTAGGGGATTAATTAAACCTAGTTGAAGGACTCTATGCCCTATTCTTTAAAACATACCCTTAATCCATGATCCCTGTAAAGGTAATTGGATAAAAGGAATGAATTAATTGAACATGGTGTAGAGACCGAGTTCATTAAGGAAAATATGGAGGTTTAGGCCAGATCCTTAGGATAAAAGTTAAAACTTTTCTATCCATAGACGTGCTGGCTTGGATCCGCAATCCACAAGGGCGTCTAGTGAGTGTTGAGTCTACCCATCAGACAGACATGGCCGACGAAAGAACTAGTGAGGGGCACTTTGACCTTGAGGCTTGCCTGAAAGCCATCATGGCCAAGCTTGACCATACCGCCGAGACATCCGATACCGCATTGAAAATGGCTCAAGAGAACCAACAGAAGATGGCGGATCTTGAACAAAATGGCTCTAAGGCCCATTCCTCGGGTATACCTCATGGGGCTGGCACCGAAGAGGGACCTCAATCCAATGAGAACACCAAGACAAGGGGGGAAAGTAGCTCGAAACCTGAGGTCACCAACCTAGAAGGGGAAGCCAAGGGGAAAGGTACTAGCAGTGATTCCGTGTTAGCTAGCAAGGTAGAAGCTTTGGAGAGAACCATAAAAGGGATTCGCAGGGCTGATGACATGGTCGATGTGCGGACTCTATCCCTGTTTCCAACAGCTCGTATTCCACTACAATTCAAGATGCCGGAGTTAGAAAAGTTCGATGGGACGGGTTGCCCTAAGACTCATTTGAAGATGTACGTGCGAGCTATGCACCCTCGAGGGGCTACTGACAAGCTTTTAGCTCAAATGTTCCATGAAACCTTGGCCACTTCTGCTTTGAAATGGTTCTTATCCTTGGATGAGAATAGAACCCGGACTTGGGAAGACATATGCAATGAGTTTTCAGAGCACTACAAGTATAACACAGAGGTGGATGTTACTCGAAGGGACCTAGAAACTACCAAGCAAGGGGCTTATGAAACTTTCTCCGCTTACATTACAAGGTGGAGACAAAAGGCGTCGAGAATGACGGATAGGCCGAATGAGGAGGACCAAATTCAGTTAGTGGTTAAGAACCTGCTGCCCGTGTATCACAAGCACCTATTTGCCCACTATTTCCCAAATTTCAAAGCTCTCATTGGGGCTGGCACGCAGGTTGAAGATGCTATCAATGATGGGACAATCAAGACTGAGGAAGTGAGGAGTCGCAAGACAAACTTTACTGGGAAGAACAATGCCAAGGTCAACACCATAACTCAACCAATCCAACCCTTTTCTCTCAATGATGTCAACCCACCTCGCCAATTCACTGACCTATTCATGCCACTCGAAAGAGTCCTTGAAAAGCTCATAAGTCGTGACCTATTGAAGCCACTCGACCCAAGACCTCCACCAAATCCCTTACCCAAGAGCTACAATGAGAATGAGTACTGCAAGTACCACCAATCCAAAGACCATGCCACCAATCGCTGTATTCGCCTTCGCCACCAAGTCCAGGACCTCATTGACAAGCAAGTCATTTCACCACCAACCCGTCCAAATGTCACCCGTAATCCTCTCCCATCACACAACAACACACCCCCACCTAACACCATAAATGCCATTGGGGTTGAATCCTCTCGCCCTCGCCATCCCATAAGACAATACACTCCGCTCCCCATGACCTTAACCCGTCTCTTCACCATTTGCCGCAATAACAGCCTTATCATGCCACTTCCACCAAAGCCAAGACCATCAATCCCTCACCAATATTGCAAATACCATCGTGCACCCGGCCATGACACCGAGGCTTGTTCTATACTAAAGAAGATCATCCAAGACCTCATTGACCAAAAGGTTTTGTTGTTGCTAAAGAAATCTATCCAACAAGAGCTGTAAGAAAGATATGAAGCAGGGGATCCTCAGGTTGGCCTATTAGGTGAAGCGTCGGGGAAATATGATTACTATGTGCTGTACTCAAGCCCAAGTCCGATATCAGATGAGCCGATAGTCCCTTCAGGTTGGGATGACTTGCCGACAGAGATGGAGAGCATTGATATGATAGAATGGGATGACTTAATGAATGACTCCGAGGAAGTCCATGACATATGGGCTAGCGATGATGAGTTGGACCATATAACCAGAGGGGGTCGTCATTTCAAGCCCCCCCACCTAGAATCTGAAAATCCGTTGGAAGATTTGGAAGGGCAGAGGCATCCTAGCTTGCAAGAAGAAGAGGATGAAGTGCTTAGGCAGCTGAAGAAGACCAATGCCAACATTACTATTTGGGGCTTGCTCATGGCCTCGCATAAGCACAGACAGACCGTGTTGAAACTGTTGAATCAGATACAAGTGCCTGTTGACACATCCCCCGAGGGATTGGTACATTTGGTGAATCCAACTCCCAAGAACTCAACCATCGTGTTCACTGATGTAGACCTACCTAAAAGTGGGCCGAGCCATTCTCAAGCTCTCTATGTGACCGTTGACACTATGGGGAAGAGGGTTCCCACCGTTCTTATCGACAATGGGTCCGCACTGAATGTATGTCCTCTCCGAACTGCCACTGTTTTGGGTTTGGGACCCACTGATTTCACGCCATCTGGGCAGACCGTAAGAGCTTATGACAACACCCGCCGAGAAGTAATAGGGGTAGTTCCTTTGCCTCTTATCATGGGACCCACTGAATTTAGGGTAGAATTCCAAGTGTTGGATGTGCCGTCATGTTTCAACTTGTTGTTGGGCCGACCTTGGATCCATCCTGCTGGGGCTGTGCCATCTTCACTCCATCAAAAGGTGAAGTTTCCTTATGAAGGAGCCATAGTAACACTTCAAGGGGACTATGAATTGAAACTCGCAGGTGTGCCTATATGTGAGATACAACCTGAATCAGCAGCGATACCGCTATCTGGGTTTGACTATGTCCAATGCATTGAAAAAGAGCTCGAAAAGGGTGAATTAATACCCTTGGACTTTTGCCCCCATGGCAACTTGCACGTCGGTGAAATAATGAGAAAGATGAGTTTCTTTCCAGGCATGGGGCTAGGGCGTCGCCAGCAAGGGATCCCTACGTCTATTCAAAGCCGTGTCACTTCATACACCTTCGGGCTAGGATATGAGCCCTCTAGAAATGATCATGCGGAAATGCTAAAGAGGAACAAGGAGAAAGTAAGAGCCAAAGCCGAGGGAAGGGTGCCAGACCTGAAGATCTCGCCATATCGACCTACTTTGAATGGTTACTTCGTCAAAGAAGGGGATGATTTTCTATATTGCGGGTTTCCAGAGCCCACCTTTGACCAAGCTACCAAGATCCGAGTTCCGGGTTTTGAAATCTTCTTCACCGAATGGTATCCAATCACAGCTGAAATGGTGGATGATGATGCCATCAATGATGAGTTCTGGGAAAAGAAAGAGGAGGACTGGGCAGAGAACCTTGATGCAGGGGCTATGACTGAAATGTTCCAAGACATGATCCTCATCATGGAAGACTCGACCATTGAAGAACTCCAGGGTTCGTCCATTAGCCATGCTACCTTGCCACTCCTAAATTGGTACCTTGAATGTGGTGTCGTTGCGGAGATCCATGAAGAAGAAGACCTTGGCCTACCTGATAGCAGCTTGTAGGTGTCTTAGTTTAGTAATATTTCCCTAATTCAATAAGATGTATCTACTTAACTCACCTTGTGGAGTCATAGTATTGGTACAGATTTGTTTGTTTTCTTTCTTTCTTTTGTGTGTCATTCCCATTATTCCTAGTCAATAAAGTGTGCTTTCTTTCTCTATATATGCAGTGTCTCTTTTCTCTCCTCTATGGATATTTATGGCATGGATATAGATCCTAGGAACGATGTCCCCCCGGAGCTCGTTGAGCAAAGGAAAAGGGGCGTCACCGAACCTAATATGGATGAATTGGAATCAATCAACTTAGGGACGAATGAATTGCCAAGAATAGTTAAAATTGGGAAAACCCTCTCCCCCGTTGAAAAAGAAAAGATGATCTCCCTCTTGAAAGCCAACATTATGGCTTTTGCATGGTCTTATGAAGACATGCCTGGCATTGACCCCGATATTGTGCAACACTATATCCCCACCAATTCCCTAAAGAAGCCGATAAAGCAGAAACTCAGAAGATTAAAACCAGAATGGGCTCTAAAAGTAAAAGAAGAGGTAACTAAACAACTAGACGTGGGTTTCCTCCAAGTTGTGGAGTACCCCGAGTGGCTGTCGAATATAGTGTCTGTGCCTAAAAAAGATGGGAAAGTAAGGATGTGTGTCGATTTCCGAGATCTCAACGCCGCGAGCCCTAAGGATGACTTTCCTTTACCCCATATCGATGTGTTGGTGGATAGTACAGTGGGACATGCACTCCTCTCCTTCACGGACGGATTCTCCGGGTATAACCAGATAAAGATGGCGCCTCAAGACATGGAGAAAACAGCCTTTATCACGCAATGGGGAACGTACTGTTACAAGGTAATGCCTTTTGGCTTAAGAAACGCTGGGGCTACTTACCAAAGAGCAGCTACGACCCTATTGCATGATATGATCCATAAGGAAGTCGAGGTTTACGTCGATGATATGATCGTAAAGTCCGTGGATAGAGAAGGGCATTTTAAGGCGCTAGAGAAATTCCTAGAGCGAGCAAAGAAGTACAATCTCCGTCTAAACCCACAGAAGTGTGCTTTTGGTGTCACTGCAGGCAAGTTATTGGGGTTTATAATCACTCAGAGAGGTATCGAAGTGGAACCAGGGAAGATAAAAGCTATTGTGGAGATGGAGCCGCCTAGCACTGAGAAGCAGATCCGGGGTTTTCTGGGAAGAGCTCAATACATAAGCCGATTCATTGCCAACTTAACCATGGTTTGCGAACCAATCTTCAAATTGCTTAAGAAAGGTGTGCCAAAAGTATGGAACGAAGAATGCCAAGAGGCCTTTGAGACCATTAAGAGATACTTGAGCAATCCTCCAATCTTAGTTCCCCCACGGCAAGGTGCGCCACTTTTGTTATACTTAACGGTCACCGAAACCGCGACGGGGGCTATGTTAGCTCAATATCTCGAAGGGTCTACAAAGGAGAATGCCATCTATTACTTAAGCAAGAAAATGACAGACTATGAAGTGAAGTACAATGCGATTGAAAAAGCTTATGTGGCACTAGTATGGGCGACGCAGAAACTCCGACACTACATGATGTCCTTCGAAGTGTTCTTGATAAGTCGCATGGACCCGTTGAAGTACCTGGTAGAAAGGCCAGTATTGTCATTCAGAACTGCTCGATGGTCAATTCTCCTCAATGAATTCGACATCAAGTACGTGAGTCAGAAGTCTATCAAGGGAAGCGTCATCGCAAACTACCTAGCCAGCTGTCCGGTGTTATCATCCGCTCCGTTCAACGATCAATTCCCAGATGAGGACGTGCTAGAGATTGGTAGAAAAACTTGGAGAGTATACTTCGATGGGGCAGCCAATAAGAAAGGTTATGGGATAGGAGTCCTGCTGGTCTCACCCGAAGAGGCATTTACACCGTTAGCGGTCAAGTTGGGGTTCGAAGCTACCAACAACATTGCTGAGTATGAGGCCTGTATCCTAGCACTGGAAGCGGCACTTGAATTGGGGATCAAAGAATTGGAAGTGTTCGGGGACTCAGCACTAATCATTTGCCAGATAAAAGGGGAATGGAAAACTCGAGATGAGAAATTGTTGATTTACCATGCCTATCTGGAAGCTCCAACCAAGGAGTTCTCAGAGATAGAGTTCAACTACCTTTCAAGAAACAAGAACCAGTTCGCCGATGCCTTGGCGACCCTAGCATCCATGGTGGAGATACCTGAAGGGGGAAATGTGAAGCCGTTGGTGATAGAATGCCGAGACAAGCCTGTGTACTGTTGTGCAATCCGAGGAGGAGAGGTAAATGATGGCCACCCGTGGTTCCATGACATAATGAAGTTCATTGAAGAAAGGGAGTACCCAGAAGGAGCATCTCGCATTGATAGAAAAACCCTAAGGCGATTGGCAAGTCACTATGTACTTTGTGGAGGAAAGCTATATCGGAGATCATACGACGGGATCCACCTGCTGTGTGTCACCGAGGAGGAAGCCGAGCATCTGATTAAAGAAATCCATGAAGGGACAGGGGCTCCGCATATGAATGGCTATATGTTAGCTAAGAAAATCATGAGGCTAGGCTATTACTGGTCTACCATGGAAAGGGACTGCCACGCACATGTCAAGAAGTGCCACAAATGCCAACTGTTCGCCAGTGGACAACATTTGCCTTCTATGCCTTTAACAAGTATGTCGTCACCATGGCCATTCGCGGTATGGGGGATAGATATCATCGGACAGATCAAGCCAAAGGCGTCAAATGGGCATGAATACATCCTGGTTGCCATCGATTACTTCACTAAATGGGTGGAAGCAGCATCCTTCAAGACCTTGAATTCCAAGAAGGTAGCACAGTTCATACAGCACAGCATCATCTATCGATATGGGGTACCGCATGAAGTTATCTCAGACAATGGCCAGCACTTTCAGAAAGAAACCCATGAGCTCTTGCAAAAGTATGGCATAGCCCACCATCTGTCGTCACCATACCATCCTCAGACTAATGGAGCGGTGGAAGCAGCTAACAAGAACATCAAGAAGATACTACAGAAGACTGCGGACTCACACACAGACTGGCATGAGAAGTTGCCATTGGCTCTATGGGGTTACAGAACATCAATAAGGTCGTCAACAGCGGCTACCCCTTATTCTCTAGTTTATGGAATGGAGGCCGTGTTGCCAGTGGAATTGGAAGTTCCTTCACTAAGGGTTGCTGTGGAGAGCCAGATAGTAGAAGTGGATTGGGTTAAGAGCCGTTATGACGAGTTAGCTTTACTGGATGAAAGGCGTTTAAGGGCGCTGTATCATGTTCAGGGGTATCAACGGAGAGTTGCCAGAGCATTCAACAAGCATGTCAAAGATCGAGGTCTAAAGAAAGGGGATGTAGTGCTGAAAGAAATCAGAGCTCCAGTGTTCGATCCGCGGGGAAAATTCAAGCCAAGTTGGGGTGGGCCATACATTATCAAAGAGATATTGCCAGCAGGGGCTGTTCGCCTCATGGATTTAGATGGAATTGAGTTCGCTCGTCCAACTAATTTGGATCAATTGAAGAAATATCATGTTTGAAGCCTGCTAGGTTGAAAACCCGTAAGGGCGGCCTAGGCAAAAGTTAAGGCATAAGAACTACGTAAGACCTGATTCTCCATTCAAAAACAAAAAAAAAAAAAAAAAAACAAAACAAAAAAAAAAACAAAAACAAAAACAAAAACAAAAAAAAAAAGAAGAAAAAAAAAAACCATGGAGATACGTAGGCAACCCATAAAGTTACCTTAGGTGCGATCTAAATCAAACAAGAAAATCCCAAATTTGATTTATTATTGGCAATTTATCCAAAACTAAAATTGATTGACATAGCAATTCATTGGTATTAAGTAAAAGAACTATAAATATGCCATAAATATCCTATTCTATTGAGTCTTCAGTTTTTCTTGGGCTTCTTTGCAGCTCGCTCCTCAGCTTTCTTCTTCTCTCTTTCATGTCTTCTTTTCTTCCTCAAGTCATGTTCATAAGCTGCTGTCACTGCTTCCATAATATCTTCTCTGCAAGATCCAAGTTCATTGTTCTTGATAAGTCCAAAAATCCTTTCTCTTCGAGTAGTCTCTCTCTCACCTAAATTGCTTTTCAACCATTCCTTATACTTGGGGCTCATCATATACGGACCATCAGTATTCGTCACTTGAGTCAGTGTCAGCTTTCTAGGCCATCGGTCCTTCGCCCAAGTCACTACAGAAAGACCCGCGAGCACCACAGGATAGTCACCTTTCAAGGAAGTGGGTATGGTTTGCATGGCGCCCATCTGACGCAGAACCCTTGAAGGCCAATAGAAGGAAGTAGACCTCAGTCCTATGAGTCTCACCATGGCGCATCCAGAAGTCCGCAAAAGCACCTGGTCACTGCAGCCCCATATGAATACAAACCACTTGACACTCCTCCAAGAAAGGGTTTGGAAGTAACCTCTCAATGAAAATTGCCCAGGTAGTTCAATGCGGCGAAGGCAGTAATGCTGGGGCTTGTATGGTGTAATGGCAACTGGTGACAAGAAATTCAGTCTTTCAAGCAACCACATCTGCAGTAGAATGGGGCTACCTCCTAAAGGAACCTTTGGGTCCTCATGAGTTTTATCCAAACCATTCAGGGTTTCAGCTAGCACCATGGGAATCAAGTTATGGCCCTTGGCAAGGAGAGGAATTAAGTCACAGATTTGAATGGGAACATGTGGAGTACCAGTGGAAATAAGAAAACGACCAATGAGGCAAAAGGCAAGAGCATGCTTAATAGGAAAGGTAAAATTCAGAATACCTTTACTATCATAAGCTAAAAAAGAGGTTGCCAATTTCATCAAGTCTACCATATGGTCCTTTACAAACGTAGAGGCATATTGTGGGTGAATCCCAAGTAGATTGGAGAAAGAAGTAAGAAAGCTTGGGCGAGGAGTAGGGAGAATGAAAGGACCTACCGTTGAAACTCCATACAATGCACAGAATTCCTCCATGGTTGGGCACAGTTCTTCATAGTTGAAGCGGAACACATGAACTTGAGGATCCCAAAAATATGTAGCAGCAGTCAAGAGGTTCGTTTCAAGCCTCACATGCCTCAAGGAGAGCAATGGATCCAAGCCAAAGCACTTGAACTCAGATTTTGCTTCAGCACTCATAACTCTCAAAAACTCTCCTAAAAATTTGTCTAGAGCCTCCATAATTTCTAATGAATGAATACAAGTAGGTTTAGGAACCTCTTGGATGTGTTTTTATAGGGAAAAGGTCACAAATCCAAGTTCAAATAGGAAAAAAACCCATCAGAATAGGAAGTTTCCTATTCAAAGTGGGATTTCCTCTTTGGGCTCGGGTAACCACCCAGGCCTGGGCGGCTAGCCTCCCGAGGCCTGGTGGTCACCCAAGCCACTTTGTTTTGGTTTTGCTTCTCGCTTTGTCTCGCCTTGACGCGTGATCAAACCTCCTTCCAAATGAGATATTCAACACTTTTTGAGCTTAAAATCAATCAAATTCCATCTTGAAATCAATTCCTTGAATTGATTTTATGTTCAAAAGGGTTGAATATATTTCCCCTGTGTCATGCCAACTCAAGTGACAATGTGTTAAGTCACTTTCCTCTTGCACCATGCCTGTTCAATCTTGATAAATTGATCATATATCCTCATTTCAAATCTTGATTTTTCATCCCACTTGGTTGAATATACTCATCACTTGAATATATTCTTCCATTTCAAAAGTGTATTCACTCTTTGAATATGCTTCTCGGTTTCAAATTCTCATTCCCTATCCTACCTGGTTGAATATATTCATCACTTGAATATATTTTTCCATTTCAAAAGTGTATTCACCCTTTGAATATGCTTCTCAGTTTCAAATTCTCATTCCCTATCCTACTTGGTTGAATATATTCATCACTTGAATATATTTTTCCATTTCAAAAGTGTATTCACCCTTTGAATATGCTTCTCAGTTTCAAATTCTCATTTTCTATCATACTTGGTTGAATATATTCATCACTTGAATATATTCTTCCATTTCAAAAGCATGTTCGCCCATTGAATATGCTTCCTAGTTTCAGATCCTCATTATCACTTACTTGGTTAAATATATTCATCACTTGAATATATTTCTCCATTTCAATGGTATGTGTTGGGAATCAAACAAGAGAGGAAAAATACAAAGGCGGAATATAAAATTTTTCCTATGATTCCCAAACCCATGAATCTTAATTATGCTTAATACAAAAACCATAAACCCTAACTAGAAGAGGGTAGAATTACTTACAGTTGATTCAAGTCTTCTCCTTTATGCTCCAAGCTTTGTCTTCTGATTGAGCAGTCCAAGTGTACTGCCTCCAACAGTATCCACACCTAGCTTGAGCAAGTTGTCCTTTCCTTCTTCTTCCTTAGGGTTGCTAGAGGTGGAGAAGAGGGAGAGAGAGAGAGGGAGGGCTGTGAAATTTTCGGCCAGCACTTGGGAGCCTCCAAGAGTGCTTCAAGTGATGATGTCATCACATCATAAGAGGCTTTAAATAGCCTCCAACTAGGGCCGGCCAAGGGGGGGATTCCAAACCCTAATCTAATTTGTGTAATTACTCTTAATTACACAATTAGCCCACTAGTTTGCATCAAATACAAATTAGCCCCTTAAAGAACTTTTCTTTAATCACTTATACCCTTTCTCTCATAGACAATCAAGCTCTCTTAGCATGATCAGTGTGTGACCCATTGGGTTCACATCATCAAGTAGTAGGAACAGCACAAGTTGTGCACAATGGAACACTTTCCATTAAGGGTCTAATTGAAACTCTTTTCAATTCCCTAATTGATTATAACTCATTTATATCAATTAGGGCTTCTACTAACCATGAGTAACACCTAGCATATGGCTCATGGTGTGGTCCTTAATGAGGTGAATAGTCATTTACAAAGAACCCTTCTGTTATAGTTTACAGGTTACAATTCCATCCTTCCATCAACACAATGTCTCTAATTGAACTAATAAGACATGGAAGTCTGTCAAGTCCCTAGTTCAATTACTTTATACTCATTCATTAATATCAACTCAATGATGAACTTATGGAAACTCCTTTCCATATTCATTCTACCATGGGCCCATAGATTTAATGAGTTATATTCAATGAATGCTGTATGAGACATTCACTCCCTTTTTCCTGAGAGTGATGGATTCCTTGTTGATCACTCACATGCCTTCACACATATAGCAGAAGGGCCAATGAACACCCTTACAGACCCCTGAATAGGATCTGCACTTAGTGTTATCAAACTTCTAAAGCTATATGCATAAGACAACCATGGTGTCTCAGGTCTAAGGATTACTTGTACCACTATAACAATGAGAAACTGATTGACAGGCAGGTTAAAACTCCATTCAGTTTATCTCATATCTTTGGTCACATTCAGTGTACCTATTCTGATAATAGGCACCCACTTGTTGGTTGTAGTGTCTCCACACAAATAGCTTGAGACTAGCTATCCTCCTATAGAGTCAACCTAACAAGTGCTAGTCCTATGGTTCATTACTGTCCATCATAGTGAACCTTCAACTAGGAATGATTTAGGAGTTTAGTACAGAGATATATTTAGAGTCTCAAAATTACAACCCTTTGTAATTTCATTTTCTCAACTCTAACTCCATGGACATATTATGTAAATATAAATGATGCATATAAACATAATAGAATAAGCCCTTTTATTAAATCAATAATAAATGTGACATATATAAATGAAATCAATTGATTGTTCCTAATCCCTAAACAATCATCTCTATGATTGGCTCTAGGGCATAATCCTAACAATCTCCCACTTGCACTATAGCCAATCCACCATGTATCTCATACTCATATCCTGTGGGTGATGATCCAACACACTTGGGTCATAGCTTTAGTGAAGGGGTCTTCTTTATTCTCTGTTGTATTAAACTTCTATATGTCATCTCTTCCAATGATCTCTCTAATCACTTGGAATCGCCGCTTAAAGTTGGACTTTTGATGAGACCGTGGATCCTTGTCTTGAGCACTAGCCTTATGTTGTCACAAAAACAATAGTAAAGGCTTCTCAATGTTAGGAACCACTCCTAGTTCTGCAATGAACTTACTCATCCAAACATGCAGCAATGAGCTCAAATTTACAGCTCCACCATTTAAGGTGAGAACATACCTCGATGTTGATCTCCTATCATCATCGTCAGATTGAAAATCTGAATCCGTTCTACCAACCATTTCAAGTTTCTTTCTTCATAGGCAAGGGATAGGTCCTTTAGTTCTTCTCAAGAACTTAAGGATAGCCTTGACTGCTTCCCAGTGTTCCTTATCTGGGTTTGCCTGATATCTGCTTGTAACATTTACAGCAAAACTGATATCTGGTCTTTTAGTTATAGACAACTTGATTTCATGTCTGACAGGAATTAGACTTCTCTTGAAATCATGCATTTTGAACTCTTTCAAAATCTTGTCTATGTACTTTGATTGGGAGAGACTTAGCATCCTTTAGATCTATCTCTATAGACCTCTATTCCTAGAATATAGGATGCTTCTTCCAAATCTTTTATGAAGAAACTTTGTGAAAAACCAATCTTTCACTTTGACAACGTCTCTA